>WBMY01004636.1:508576-543663 GCA_013397315.1 Donacobius atricapilla
CACCACCACCATCACCACCACCTTCCTCACCTCCCTCCTCCTCACCTCCATCACCACCACCATGCTCAGCACCACCTGCACGCCGGCTCGGCGGCCGCGGTGCACCCCGTGCAGCAGCATGCCTCCTCGGCCGCCGCGGCCGCCGCAGCCGCGGCCGCCGCCGCCGCAATGTTGAACCCAGGGCAGCAGCAGCCGTACTTCCCATCCCCGGCCCCGGGCCAGGCCCCCGGACCGGCGGCAGCAGCCCCAGCTCAGGTACAGGCTGCAGCAGCTGCTGCAGTCAAAGCGCACCATCATCAGCACTCACAACATCCACAGCAGCAACTGGACATTGAGCCGGACAGACCCATCGGATACGGAGCCTTTGGTGTTGTCTGGTGAGTAGAGACAAAAGTGAACCGATACCTCCTTGTCATTCTTTACCTGGTCATAACTCATCCTTGTTTTTGTCATTTGAATCAGAGTACAAGAGAGCTGCTTACTACCAGTTTTTTTGCTGGTTCTTCTCTGTTCTTAGAAAGTTGCTTCGCTTGTTTGCGTTGGCAGAACGAGGTTCTCAGTGGTGAGGAGCCACCTCTGACTAACAGCCCACCCTGCCGTTCTCTTCTGAGACAATGCAGCTTGTTTATGCCCTTTCTGTACCTTTAATTAGAGCGTGCATCCGTGCAGCTAAGCCGCACTTCCTAAAATTTCAGGTTAACAAATGAGCGTTAGAATATTCATTTTGACCTGGCTTAAGAGTCAGAAATGAAAAGCGTATGAAAATGTCTTCCTTGTGCAGTCACCTGTCAAGATCTTTGTCTCACGGCGGTTTGACCTGCGGTAGTGCTGTGTGTTACCTAAAACAGCGCGGCTGAACTTTGCTCCCCTCTCAAAAATGGAAATGGGATTTCCTGCCTCGCTGTAGCCCTGCCTCCGGCCCTTTTATCCCCCAGCCGCGTTTCAGAGGAGCCTGTCAGCGGAGTGGAATCTCTTCTAATGCATTGTGTGATTACCTTAGAGCCATGGATGTAATTAGTGCCCTTCAGGAGCGCTGGCAGCAGTATACGTATATATGTATTTGTATATAAATGTTTGTCAGTGTGCCCTATTCTGAGCTGTGCCTGGGAAGCGTGAAGGCTGGCAGGGGGTGTTCTGGAGAGCAGGCATGTTGCAGTGCACTTCCTGCAGCACAAATGCAAAGTTTGCAGCGTGCAGCTGTTGTGTGGTGTCCCAGGCCCCTGCCGTGTTCCCAGCCGAGCCTCTGGGCTGCCCCAGGAGTTTTGCTTTGGGCCCTGGCTGAGCTGCAGCTTCACTGAGCAGTGGCGGGGTCAGGGTCTGTGCCAGTGTCCGGAGGCAGAGGGCTCGGCAGGGCAGGCCTCAGGAGAGCAAAACCCTTCTGCCTGCAGCCCATTGCCAGCCCAGTTGGCAGCAAAATGGTGCTTTCTGAGGAGGCTGAGGGAGCCGCGGGAGCGAGGTGCGGGTCAGTGCCGTGCTTGCTCTCGTGTGCCTTCCCTCAGAGCTGGGGAGTTAATTTAAACACCGAGTTCTCCCAGTCGGAGGGGAGCTGTTGTGCAGTCAGCACTGCTGTGCTCTGGCTGTGGTACAGCATTAAAAAGTGGGTGTAAAAGAATGAAAACTGACAAGGAATCTGCTGTAAAAAAAATGTAAGGGTTTTTCCATCAGTTTGTATATTTTTTAAAGTATGGAGTTTTTGTAACTTAATTTGTTATTACAGTCTGCTTAAATTTATGTTGTTATGTAAGATCAGCCCTTTTTACCGATGTTTTGTTTGCCTGTGCATTTCCCAGGTCTTTATTTTCCCAGTTCTGTTCGCCAAAAAACAAGGTGCAGAGAGATATCTGCTTCCACAGTATTCAGTAGAATGAAAGGTCACGCTTGCATATTTAAATATAATATCATTAGGAGTGCTGAGGGGAGAAAGAAAGTGTAGAGGGAAGGGTCTGACTGACATCAGGTAGGAAGGACAGTGCCAAAAGCATCTGCCCATGCTGAGCCCTGGGCTGTGCACCTGCGGCCGCCGGGCAGGACCTGCCCCGGGGGGACTGTGCCTGCAGAGCTGCAACTACAGCTTTGCTCGGCGGTAACAACAGCTTGGGAAAGAGAAAACAACAAAGGGGGAGGGTGTTAGCTAAAAGGAGAAGCTGCGAGCTGGGATCCCTCCGGCGGAGCTGGGGCTGCGCTGCCTGCGGATGTCATTGGTGGGAGTGAGTTCCTCTTTGCTCACGTGTGTTCCAATTCAGTGGTCACTGCTCGGCTTTTGGCATTTCACATTAACTTCTGCTGGTGACTGCTTAGGAGTCTGTAAGCAATCATTAAACTGAATTTTAGTTTCATTCAAAATGTGGAAGAATGCCCATGTAATTGAATTTTAGCTACGTGAGATAAGTAAACACTTGAGTATTTATGGTTTGAGGTGACTTGGACATGAGCAGTGTGCACTTGGGTTCAAGCGTGACCCGGGATTCACAAAGCCTAGGCAACTTTGGAAGGTGTTTTCTGTTGTTTCTCAGCATCTGTCTGAGCATTATTTGTGCTAATAGGTAACTGAAAAGTTTCCATCAGTGCTTCTGAGGGAAATGGATGTTATTCCATCGACAGTTGGAGTATTTGCAGAAGTCTTTAATCTCCTGCTCTGACGTGTCCCTGCTTTGTTTGGGAGGTACAACTGCCCTGCAGCTCAGCTCACTGCATCAGACGAGCGATCAGCGTGGGGTGTTGCACTTCCCATTACCTCACCCAGAGAGATTCTCTCTTGGCAGTTGAATTAGCGTTTGTCATTAGTTCATTTGTCTGGTGCTCGATGATGTTTCGGGGCAGCTGATGTGCTGCTGGAGGTTTTCACTCGTGAAAAGCCAAAGCCTGGTGCTTCAGCACTTGGATTATTAACCCTGCTGCTGCTGGTGTCCGTGCACACAGGCCATGTCCTGGCTCAGCTGGGCACCACTTCTGTGCAAATCAGCTGTCCCTGGCACAGCATCTGCTCTGCCTGCTGACCTGGGCTGGGGAGGCCGTTGCTGAGGCAGGGGTAAGTGTGCAGGACTTTCCCCAGGTCCTGCAGGTTTGTTTCTCCACACTCTGGTTTGGTGAATTGTCACAAACCCAGTCATGTTCCTCATTTGCCAAAACCAGAGCGATTTGCTCTTGCAGGGTTCCCTGCTCTCACGTTCCTAAAGTGCTGAAAAAATCCAGATTTTAATGTCAGCAACAAGCTTTGTGCCCTGTGGTTCAGACTGCGTAGGGCTGAGTTTTGGAAGCCTTGTGTCTGTTCCAAGAGTAAGGAGCTGTCCTTTGGAGAAGTGCTCCCAGTTTTGCTGGGGAGACATGCTGCTGCCATCTGGTGGGATTCCTAAAAAAATAATGATAATAAAAAAAAAGTATCAGTTGAACCTGCCAAGGCTGATAGGTTTGAAATGAGGGGTGAAGCCTGCAAGAGGTGCTGGTGCTGTTTCCACGCAGGATTCCTGGACCCATGAAGAGGCTCTGCAGCTGCAGGAGGGAGAGAGGTAGGGAATAACGACTCTTGTTGCTGGTTCCAGGTGGTAACACTGCTGCTGAAATGTTGTGGAAATGTCCTGTTGGATGGGATATATCCACTTGAGTGGGTTAGGAATGTAAGGTGTGGGGGAATTCTACTTGTCTTATTGTGTTTCTTAATTTTGAGAAGTTATTGTCGTTTATCAAAGACGGTGGGACCAAGCAATCTCTCTTAAAAATGTCAAATCCATGTTAAAATGCATCTCTGTGGAAAAGCTGTTACAAGTGACAACAGAAGAAAGTATTTGAATTAATATTTTTTTAATTTCCTGATTTACCCCATTTGAAATTGTTGGGGGGGGGGTTAACGTACTTGCTTCTAATCCGTTTTATTCAGGAGGTCACAAGACAGTACAATGTTCCAAACAGTTGGGCTGGTGGTGTTGAGACAGGACATTATGCTGCCATAACTTTAAGGGCAGAAATAATTTAGCCTTAATCTGGTGTTCATTCCTGGCCTGCAAAGGCCCGAAAACACCAAAGTCATTGCTCCATAAAACCCCAAAGAATATTGCATACAATGGATTGTTGCCTGGACCCTGGAACTATTTTAAGAGGCTTTTATCCCAGCACTGATACTAAGCACGGCAGCAGGAAAGACGTTTCCAGGATAAACTGATAATCTCCTGTGCCTTTAAAGAAATGTGTCCTGCTGAGCAAGGATGCAGTGGAGATAATGTATTTGGGACAAAATTGCTAGAATGTATATTAAGGAAAAAAAGGCAGTATGGGTTCAGAGAAGTCTGAAAAGTGGCAGAAGTTCCCTTTCTGCTATCTGATATTGCTAAAACCCACAATGGTGTTTGGCATAGTTAATACTATTAATGATGCCTAGGCTGGTAAGCAAGAAAAGTTTAGCAAAAGCTGAACTATAGACACTTCTTTTATGAATTTTTTTGATGGGAGAGGTTTTTTTCTGAAGTTAAAGCTGTCTGCATCATCTTTTTCCAGTCTCTCAAACCACGCCTGCTAGCAGAAGACAGTACTTGACCATGCAGGGAAATATTCTCTGTTAATTAACAGTTAGGTGGACAGTGGTTTGCTTTGAACTATGTCGTGTGACATTTTGTGTTAGTCTAAAGTGACTTTTTGTTACTGCTGAGCAGTGCGATGCTGTTGAGCTCCTCACCCAGGCCACAGGGAGCGCGCCGGGGGTGCAGGAGAAGTGGGGACACGAGGGGCTCGACCCCAGGGCTGTCCCAGCCCCTGGCATTGAGGGCACAGAGCAGGGCAAGGAGGAGAGGGGTGTTGGCACTGGGGTGTTTGGCTGCCCACGCCGCCTCCCCCAGCTCTGGGCTCCAACCACGGCCGTTTTCCACTCTGTGTGTTCTACGTGAGTGAGTTTTGCTGTTCTCTGGGGTGCCTGATGCAGACAGACAGCGAGCTCATGAGGAAGAGGCCGAGTCATTTCCATCCAGTCTTAGAGGGAACCAGGAGGATGCCTAAGGCAAAGGAGGCAGCACTGGTGATGGGCACGGAGTGGAGTGGGGATGGGGTTTCACATTCCCCATCACAATGGAAGGGGCTGCAGATGATGATCTTGGATACCCGTGTCAGTATTTTTTATAGGATTGTTTTATCTAAATCGGATTCTGACCCTATTTGTGAAGAAATGTAGTAGAACAATGACCTTATTCAGGTTTTTCTATATGGGAAATCCTGCAAAGCTTTATGGGTTTGAGGGTTTGGGGCTTTTTTTCAAATTTCCTGAGAAGAAAAATTCTGTTAACATTTAAATGACTGTTTCCCAAATGGAATGAATTAAATGAAGTGGATATAATAACTCTTTGCATTGAAATTAGACATTGGGATTAGGTGAAATTCTATCCAAGTAACATACGAGATTGTTCATTATTGTCTTGTAACATGATGCAAGAAAGAAGGAATGTGGATAACATTTTTTCATCAAAGTTGGGAGAGGACCATTTGGGATAAATTAGTTCACTGTAAATTATGCCAAGGTCAGTGTTTCACAGGTCACTTGAAATGCAAGTTGCTTTGCAGCACCTGCAGACCTTGATGTTGTTTGTATCCACACAGGACTGGATGCTGATAATCCAGTTAGACTCTGGTGGCATTCAGTGTTTTTTCTTTTTCCCTCTGAATTCTGCAAATGTTAGAGCTTTGACTGGATCTGCAGTCTAATATTGATTTTCCAGAAGACATATTTCAGATGTTCTTTTCCTCTCTTCCTCTGACTCTTTCATCTCTTTTTAAGAGGATATTTAATTGTTGTTGAATTCCCTAATCTAAAACAGAGCAATTGGTGTTTTGAGGGGGTGAAGTGTGAGGGGGCAGCCCAAAGTGTGGGATCCCCCAGAGCAGGAGATAAAGGCCATTAAAGGGTCTGGGGGGAGGCTGCTGGGTGTTCCTGGGCTGCTTCATTTCTCAGGGAACAATGGGGTAGAAAGAATAGCTTTGGGCAGGTAAAGTGGAGGAAGCCTTTGGGATATGTTTGAAGTGTTCTTTGATGACTTGTAATGGTTGTATCTGGGTCTCATGTATCTTTAATCCTCTGGAAAGTTCTGCCTCCTGGTCTGGAGTAGGTAAGGTGCAGCTGTTCATATGAGAAAAGTTGGCTCAAAGGTGTGTTGAGTTTGCTTACATGGGATTTGTGTTCATTAATGTAATTGGTGATGTTTTTTTAAAGGCATGTTAAAAATCCACAAAGAGTTTTAAGTGCTAGAAAATCTTGAAGTAGGTGCTGTAAGATTTTGTTTCATGGTAGTTTGAGTAACTACTGCGCCTGTTTTGTAAAAGTGGACCCCTGAGTAAGGTGGGAGATGCTTAAAGCAAAGCACCAGATGGCAGGCAGTACAAACATGTATGAAAAGGATAGAGACTTCTGGGGTCACTGCTTTGTTTCTTTGCTTTATTTGTTGATGATAGGATTTGTTCATAATCAGCAGTAACAGGGAAAAAGTGGATGGGATGGGCAGTGAATGGGTGGTAGCTACAGGTGGTACAAACCATGGCCATTACCTATCTGAGAGGGGTTATAAAAGCTAGTTGTTGTAGCAGTAATTTTTTTAAAAATAACGTAAGTCATATATTTTCTTCCATTTTTATTTCCCCCACTGTGTTGTGACTGTCCTTTTCATCACTTCTGCCCATTTTTCTTATTTTCTGCCATTGTCTGTGGTACTTGCTATGAGATGCAGCTTATCAACAGCATGCTTAAATGAAAACAGTAGTGTTTGGAGATGAGGGGTAAATTGTAGAACATAAATAATGTTTCCCTGTGGGAAGCACTGCAGCTCCATCCATAGTGCATTGTAGGAGGAACCTGGAAAAGAGCAAAGTCATGTCCTCTGTAGGAACAGAGGTGTGTCCTATGGGCACATGGATGGGCTGCAGCCCGTGGGAGCAAACTGTGAGTACTTGTGGTTCCAGCATGTGAATTGCAGAACTGAGTCTCACTGGGGGAAATCTCCCAACTTGCCTTAAAATCACTGAGGTGCTGATACTTGTAAGGTTCAATTTTGCATTGTAAGTCTGCTGAGAGCCTTGATCAATGAAATTGTCAGCTCAGTTTTTTAGGTTCACAGTTCCCTAATTTTGCTACAAATAGCCTGGGGGGGTTTCAGTGATTCTGGAAAAATGCCAGTTATGTTCAGGTGAACTCAGGTGTGTGAAGTGAGTGCACGTGGTGCTGTTCAGAGTGGTGTGTGCCAGTGGGTAGAGCCCTGAGAGGGGACAGAAAGCTGCAGGGCAGGACAGCCCGGTACCAAAACGCTGCTCGAAATGCACCAGAACAATGCACCAAACCTACCATAATCTGGACTTCATTTCAATATTTAAAGCTGCATCATCTCTTATGCAATTGTGATGGATAAATGAAGGCAGACTTATACCAGCCTTGATATGAAACAACTTCCATGGCTACAGCTCTGGAACATGGCCATATACAGTCTTTAAAAATGCTTAGTAAGAATTTGAGCTTTAATCTTGAGGGCTGTGGCAGAATCAGTGTGTCCTGGTAGTATCATTCTTTAATTTCCTGGTGTGGTGTTTTTCTATAGGGGCTTGGAAGCATTTGTGTCTGAGTGGAATTTTTATGCTCTTTATGCTGTTGGATATAACACCAGCTGGGTTATAGCAGAATCATTTTGTAGAATGCGTATTCTCTTATTTCTTTAATTTTCTTAGAACGTGATAGGATGGTACTTAGGTGTAATTCGAAAAAAAGAAAAGGTTTTTCAGAGCATTCTGTTCAAGAACTCTTACAGGAAATTTGTGGAAAAGTGAAGTATACTTGAAACTGTAGTAATCCCTGGACTTTAGAGGAGGATTTTCTTTACCCCATTCTCCTTTATGTGAAAATACATTTTAATAGTGGCAAAAAAAAAAAAAAAAGCTCACCAGAGAAGCTGGTGTTTGAGCTTCCTTGTCCTTTCAGCGTGGTGCTAATCCTCAGTCTGCTCCTGGCTCATAGCAGTTTGTCTCCATTATCCGGGTACCACCAGGCGGTGCTCTTCGGGTTTTCTTAGTTTTGCAACCTAATGGTGTCAGGGTAGAGCCTTTTCTTAATGGGACCAGTGAAGTTGGGGATGGCATTGAGCTGGTGGCCAAATAGTTATTCAGGGTTTGAGCTAGTGGATTATGTTTTTTCTGAAGAGTGACTGACTCTGCCTTCTCCCTTGGCAGTGTGTGTGGAGTTGGCCGTTGCAGGTAATGCACTTTATTGCTTTATCTAATAGAAATTCACGTAACTATTGGAGATTGTTTGTCTGTGAATTGCAAAATTGACTCCATACAGACAGTAGCAGCTTTCAGCAAGGAGCAGTGCTCTTCTGTGCGCAGCTGCTGAGGTGTGTGCTGGCACTGCTGTGGGTGAGGGAGGGGAGCCTGGCACATGCCCTGGGCCAGGGGACTGGCTTTCTCTGGAAACCTTTCTCTTCAGCCTTAGCTGGTTTGGTTCCTAATGGGTTAAGGTAGACTACAGGAAATACAGAAAAAGTTCTCTCCCCGTCCATTTTGAACCCCTTGGTTGATGTAGGGCACTCCTGTCTGGAGTAGAGCTGCAGGTCACTGGCTTCTGAGCACAAGTGTGTCTCTGCCTTTTAACTGGGGACCTGTTTGGCTTCCTCCTGCCTTCGTTTTTAAAGGGCCTTGGCAGCCCATGTGAGACTATTTGAAAGCCCTCAATTAGAGCTTTCCCCCCCTGCCAGAGATTGCATAGTGACAGGACAAAAGCATTGTTTAAAGGCTGTTCTCATCTCACAGTATAACTTCTCTTTGGATGTTCCTGTAAGTTCTGCTTGGCTTGTTCAGAGCACGTCTTTGGAAGGGGGATTTCTTCCTGGGACAAGGAAGAGAAGGCATTATTATTTCCGGGCTGCTTGCCATCATCTTTCTTCATTTTATCAATTCCTAGGCTAGCTTTTTTGGTAAAATGAGGAAAAGAATTTCCTGAGCCTCCCAGTGCTTTCTGGCTCCTGCGTTCTTCCCGGTGCCTTTGCAGTCCTGGAGACCAGACCTCCTTGATGTTGATTTGCAGCTGGTGGGTATGATGATGAAGCAGAATGACTGTTCTTGTTGCTGTTGTGGCTGGCAGAAGGGCTGTGGATCCAACAGGGCACGGGGAGCCGTGCTGTTCCCCGCGCCCCCGTGCCCAGGGCAGCAGTGCCCAAGGTCACCCGTGGGCTGTGTGCAGGGGTGCCCCTGGGCCAGGGGGGCAGCTCAAACCTGCTCCTGGCTCGTGTGAAAAAACAGAATAAGGACAGTCAAAACAACACAGGAGGAGTCAAGATACTATTTCTGGTTTTGAACAGAAGTGGGGAGTCTCCGGATCAATTCACAATTTTCAAGTCATGGTTCCTATCTCAATTGCAAGGACGTATCAGAGCAGATAGGAATGGACCCAGAAATGAAGATCTGCCAATAATTTTGTCAAGGGCACGTGTCTTTCTAAGTCATTGTTCTCAGAGTCACTGTGAACATGATGTACAGGTAAAGACCAGTGAGTTTAGTGCTTTTTGTTTCCCTGTAGTTCACCATATGGAAATGAAAAAAAACCTACCAAACACAGAACCGACCAAGGCTTGTTTAAAAATAATACCCAGTTTTTAAAGTGAGATGGCAGTGAGTAATGACTAGCATCTACTTCATTCCTGTGTCTAAATTCAAATTGTTGGGGGAGAAGCTCCCACATAATAATTGCTGTTAATTTAAAGGGACAGTGGCCTGCTTCATTAGTGCTCTGTCCAGTGCTGCTTCAACAGTGAATATTCACATCATGAACTGGAACAAAAGGATATGAAATTAGGACCTGCTGGAATCCTCTTCAGGTTTCAATCTAAAAGCCATTGAAAGTTGCCATTTATGATTTGGCAGAGAAAGGATTTTATCTCCTTGTAGATCTGGACTGTTTGTGGAGAGGGGAGTGTCTGTGCATGCTGGGGAATCCTTCCGTGTCAGGGACTAAAGCAAGACCAGCCCAGATCCTGCATTCTGCCAGTCTTGTGCACTGTTCTAAAAGAGAATGTCCTACAGCTGCACTGAGAGGCAAAAATGTATTTTAAAAAATCTGTTTTACCATGGATCACTTGATTTAATTGAAGACAGTAAGAGTTCTGCCTAAGAGCTTAACTAAAACCAGATTTTAATTATGAAGTAGAAAGTACATTTGATTTGTTTTTTCAATTATTATAGATACCTCAAGGTATCAAAGTGCTTTTCTGAGCATATTTGCTCATTGATTGCACTTGAAAAGTCAGGATTAAGGACTTCAGTGCTTTTGCCAGCAGGGCATTCACGTCCTCACCCAAGCCTGTAAGCTGAGCTGCAGCTTCCCTTCTGCCCCTGCAGAAGAAACAAAGTATGTTCCTTAGGTTTGGGTTGCTTATTGTTTTCTGAAGCAGTTGAGGAAAAGTAAGTGAATGTTGACAGAATCAGGACCAGCTTTGACCTACTTGTGGCTTTTTTTCTGATCTCTGTCTTGGGCATGTCACCTTATCATTTTTAAGCTACTGTTTACTCATGTGAAACCTCATCTAAAACATTGAGAACTGACAGGTGTTTGGTAATTTGAATATTAAATGTATATATCATCACTCCCACAGTTGTTCCCAAGGAGATTTTGTCACTTACCATATGACCTAGTAAAGGGAATTATTCTGTAATAATTTTATTTAATCCTGAACTATTGTTTAAACTTAGGGTTTGAAGTATTTTAGAGTCATTAATTTCATTCCCCTGGAATTGCACCCATGGTAGTGATTCTGTCTGTTATCGCAAGTTTTTTGACAGACTCAGAATAGAGAAACATATATTAAGATTTTCTTGTCAGTTCATGGAGATCACTTGTAGCTAAATACAGCTGTGAAACAAGGTGGTCAAAAGGCTGCAGGTCAGACCTTGGCATTTCTGTGGATGGAAATGTAAAACCAACTGCACTGTAGCATGTCAGTTAATTTGGTTTATAACAATTCAGGCTGGTTTTCTTCTGGTGGGAAGAGGGAGAGACACACTTTCCTTGAAGATCTTGGAATATTTTAAACAGTACTGTAAGATGACATTTTGTGGGTGAGTTTTAGAAGGGGGAAAAGGTTGAGGATCACTGGAGCTGTGCTGCCTCCAGCACCTGGTACAGGTCACCTGGCCCCGGCACCAAGACATGAACGGGGCTGGCTGGCTTACCTGAAAATTCAGATTTTGCAAATTTTACGATATTTCAGACATTTGAATAGTAACCAAACGACCTCTCATAGAAATTCATCAGTTACATGTTCTGCTGTTGCAGACAGGAAGGAATTTTGAGCAGTCTCGTCCCACTCTCAGCAGGCTGTTCACACAAAGGTGCTGTTCACCTCTTCACTTCAGTGTGTCTCTCCAATGTCTCTGCTTTTCTGAAATTGCCTTTTGGATCTATTGAAAAGGAGTGGTTATGGCTCCAGTGTAATTGAGACTGTCAAGGAAATAGGTGGAATTTTTACAGCACCATGAGACTTGATGGTATGTGACAGAGGATCATGCACTTCACTGGTCCATGGTAATGGGAGACTGATGTGTCTTTAAATGCCCTGGTAATAAATAGAAGACTGATTTTTACTTTTTTTTTTTCCTTCCTTCTTTTTTGCAAGGCTGTGGGTCTTTCTTAAATCTTCATTAATATGTACTAAAATGTAAAGCACTTCTTTAATGTTCCAAAAATATCCCATCTGAGACATCTTCTGGACTTCTGGACTGTAGAGGTTATGAATTTATTTATTCCACACTTATGTTTTGACATGTCCCTTCTGTTCCTACAGTAATTCACAGAAGGAATGACTGGGCAGGGCTGAGCACATGGAAATCTTTACATAGAAAAAAATGGCAGCGGTTTGCAATGATTTACACGAGTGAAATGTGCGGGGGAAGCCTTAGAAAAGCTGATGTGAAATGCTTTTTGTACAGCTCCAAGGACACAGCTGTTAATGTGGTTGGACCTTGTAGCAGCATTGTCAGGCAGCCTGAAGGATGATCCTGAGCTGCCGTGCTGGGAAGGAGGCAGCGCTGACAGGAGCCGTGTCGGATGTGCTGCCCCTTTGGCTCTCAGCTCTTCGGTTTGTTCGGCAGCACAGCAATTGAGACATCTCTGCCCAGTGTTTACTTTGGCCCTTGTGAGGTGTTTGGGCTGGGAATTACAGCACCTTACAGGCTTATAGTGTGTTGTAAGTAATACTTAACGTCTGGTGATTCTAATATCCATCCCTATGCAAGACAAAATACTTTTATCTAAAGTAATTTCTGGTAAAGGGAATGGAAGTGAAAGTGTCAACTACAAAGCATTCTGGGTTTCAGTTGTGTTCTATCTTATTGTAGAACACAGAATTCCTTTGAATAAGGAATGAGCAGAGTAAGTTGAAACTTAAAAGGTCAGTAAATAAGATGTGCCTCTTCCAGCTAAAAACCTTGATGAATGCTAATGGATTTATCATCACTACTGAATTTGGGGAGTTGAATATAAATAGCAGTAATTCATAAAATTAAAAGGTAACCTCAGCCTCGTACATATATATACATATTTATTTGTGTATTTGTATACAAATACATCAAAGTCCTGAGGCTGAATCCTTAACCAAGAGATACAAATATCTCCCTTGGTGGAAGCAGGGAACGCTGCAGCGTAATTACTTTGAAGTGCTGAATTTCAAGTATTTGTTGTACACTTTGGTTTGAATCCTCTTCTGATTTTCTCCTGTGTCAGGAAAGAGCCCAACACGACTGTGGTGAAAAAAGGAATGGCTGAAAGAGGAGAGATTTCCCCTGGAAGAGGAAGTGTTGAGGTGCTGACGGGGATGAGGTGCAGAGGGGTTTCTGTGTGACACCCCCAGTGAGGAGGCAGGAAGGAGCTCGTCCCCGTTCTCTGTGGTGTTCCCTTGTGTGCTCCTCACCGTTCTCTGTTGTGTTCTCTCGTGTCCAGGAGCGCAGGAGGTGCAGGGGAAAGCTGCTGGGATGGTGACTGCAGGAAGTGTGCGATCAGTCAGGGATATGACCAGAGACCTTATTAGCCTGCTTTGCTCTGGAGGTGCAGAAATACTCCAGGAACACTGCCAAGGCCTGGAGGCTTGTTGGACGTGCAGAAGAAGGTTTCTCATCTGGGCTTTTCTTGGTTGGCTGGTGGGAATGGGAATAGAGGTCAGTGAATTGGGGCAGGGATGTGCATGTAACAGTGGTATAAGCTTTAAATATAAAGAAGAAAGAGCTGTGAAAATACACAGAGCCTTATGTGTTTATTAGGCATCGTATTTATTTGTGAACATCACAGACCTTGCAGAACTATGCCATTGGCTGAAAAAAGAGAATTAAAAATGGAATTTAAAATGTATCCGAATAAATGTCATGTGTAGTGTAGTAATTTATTGTAGTTGTGGTTCACAGAGGCAGTTGAGAAGTGAATAAAAAGGTCCGAAGCATAGTCAGAAAATTTTGTGTAAATGGGGAAATAAATTTGATTTGGAAAGCAGTTTCAATTTTAAGCTTCCATGAAGGAAGACAAATTAAACATTTTTAAAGATATTAACTATAACGGTATCCCTTTAATTTTCACTCCTTTCTTTTAAGTAAGATACTCTGAATCACTTTTTGTTCAAGGAGACAGATTTCTTGCAGTAATCAGTTTTGCTTTTAGCTCTGATTTGTAAAGAATAAGTGATAATGGCACACATGCTGGAGGGTGTGATTAGAACCAACGTTAAAAGGCTTTTTTAGGACATCGATGGTTGGAAAAGGAGCTCTGGAGAGGTCTGTATTTAGCAGGAGGGAGTGAAGCACACCTTTGAAGTCGCTTAACCCTTTCCCATAAAATACCTGGTAGTGGAAAGGAAATCTGGATGTTTTTTTCAGGCTGGTGTGAAAGTTCTATGTGAAATCTGTTAGCTTGCATTCAGCCAGCTCTTTCCCTGAACAGATCCCATACCACTGAAAAGACCAGCTCCCAAGGATATGTGTTAGAAAGACTTGGCTATTTGGAGTAACTTACAGGTTTTTTGAAGTGCCTTTGGGTATTTCTGGATTATTTTACAGTATTCCATGGAGAATGTTGAGAAGACTTAATGAAATGCTGAAAATGCACATTGATAGTCAGTTAATTAAATTGTCTTTTTGTGTAATCTTCTTAAGTAACTTTTCTGTTCAGTGCCTTTCCAGCAAACACAAATTGTTGTTCACTTGTGGATTCCTGCATGCAAAACCTACTTTACTTGCCAAAATATGAAGAAAATATTTAGCAGGTGGAGTATATTTTTATAGGTCCCAGATGTCTAAAAGTAGAAGTTTTTACTTTTGTCTGTGAACACCTTCACCCAACTTTTGTCAATCCATATCAGGCTGCCCATGGCTTCTTGTCAGGTGGTCAGCTGTGTGAATGAGTGCTCAGACTCCTGCTGCTGATCCCCAAGGATGAGAGAAACAGGGAACTGTCTGCCTTGGCTTCTCTGCCTCAAAGTTACATCCAAGTGAAATCGAAGTTTTGTTCAGTAGTATCTACTTAGCTATCTTTTTTCAGTTTGCTTTCATATCATAGCTCTCAAAGAGGTGGTGGTTTTTTTTTTCCCCACTGTAAATATTTCATTTTAGGATCTTTGAAGTATTGCCAGCTGGAGGCTGCTACAGAGCAGTAGTGACCTGAAAATCATTAACAGCACATCCAGTGCTTAAATAGCTCGAAAAATAACAGCTGTTCTTTTTGATAATGTCTTTTAACAATGAAACCTTATTTTTCCATGTTTGTGTGCTAAAAATTTTCCTGTCACTAACAACTCTGCCTCAGTGTTTCAGATTATTCTGTGGTGCAGCTACTGGGACTTTTTGTAGGCAATGATTTGGTGCGGGTTTTGGAATTTTTTTTGAAGTCCCCAAACTGCTGATGTGAATAGGTGGCCACAGGTCAGTGTTTGGTCCTGCTGAGTTCCTGGGGTAAGCAGGTGTTTAAGGTAGCTCTCAGGTGAGATAACAAGAAATGATGTGATTTACCCCTGAGCGGTGGGTGGGTGCAGGATCCTGCTCTGGCCGTGCCGTTCCTCACCCCGTGGGAGCCATCCCTGGATTCGAGCGCTTCCCTGGCTGTGCTTCTCCTCCGGCCTCCGTGGTGCTGGGACTGTCAGGGCTCCAGTTTTATAAAATTTCCAGTTTCATTGCTGCTTGGTGGGGACGGGCCTCGTGCTGTAACTTCAGAGCCTTCCCGAGAGCTCTGCTTCGGGCAGTAAAGTGCAGAGGACTGAGCACGGATCTGCTCTAATATTTTCCTCCTTTTGCTAACGAATCTGTGGGTTGTGGATCTGTTTTTGTCACGTTTTGGTAGGGCTCAGTGCCTGGCAGTGGCTTTACAGAGACCAGAGTCTGGTCTCGTGGCCTGTGCCTGTGTGCAAATTTTATGTACCCAATCAAGTGTTTCCCAGATAAGAGATTTGATAAGTGCACAGCCTCTCCCTGTCCTTCCACTTCAGTCTTGGGAATCTGGTGGGTTTGTGAACTTTTCTAAGGGATTTTTAATATCATCCCATGCTCAAGTATATTTTGAAATACGCCAAGATGTGATTGATTGCGATAACTGTGTACTGAAAAAGTGGCATATTGGTATTGCATGCCCTTGAGTATGAGCTGTGCTGTTTATTTTAAAATGGTACATCAAACATGCCTGGGTGAGCAGCTGAAATGCTTGTGGCGACCAGGTCACTTACATATCTCAGAGTAAGGCTTGCTGGAAAAAACTATGTGATTAAGAGTCAAGCAACTGAGGAAAAAGTTCACTGACTAATAAAAACTTGCAGAGTAATCCTATTACGTTCCCTCCCTTCTGGTAAGTCCTGATGTAAGTTTATAGATATGCTCTATAAATATGAAAGAAGGTTTGTTTCCCTGATAGAACACACTCCACCAGCAGGTTCCCACACCACCTCAAGAACATTCTTTTATTATCTTGCTCCTGTGTAGTAATTGCATGGAGCAGTCACAAACTTGTTTTTCTACCAGTTGAAACTACAGAACAATGTGTGTGCCTTGACCTGGATTCAGGGACAGAAAAAGTCACTGTTGGTGTAGACTCCACCTTGACAATTTGCCATCCACAAGGCAGAGAGTTGCTAAAGGCTTATAATGCGTAATTGAAACGGCTGAATGCCTGCAAGGATTCTTTGAGATAAGGATTGTCTTTGAAAACATTTTAACTAGAGGTCTGGATTGTGTCATTAATCTCTTCTGTAGCCCTATTACTTTAAAAAATTGTATTATTTCTGGTGTGATTAGCCTGCGAAGTAAATAGAAGGTGCAGGTTTTGTAAAGTATCTTTTCTTTATGTGCTTTATGTCAGACTATTTTAAAAGCTTTTTATGTGGTTCTTAAATACAGCAAGACATACATCCATTATGTATAATCAGCAGAACAGAAGGGTTTCTGATGGCAGCAGAGTGGCCCTGCTGCACAGGGCACCCGCTGCAGTTCGGGGATGCTGTGCTGGCCCCGGGCTGGTCTCCTGCTGTCCCTCACCTGCTGTGATCGTGATCTGCTCCCCAAAACGTCCTTGCCCTTTGCCCCAGGGTGTGCTGGCCCAGCTCCCCCTGTCACTGCAGGGATGGGGGCTTGGGAGTGTTCAGTGCTGGACCCCCCTTGCTCCGGTGTCACTCCTAAAGGCTGAACTATCTGCCTTGATACAAGATTTATTAGCTTGTTTTTTGCCCCATACCTATATATAATTTTTTGCTAAGTTATTTTTGGTTTGAATCTTGGTCTCTGATCTCTTTATCCCCAGCTGCAGCTGGTGCTCAGTTAAGTGGACCCTTTGAGGTTTCAGTAGTGCCAGTGCTGGGTGATGGATGGCTCCTGCCTGCTGGGCCCTTTGCTGCGGGATTCACCCGTGCTGGAATGTCCTCACAAAGCAGGGCAGGGAATTCAAACGTGTTCTTCTGAGAGCAGCAGCAAGTAAAGTTGCCTTTCTAGCTGTTCTCTCAATTAGCTCCTTGGAGATTTTCCTGCTTTTCTAGTTTCTCCTGGGGATATGTGACCTGATAGCATATTGCTATAAATAATTATTTTACTAGTATCAAAGTAGGTACTGTACACAAACACAAAGCAACATTTTCAGCATCTTTTTTTGGATGCTGTAAATACTGGGTTTTCAGACAGGCTGTTTCCTTTTTTCCTTTCTTGTTTCTGTTCTTTGGAATACAGGCCTGACAGTTCTGATCTTCAGAACTTGGAATGTTAGTTTTGTGCTGCCCCTTGAAGTGAAATTGCTGGTGAGTGGTACAGAGCTCCCAGGCCAAGGCAGGGAGCTGAGGGGCAGGCTGGCATTGCTGCTGCTGGGGGGGAAAGAGCAGAGGAATTGCTTTCCAGATGGGTACTGCAGGGGATCATCGCTTGTTTGTAAAAGTGGGTTATTTAAAAGAAAAAAGAAACTGGCCTTAAACGGGAATGCCGCAGCAGCTCCACTGAGCTCCTTCCTCTATCAGAGACTAGGAAAAGACTGTTCACCCAAACCAATTGTTACTGCATGGAAAGATTTGGAAGGGCAGAGCAGCCGTGCCAGGCCTGGCACAGCAGAGGTGAACTTTAACAGCTCTGCACGTGTTCAGCTCTTCTTGGTTTTTAAAAGGGGTCTCACAGCTAGTAAAGATCAGCATCAATAGATCTGTGGTAGCTATCAACATAAATCACAGTTTTGTTATTTAATTGAAGGCATTTGCTTTATCAAACCTTTCCCCAGTGAGGCTGCAGAACAGCTCTGTCCATGGGAAGGGCTGAGGATTCACAGGACACTGATGGTCCCGGGAGGTACAAAGTGCCAACAGGTTCCTCAGGTGCGGCTCAGCAGCAGGGGAAATCAGGGAATCTGGGCTCAAAACCTCTGACTCTGCCTTCAGTCAGCAAGAAAACATGGGCATTCATTCATATATTTAGGGGTAGTGATTGAAAGGGTTTTCAGCTGTTCAGCAACTGCTTTCCTATACATATAATCTCGCCAAAGATAATGTTTATTGTAAAATGTTTTCCTTTTAAAAGTTTTGATAAATGAATTAAGAAGGGAGTTAGACAAACTTCAGGCTCAATATCAATAGGAAGAAAAATTATACAGATTGCATTACTGTTCATGTGTAATTAATATTGATATGAGAACTTTAAGGCAACTGGAGACTGCTTCATGGCTCTCTGCAGAGCAGGTGTGAATTTACTCAACTAAATGGTAAACATCCACATCCCAAAATTACGTTTCCATCTGAACTCATTTTAGTGAAAGCTGACTTGATTTCTGTGTCTTATGCAGCCACCGTTTTGTAGAAGAACAGCTGCAGAAAATGGGTGGATCCAAAGTCATCAAAAATCTGATTTTGATACCTTTTTGCAGTGATCTCCACTTCAAACATTCTGGTTCCATATTTTAGGATTTCCCTCAGCTTGGGCAATGGGAGAGGAGTACTTCAGGTCTTGTAAAATAATTATCAAGTTTCAGAATTTGCCTGGAAATGCTTTGGGTTCCTATTCTAAAGCTGAATTCTCCTATTCTAGTTCAGTATTTTATTAGAAGCTGGGAATGACCATTTAAATCTAGAATTCAATTAAAAGGACACCTTTGAGGTCATCTGGTAATTCTGTGTGGAGGTATGGCACTATCTGAGGCATATATGTGGGTGTAGGTTCTAGTTTTATTAGCTTGATTTTTAGACTAATAAAATGAAAATGTTAGGAGTTCTTATATTTCATTTTCTTATATGTAAGTAGATGTTTTACAGTAAAAATCAGATGCTTGTTTAAAATATACATTCAAAGCACCCTGTACGGAACATTTGAATAATTTCTGTGGAGTTTGCTTTGGCAAGGAGCTGGTTGTGGAGCTGGACACTGAGCAGGGACATCCCCACTGGGGTGGGTGGGAGCTGCTCTGGAGGACTTCATTACTCCTGCCTCATCAGCTCCTGGGCATGGATGAGCCTGTGCTGGGCAGTTTATGGAATTGTAATATGTCAAAACCAGCTCTCAGCTGGTTCTGATCTGCTGAGTAATTGCAGGTTGCTGTGCGCAGGGTGGGTTATTCTCTGTGCTGAGCAGAGTGGTGCCTTGCTGGCGTGGCAGGACTCCCGTTTGGAAGCTGATTGCTCTGGATGCAGCCTGCATTTGCAGGCTGGAGCTGAGAAAGCTGGACAGGCCCTGCTGCGAGCCCGTGTTGTTCAGCTCTGCCTCTGCTGGGTCCTGCAGCCATGGCCAGCCCCAAATGTGCCAAAGGGGGATGAAGACCTGGCTTTGAGGTGCCCCCCGTGCCCTGTGCGGGGCTGCCTCAGCTGGAGCTCGGCGCTTCTCCTGCCCTTTCTCACCGCTTTGGGCAAGAGGCAGAAGTCCTGGAGGAAATAGGAAATACATCGTGGATTAAAAGACCTTTTCAGATTGTTTTTAGCTGTGTTTCTCACCACGGAAATAGCATGATATCACCTTTCCCAAGTTCCCCCTTGCCCCTTGTTTAAAATACAAATGTGCAGGGCTGTTAACAAGTGTCTGGCCAAGATGTCAGGACTGACTCTGCTTGGTTGAATTGGTTTGAAATCAGGTGTGGTGCTTGGGAGTGAGGTAGATACCTGAACGCTCCAGTCTGATTTTTTATTTAGATATTTGAAACATGGACCTGAGGCATTAGAGGCTGCCTTGCATGTCTGTTGTTGAAGAGTCACACGAGAGAGAAAATCCAGCAATTTTTTAAGGACAAATGTAGTTATCAGGGTGCATGGCTGGATGTGGATTCTTCTGTGGGTTCAACAGTGCACCGAGATTGATGTTATTTTGGTCATCCCAGTAAAAATATGCATATACTCTGTTCTGTAGTGAGCTTTGAGAAACTCACCTTAAAAACTGGGATTGGGAATTGAGGCACCATAATCTCCTTGCTCTAGTTTTATGGTTCTCATTATAAAATTCTATTTTCAGAATCCAATTATTTTAAATTAAAATACTTGCCATGTGCAAAGCACCTTATAATTCCTGAACTACTATACTTGCATTCCATAAGTTGTGTGGGAGAAAGACCACTATCACGCCTGTTTCACATTTGTGGAAATTTAGAGAGCACGTGCTGTGGCTTCTCCAGATGTGAAGGGATTTGGTGATAGACCAATAAATAGTCTTACACTTGCCAGTGTTCTGTCAGAACGGGCTTATTACATCTTTTACCCTGGAGAGGAAGAAGTGAGCAATAGACCTGACAAAATCCTTTCTGGGTAACTGAGAGAGTGCTTTAATGAGGTTTTTGGGAGGTGGAGTAGATGTTTCTCCTGCCATGCACTCCAGGTGTGTGGCCCTGCTGGGCTGGCGTGTGTGCCATGCACAGAATGGTCACTTCTGTGGGGCACAGGCTCTGCAGGACAGTGCTCACTGCCCTCACATTAATGCTTTTTTCCCTAGAAATGTCTTCACCTTGCTTTGATTCGCTGAGTTGAGAGCAATAACAAACTTTAAAATATTCTTCTCTTCTTTAGAAAGAATGTCTAACAGGAGTGTGTGATGTTCTTTATCTTTTATTCTGTAGGTCAGTAACAGATCCACGAGATGGAAAGAGAGTTGCACTCAAAAAGATGCCCAACGTCTTCCAAAATTTGGTCTCTTGTAAAAGGGTCTTCCGGGAGTTGAAGATGTTGTGTTTTTTTAAGCATGACAATGTAAGTAAATTCAAAGTCAGCTTGAAATCTTTGAGAAAACCTAAATGTACAATGGAGCTCTCTGTAACAGAAGTGTGTTTTGGTTTAAGTTAGAGTATCTAAATTGCTTTAAGAGCTCTCTGATTTTACAGTGATCAGATTTTCTGGAAACTCAGATATTACTGTTACAAACACTATAAAAATGGAACTATCAAGAATCTAAGAATTCTCATAGTTTCCCCTCCGAAGTGTTTGCGAACAGACAATCGGTACACTTCTGCCCAGTCTTGTTTCAGGCTTTAGGTAAATGTCAGGCTGCACAGAGCTGTGTTCGCTGGCCACTGTCCCTTCTGAGTGTTCTGTGCTCCATGGTGCTCTCCCTTTGCTGGTCCTCTGCCAAACCTGCTTTGGGTAAAATCAGTCAGCTTCAGTTAAAACATTTAAACACTCTTTCGGTTGACCCATGAAATTCGAAGTGCATCTGAAGTTTGGGTGCTTCACCCAAATGTCATGAGCATTCCTAGGATAGGATCCCAATGACCACTCCAAGGAGTATCTTTTTCTGTGAGAGGATGTGAACTCTGCTGCTGCTTTTCTACATTTTTGCTTTTTCTACTTTTTTTTACCTTTTGCTTTTTCTACCACTGAGCTGCTTGCGCAGAATGGAAACGACTCTGGGGTTTGCAATTCCCATGTGGAAGCAGTGAATCACAAAACTCTGAAAGACTAAAGGCATCTTCTGCTTTTACATTTATTTGCTGGAATTGCTTATTTCAAAGGTTTTATTGTCATACATATTGTAAAGAAACCACTTTTATTGGATAGATGAATCTGTGCTTTCAATCTACTACTCAAACAGCTGGAAAAAATTTCTTGAGTTAAAAAAGAGAGAGAGACATTGAATGTACAGAATATCTGACATGGTGGGTTTTTAAGTTTACATATCTGGTGAGGCAGAACATTGGTCTGTCTGTGGGGTAGAATAAAATGAAGCCGTGTGAGAAATGTGCAGTCTGTCTTTTTGCAAGGAATTTGTTTTTGTTTGACTGGAATTGGCCTTGACCTTGTGTGGTGTTTCCTAGGTACTCTCTGCCCTCGACATCCTCCAGCCTCCACACATTGACTATTTTGAAGAAATGTATCCTAAATATAAAAATAGCACATCTTAATTGAGGTAGGCTTGATTTTCATTAGCTTAGAAACTGCCAGTATTTGGTGTAATCTATGAAATGGAACCACAAAAGCCTCGAGCCTGCATGTGGACAGTTTTATTTCAAGAAGTGAACATGGAGCATCCAGAACTCCAAGGTGCTGTTGGAGGTGGGCTGGTGCAGGACTGAACTGAGCCTTTGATTCCACGTGAGGCAGGACGTGCAGGGAGTGTGGGACTGACCAGCAGGCCCTGCTGCTCTCACAGGGATTCCCTGTTGCATTCAGAATATGTTTTTGAAAACTGTGTCCAGTAATTAATCTGCTCTCAGTTGCTAGTACTTTAAAAGACTTTGTGGTGGTTTCAGAGGGCTCTGTTTCACAGGCTTTGGAACCCTGACTTAGCAGACAGGTTTCAGTGGAGTGGCAGGGCTGTGGCTTCCCTTGGTCAGCTCTGTCCTGGCCCAGAGCACGTTGCCCAGAGCTGTGTCCCACAAATGCTCTGTGCCACTGGTGCACGGGTACGGGCTGCCTGTGGGGAGCTGTATTCTAGCAGTGAATTGGAGGGAAAAACTTGACGTGTCATGGTGTGGTTTTTTCCTTTTCAGACTTGGCTTGGGCTGTCTTCTAGTTGTGAAGTAGGGAATTTCTGCTTTCTGAAATACTGAAAAGTGAATCCCTGAGCTGGGAGGGCTCTGACTCTCTTGGGAGGAGAAGTTCTTTGCCACTCCTCTGGTTAGACTTGGGCAGGTTGGGTTTCCTTGCTGGTGGGTCTTAGCTGCTTTTTTGTATGACCCACTTTACGATTAATGGGTGGGGAATTATTTTTAGGTAACCTGAACTTTTGAAATATGGTTTGATCTATTTATATAATACCTTGGATTGATTGGTGAAGAAAGTAGGCGTAATCAACATGGTGATTTTAACCAAAGTACAGCACAATTTTCTGGTGGAGAAACACATCATTTAGTTGAAAATGTTGGTGTGCTGTACTGGGGCTTTTTCAGATGAGTTTAGGTAAAGCTTTAAAACTATGCTTTGATATTTCTTTCACGTGAAGAGCATATAAGTAGTCTTCAAAAACTGGATTTTGGTTATGTGCACTAGTTCAGTGCCCTCATTTAGAACAAGTCATATGAGTTATAAATCAGATCTAGGTTAAGGATTACTCCTTCCGTGTAATTGTACAATCAAGAATATTTAAATGGGATAAGCTTATTTTTATGAGCTTAGCTACTGCCAAGTTTTGAATATAAAACCAAAATGCTAGTTTCCTTCATGGCTAACTGACTTTAAGTCAGTCTGAGTAATGTTCTGTAGGGCTGTCTTTTTTATGGTTTTGTTAATTTCTTGACTTTAATATTGGCAATAGAAGACTATTGCTGTGTGTAGTCTTCTTTGTCCTTTCTTTTGAAATAATTACAATAGTGCACTTAGGACGGTTAAATTCCTTAAAAGAATGAATTGTTAAGTGTTTTGATTTATATACCCATTTTTAATTGCACGTGTTTCTGCTTACTGTAGTGTAAGGAGAAGTTACTTGAGATTGGTTTGAAGAGCAAGTAAGGATGTTCCATATTTTGGGGGTGTAGCTGTCAAAACTTCTTTTGCTGATCCGCTAGTAGAGTTCCTAAAGATACCATAGGGTTGTTCCATTTTTACAGTAGGACAGTGATAAAAGTGTAAAGGGCTGGAATTGGTACTGAGTGATTTCCTTTGTTCCTTCTGAAGAGTTGTAGTGCCCTTTTTGGGGAAAGAAATTTAATAAAAGAATGACTAAAATTATATGAATGATGTGTTGCAAATGAGCTGGTAGAGTTCATTTCAATTATTCAGTGTATCATAGGTACCAGCGGGAATTGCAGAGTGTATTTTTTAAAGAGAACTAATTATAAAACCACCTTAAAATTTTAATGATAAATTAAAAGATTTCTTAGGAATCCGGAGATGAATAAAGGAAATTTAATCTAGTGAGATTTTTGTTTTAGGATGAAAATTCCTGACAAACACTCAGATTAAGATACAATTTGAATTAATAATGAGGTTTTCAGTTGAAAATCTTTGTGGCCATTTTGAATCTTACAGGTATTGATGTTTTTGCCAATATCACCTAGTGCAAAAATGAATGATTGATAGCTCTTTTTTCCAATTGCGAATTCTTCCAGAGCTGATTGTAATTCAGGAACTGCAGATCCACGCATGTTCTCCTTTAAGAGCTACCCAAAGTTTCTCTAGTAACTTTTTGAAAACTTTGCCCCTTAAAGTGAGTATCAGAAGCTGCTGACAGGTCACCACTTTCCAGGGGTGGGGTCTGGAGAAGATTTCCATAGCAGTAAAGGCAAAGATGTGCAGTGCATTTCCCGGGGAGGTGGGAGGAGTGTTTTCTGCTGGATTGTGGGGTAGATCCCGGGGGTCTGTGGGGAGCAGGAGGGCAGAGGGGAGCAGGGTAAGCTGGGGTGCTGCAGGCAGCGGGGCAGTGCCAGCCCTGCCGGAGCAGCGGCGTTGCTCACCCTGTGAGGAGATTTCCTCTGGTACGTCCCCGTGGCCAGCACCCGGACCAGCACCCGGGCCAGCACCCGGACCAGCACCCGGGCCAGCTGGGCACGGACTGCCGGGGTTCCTCCTGAGGCCACACAACTGGCCTTTGGGCCAGGCAGAGACCGAGTAAAGCACAGTCCAAGCCAAGATGAGAGTGCCACATCACCAAGGGCGCTCCATCCCTTTCTAAGGTTTATCTGTCGCTTTATAAAATTTACCAACTCAGCAGGTCCCAGCCAGCGGAGCAAGTCAAGTCCTTTTGTGCCGCGCATTTGCTTTGATAATTACTCTGAAGCAAATTGGTACATTTGTAGATCTAATTCTATACAGCTACTTAACTAATTACTGCTGTCAGGAGCAATTTCTCGCTGGTAGCAGCGCTGGGTAGCGCGGGCGGCCGCAGCCTGGGGGTTCCACGGCAGAGCAGCTGCAGGTACCTGTGCCAGGGGCCCCGAGCCCCGGGGCTGCGGCGTTTGTCGGGCTCCGTGTCCCCAGCTCAGTGTCCCCGCGCAGGCAGGGGCAGAGCCCCGTTCGTCACACGCAGCCTCCACGGGCGCTGCTCCCGCTCCTTGTCAGGGCCCTCATTAAATTACCCAGAGACAATAATCAGATCCTGCTGCTGGGGTTAATGGCACCTCTGAGCCCTGTCAAGGGCTTTATTTAATGCGCCCCAGACCTGGAGTGGTGCAGGTGCCATTTCAGGCCCTCATTTAATTTAAGCTGCTTTAGTTGGCATGGCAACTAGTTGAGACATCTGGGAGACATTATGCTCGGGATTGAGATTTAGGAGGATTTGTGGCATAGCAAAACAAAAATCTTATCATAATAAAGTGCAGAGTAATGCTTTTGGGTTTTTAAAAATATTTTGCATTAAATTGAATGTAAAGATTTGTTGCAGGTGTAAGGTAAACTGCAAATTTTAAAAGTCTGGTATAAATATTTAAAAGGGTCTTCGCTAAAGGAAAAGAAAAATTAGAGGGCTACAAATTAAGGTGCTGCAGGGTTGGTTTTTTTCTTTATGAATGCAACTTTAATATTTTTTCCTCAAAAAGTTGGAGATATGTAATTTATAAAATGAGTTTAGTGTGGTGCTCTGTTGGCAGATGAACCCTTTGCCATCAGGGATTTGGCTGGAGAGAGTTTGTAGAGCAACAGATGAAAGCAGAGCATTGACTGGGTAGAGATGAAAAAAAAGGGCATTCAATACCTGGCTGTATCAGTTAACATGGGGCAAATGTGTTTTACCTCCTTCAGCCACAAATGTGGTAATAGCAGAGGCCTCTGTTTCAAATGTGACTGCTAAACGAAGCTTTTAAAGCAGTAATGTTTTTAATTAGTGCCTGTAGTGCCCCCAGTATTTTTTGTGATGGTTTCTCTGTGTTACTGGTGTCCCACCCGCAGGACATTGCCGGATGGTCTCCATCCCTGCTGGAGGTGTGCAGCGATTTCGCTGCCTCTGGAACCCCCCGAGCACACAGAGGCCCCTTTGGGAGCCACCTCCCCTCAGTCTCAGTCGTAATTTGCCTTTCAGTAATTTTCTGCAACTACCCTAATGCAAACTGTGATGGACTAATCTGTTTTCTTTCACAAGCCGTTTTTTATTTTTGTTCCTGTAAGAATTTGACCTCTGAAGCAGCTTTCTTCTCTTTAATTCAATAGTTCTGACCTGTAAGAGCTCAAGTAAGTAGGAGTTAGTGAATGTTTCAAGAGATTCTGTGCCTGTTCTGCTTTTCCTTAACGGCTGAACTGCAGATATGTTGTCACTGAGTTGATGCAGAGTGACCTCCATAAGATTATCGTCTCTCCTCAGCCACTCAGCTCGGATCATGTCAAAGTTTTTCTTTACCAGATTTTAAGAGGTAATTTTTCTTCTTCTGAAGTTAATGAAAATGATGTAGTAGAAATATTTTTTCTTCTTCCTAATGTTTATTCTCAAGACATTGTCATCTTGAATAAGCTTCCTGTATGAACTTCTTTTAATTTCCTATTCGAATAAATACCAAGCATGAATTATTGTAGCTACAGAGGCGTGGCACCCCTGCTGCCTTAAAGCATTGTCAGGGGAAAAAAGTCATGCTTTTAGAAACTAGGAACAGAAAGGACACCTAGAATGAAGCAGATGTAACTATATCCACTTAAGGTAAAAATTGTTACTGCAAAACAGAGCAGTAAGAGGTATCTGAAAATTCCAGTGTGGGGATTACTGGAGTATCCATGCCATAACCAGAGAGATGATGTTTTGCTTTTGATCTGTTGTTTGTTGTGGGGTTTTTGTTGGGGAGGGTGGGGTGAGTGGGTTATAAAAAGACTACTAAATTTCTTTTTCTGCCTATTTTATATACTCCAAAATTTTACCCTGTCATTAAGTGACTGAGTGTGCTCTTGTGACAGGGAGTTACTCAAAATAAAAACTGAGGCACAGGCAGAGTCTTTGCTGATCAGGAGTTGCCAGACCTTCTAGGAAAATGTTGTCAGCCTTTAAACTTCATTTAAAAAGGCTGGAAAAAATTATTTTCATTTCCTTTAATATTTCAGGTCTGAAATACCTACATTCTGCTGGCATTTTACATCGAGACATTAAACCAGGGAACCTACTTGTGAACAGCAACTGTGTCCTTAAGGTGCTACTTACATTTATTGAAGATGTTCGTGTGTGTATGTTGTTAATCCTTAAACAAAAAACGTGCTATGTGACCACTTTCCCTGAAAGTCCATGTAAATGGAAAAAAATCCTACCGAAGTTTTAAAAAGTAGAAATGAAGCGAACACCTGCCTTTCCCTTTTCCTCCCTGCCTCTCCCCACGTCTCTGAAAGCGAGAGAGACACAACTGCTGAGTTTGGCTTGGCTGGGGTCTGCTGTGCCTGGGCAGGGGCTCCTCGGGGTGCCTCAGTGTCCCTGTGCTCCTCAGGGGAAGATGCTGCCAAACGCCCAAGGCACGTCATTAACCTGGGGTATGTGAGATTTTGGAGAGCTGAGGTGTGTTGTACAGCTGTGCCAAACACAAAAATTCAGTGTTGTTTACGGGGATTTGCTAAGAATTCTAATTGGCAAAGTTTGGTCTCTTTTCTTCACCCTTCTGTCTCAAGCTTTTTAATCTTTCAGATTATAAATATTGTAATGCCACCTTAAAATGCACAGTGGTTTCAAATCAAACTGTAGGAAGTTTAAATGGCCGTGGAACAAAGCAACATAATTTCCTCCTATCCCCTTTCCCCCGGCTTATGCAGTTTCAGCAGATTACCTGATGTATTTAAGTGTTGGTTGGGGATTCCCCGCCTCCTTCCCAGGAGGCTGCCTATTTGAAGTGCGGAAGGTGTTTTGGTTGTTTTAATTTTTTTATTTACCTTCTCAATTTAGATTTGTGATTTTGGATTGGCCAGGGTGGAAGAGTTAGACGAGTCGCGGCACATGACTCAGGAAGTTGTCACTCAGTATTACCGCGCTCCGGAGATCCTGATGGGCAGCCGCCACTACAGCAATGCCATCGACATCTGGTCTGTTGGCTGCATCTTTGCAGAGTTGCTTGGCAGAAGGATCTTGTTCCAGGCACAGAGTCCCATCCAGCAGGTATCCATCCTCACCTCTGCTGCCAGCCTTCCCTGCTGCGCTGCTCCTGGAGGAGCGGCGCACCTCCGGGGACACAGGGAGGGGCTGGAGCGTGTCCAGGGCAGGGAACGGAGCTGGGGAAGGGGCTGGAGCCCCAGGAGCGGCTGAGGGAGCTGGGAAAGGGGCTGGAGCCCCAGGAGCAGCTGAGGGAGCTGGGAAAGGGGCTCAGCCTGGAGAAAAGGAGGCTCAGGGGGACCTTGTGCCTCTGCACAACTCCCTGCCAGGAGGGGACTGTCGGGGGGTCGGGCTGTGCTCGCAGGGAACAGGGACAGGATGTTAATTTGTGTTAGCTCAGGAATCTGCAGCTCTCGTGGGGTGCATGCCGTGTCTGAGCTGTGTCCTGTGTGCTCTGTGCAGCTGGATCTGATCACAGACCTGCTGGGCACGCCGTCGCTGGAGGCGATGAGGACGGCTTGTGAAGGCGCCAAGGCACACATACTCAGGGGTCCTCATAAACAGGTACTGCCAGGGCTGCCTCCGGCGCCCCAGCCCTGCCTGGCACGGCCTCCTCTGGCCAGGACTCAGGGTTTCACATCCTGATTCACTTCCCGTGGCCTGCTGGTTCAAAGCACCCGGCACGGTGTGTGGTCTCAGAGCTGTCTGTGCTGCGAGCAGCTCTGAGCTGTGCTTGTGGTGCCCAGGGACAGGGCTTGATGTGTGGGGAGTCCGGCTGCTCTGGAGACAAGGGGGCTTTTCACCAGCCAGGGACGTTGCTGGCTTCTGCCTTGGCGGTGTTGCTGGACTTGGTGACCCAGGGGGAAGTCTCCCTCTCTGAGGTGCCAGTGTTTTGATAGCTACTTTGAATGAAGATGTTAAATTTGAGTGTTAGTACTGGCAAGAGACATCAACTAAAATTGACAGTATACTTCAGAAAGCCCTGGAGGGCTGCTGCACTGCCAGGATCAGGAGTGTTAGAGATGGAATTCACCCACTGCCCAGAGCCAAGGGCAGAACCTCCAGCCCCCCAAGCCCAGAGGGTCCCTGCACACCTGCGCTCAGACCTGAGCTGCTTAGGAAGGCCCAACAAAAGGCTGAAAACTGAGATAAAGCATTCAACACAACTGGAGTAAAAGTTAGTTCTAAAAAAGACACTAAACCAGAATAAAAAGGCAGGATGGTGTCATTGTGCTAACTGGGCAATAAAAAGGGAAGGTGCAATACAGTGTTAACAGATACAAAAAATGCTTGTGCAGGCATCTCTAGCGCAGGGATAAGGCTCCGTGGCCCTCCAGTAGGGTCATTTTGATGATTGCTAACAAAATTATTAGCCTGTACGTGCTCCAGTAGTTAAGTTTGCATCATTATTTTCTGCATGTTGAAGTAATTTCTCATGTCTGCTCACTACAATAGTAGTTACCATAGAAATGAGCATTGCATGTATATTCTGCTTTATTATTGCCATGTGGGAGTTCTGCCTCCCTGGCACTTTGGATCCACTACATAAAGTTGCTGCAGGATTTTTTTTAATTTGAGCATTAATAATAAGAGGATTTCCTTCAGATTTTCTCTACCAGTGTTAAGTCAAGTATATTTTTCTGCTATTGTGTGCTAGCAGAGTTGTGACTCCTAAACCCAGTGTCTTATGACCCACAGGATGGTGGGAATCCTAAAAAGCAAGTGAGGTGAAATGGTATAAAAAGTTTCCACTATAGATTTAACGTCCTGTAGCCACAAAGTTGTAAGAAATGCACTAAGGGTTAGTTTTCTCTGTGTGTTGGGGAAAGCAATGTTCATTCTCTGTGGAGTGCCGTGGGAGCTGGTGTGCTCATTGCGCCTTGGAGCCAGGGGAAACAGAGCATCCAGGTGATTAATGATATTTTTGTTTTCAACTTGAAGCTCACTTCATGTTTGAGTGCAAATTCTGGCTTTTCATGTCCTGAAATGGTTGTAAATGGTTAAATGTTACTGGTTTCCTAATTAGACTAATAGGGAGAGAAACCCAAGTTAGAAACGGGCGATTGCTTTGTCACACCAACTATTTTTACTCGCCGTAGGTGAGCGCAGTGGGAGAGAGGGGTGAGGCATTTTGCTGCTCTGTGTAAAAATAGATTAATGCGAGAAGTTTCTGATTAAACCCCTCCTACCCCACTGTGTGCTGGCAAAACGGGTATTTACCTACTCCTCAGACTTTGTCAGTTTGGTGTTTGAAAGTTCAAGTGAATTGTGACCCTGGCAGCCGCAGGGTGAGCGAGCTGTCCCTGTCCCTGCTGACCCCCTTCCCAAAGGAAAACGTGCGGAGTCCATCCCCTGCCTGTTGTGATCCCTCTGCTGCGGGAGGAGGAGGAGAGTTACCCAACACTGCAGCTTTCTGTTCCGTAGGCTGCCCTGAGAAACCAAGGCTGGGAAGTGCTCAAGGCTCTGTGTGGCAGTTCAGGGTTAACTTGGACTGATGTCACTGTGCAGGTGTAATTCTCATTTATACTGGGAAGTTTACAGCAGCCGTGACATCCAGTAGAGTCCTTCGGTCACTGTCACTCAGCTGTGGATTGCCTGGGCAAGGAAGAGCAAAGTCATCCATAATTTGTGAGGGATTGAGATTAAAAAATGAACTACTGGAAATGATGGGAGTTAAAGCCTGGAGCAGCTACAGCTGGGAGTGGTGTGTGTATAGAAAAATACAGACATATTTACATAAATAAAAGCAGGTTTTTCTAGGGATTACATCTGAACTAAGGGAAACAGCGATCAATTAGACCTTTATTACAGTTGCTGGGTTTTGTAATGGTGATTACTGTCATGCTGGAAAGCGTTAGGTACCACTTGTCCCCTTTAACAAGGAGGTTGTCCTTGCTGGGTGGTGTGTGCTGGGAACTGGGTTTTCCTGCTGATGGATCTGACAGGACACTCTGTGCTTCTCTTCCTCCCATTCCCCCTACAGCCATCCCTTCCTGTTCTATATACACTCTCCAGTCAAGCTACACATGAAGCAGTTCATCTCCTTTGCAGGATGTTGGTCTTTGATCCAGTAAGTAGGACTGAAAATCACCTCTAATACTTCTGGTTTGAACAGCTTTTGTTGTCTGGTGCTTAAATGAGTGTTGTAAGTCAAGGACTGCTTTAGCTGGTTTCCTTGTACGTGGCATTGCAGTACTTCTGGTCCATGAAAAATGTAAAAATATCGTATAATTGGCCAATCAATTCCCCCTGGAATGGGGGTTTCACGTTTCAAACCAAGTGGTCCTGGGAAGGAAGCTCCGGCAGTGGGAAGGATGAGGCTGTGCATGACTCATGCTCTTTTCCGAGCTGGGTGTAGGTAGCAGAACATCAGCTACTTTGATGCAGTTCTAATTAGGGACACGGGGGTGTTCCTGGTCTTGCAACGCACAAAAAATCCCCCCTGCATCCTCAATCACAGACCAGGGTCCTTTTTCCACTGAGCACCTGTTTCTCTAATAAAAATGTGCTGCTGTGGATTTTGGATTTCATTTCTTGGGACATTGTAGAGAATTGTCACGAGAAAACCTGGTATTGGAATTGATAATTATTTCATTCCCACAGAACCCTCCCAACATTGCAAATGTAAAACAGAGTGACTGCAGTGCAAAGGAGGAGGCTGGGGGTTGATGAAGCATTTAGAAGCACTGCCTTTGGAGTGTATTTTTTTTTTTAAACCTTAAGATTCCTTTGCTGAACAGAACCATGGAAATGTTAAACCATAGCTTCCACATTAAAAAAAAAATCCTTTCTGACTCCCTCAACACTTAGAATGCTGTTTTTCCCAGCTTGTTTTGATTCATTGCAGGAGTCATAATTGTAAGGTTATCTGGAGCAAAAAAACCCGTTGAAAAACCTGTTCCTAGAGGGTCTGTGCTGAGCGTTTGCCGCGGTGGCTGCGGGCAGGGAGGCCGGTGCCGCCAGCCCGGCTGCTTTGTGAGCCGCAGCTCCCCTCTAGTGGCAGCTCCGGCGGTGCCTGGCACGAGCCCCTCCTTTCACACCGTTCTGGGTTTGCTAAACAGCTGAGGATGAGTCGATGAGGAGTTTCAGTAGCTCTGCAAATGCCCTCACTCTTGCTCTCTTCCCTTTCCATGCTGTTCCAGTCCAAAAGGATATCTGCTAAGGATGCCTTAGCTCACCCCTACCTGGACGAGGGGCGGTTGCGGTACCACACCTGCATGTGCAAATGTTGTTTCTCCACCTCGACTGGCAGAGTTTATACCAGTGATTTTGAACCCATCACTAATCCCAAATTCGATGACACTTTTGAGAAGAACCTCAGTTCTGTTCGGCAGGTTAAAGGTGAGCAGGGTTAACCTTGCACAGGGGGGACGTGGGATGGGGCTGGGATTTGTCCTCTGGATCCACGCAGTGACCCCTGTGCTGGTTTCCTTTAGGTACTTTTCCATAGTAGCCACGGGAAATAATTTCTTTTCACCAAAAGAGCAGAATTGTAAGTGTTCTGAGATAAGGCAGGGGCACAAGCACGAGCTGACCTGCAGAAATCTGTGGGTTTCAAACCTCACCCATCCCTGGTGCCCTGTTCTTCATCCTTTCGCTGAAGGAAGGCGCTGGGGGAAGGGGAAGCCACCGTGTGGCCTTTTGGGGCTGTGAGGTGTGGCCTCCACAGCTGTCCTGCAGAAAGGGGCAGCAGCAGCCAGGAGCTGAAGCTGAGCAGTCAGATTTAGGGAAGCGGGAGCTCTTTTATCCTCACTAAAATGTTCTCTCAGTAGGGGAAGTTCTGTTTCCCTCCAGCTGACATTGCATTTTACTGAAGCCAGAAGTGTTAATGCTGTGTTATTTTGTATTTTTCTCCTGTGTACAGAAATAATTCATCAATTCATTTTGGAACAGCAGAAAGGAAACAGAGTGCCTCTCTGCATCAACCCTCAGTCTGCTGCTTTTAAGAGCTTTATTAGGTAACTGTATGTAATCACATCTGATATTAATTCCCATTTATTAGTAGTACAGAATTCACATGTCCAGAATGTTTTAGGTTTTCCCTTCCAGAGGGTAGGAAGGGCCCACAGATAAAACCCTTGTGAGCTGTTTTTATGAATTCTCCTAGAATTTAAGTAAAACGTGCAGAAGTTTCAAGTAATGTCTTTGTGCAAAAGAGCAGAAGTCAGGCTGAAACTGGAATGGGGAAGGTTGAGGAGGCGGGTGTTGGCTGTAGAGCTGCAGGGGAAGGCGTGGAAGGAGCGGGCGAGGGGTGATGAGGGGATCCTCGCTGCTGCTGGGCTGGGGTTGGGTTTGGCGCGTTGCTGTCCCCGGGGTGTTCGGTGGCCCTGGGCAGTGAGGCTGTGGCCCTGAGCCCTGCCCGGGAGCGCTGATCTCTGTCCCCCTGCAGCTCCACGGTCGCCCAGCCCTCCGAGATGCCGCCGTCGCCGCTGGTGTGGGAGTGACCGGAGCGCCCCGTACTACTGAAGATGTAATGTAGCTTTCCACTGGAGTCTGGGATTTGCAATTCTGGAGGTTAATCATGCTTGTACTGTAATTTTACTAATGAAGTTTTAAATTAACAACCACTACTTGTACAATATGAATAATACTTAGAAATGTACTAGACTTTTAATCTTGTAAAGTGGTTGTGCTTTTAGAAGAAAATATTTTACCCAGAGTTGCACGTGTTTTATGAATTCTAGTGCAGCTGCGATGGCTCAGCTCAGAACAAACAGAATTGAACCAAATTTGGGGAGGTTTTTTCTTTTTTTTTTTCTTTTTTTTCCCATTTTTTTAATTCAAGTGAGATTGTACAAACAGATAGACATACATTTTGATATTGAGCCATTCCTGAAGATTTTGGGTTTTCTAAAACTAAGGAATACAGAAAACTTGACTGCGACCAATCATGAAGTCCCTTTGGGTGGCCGTGGCCATGGGAAGTGGCCGTGTCCCCCGATGCCCAACCCTATAAATAGCTTCTCACTAGAGCTGTGATGGTGATGTGTGCTGTTCTAAAATCAAATGTTGTGAGTAGAGAGAATGAGTTTGTGACTAGGAGAGACTAAACTTCTGTTTCCTTACCCAGTATAAATATATATATATATTTAATCTATTTTTATTAGAAGTTTTTCTGCTCTTTCTTACATAAAACCCCCCAGCATGCATCTTCTATGTGTGTAAATAATTCCATTTATGGGCTAATTTCAGAGATCCCTGACATCATTGCTGTATAGAGAGAAACTAGCTTGCACATTTTAGGTCTGTGAAATTTTGTGAGAACTTTTTCCTGCACTGGACAGTTGAGAGAAAAAAAAAGAAAATGACAAAAAAAAGCACATAGGGAATTCTGTTAATTGTGTTCGTGTCTTTAGGCAAAGCTGTGGAAGTCTTGAAATGTCACAGTAGTAAATAACTTTTATTACTTTTTGGCTAATTCTTTTTCTGTTGGAACACTGAATTCTGTGCATATGTATATATGAACACAAATTGAAGGCCTCTACCTCCTGGAGTATACAACTTGGTTTGTTTACCTCCACATGATTTTTTTTTTTTAAGTTTAGTGTGGAGACTTGAAACTTGAATGTCCCTTCCAACTTTTATATTTAAAACAAGACTAGAAAATTGAAGACTGTTTTTCACCTGTACAAAGGAATACTAAAAGGTGGTCTTAAAATTTGAGCCTTGGTCTGGAGAGAAACCATGGTGTTTGTTATGGACAATTAACTGTTAAAGTTATTGTAAGTTATCTGTATTTAGCAGAGTATTTTCAACAAGAGTGATCTGAGCTGGAATTGGAGACTATTAGTAAGTTATGTTCGGAAGTTTTAACTTCAATGAAGTAATTATTTGCTGTGAAAGAGACAAACATTGAATAACTGAACAAAGATGGTGCAATATCTTTGTTTTTTATGAGGCTCCTGAGAATAAAATCAACTGAAGCATTTCAATTCACTTGAATGAGAAACGTGTTTAATTATCGAGCCCCAGAAGACACTGGTATGAAAGGTAAAATCTCAGAGGTTGGTCAGTTAATGTGGCACACTTGCTGGTCACTTTGTAAAATGTAGATTTGGAGTACAGTGGTGAAAACATTAAATGTGACATTTGAAAACGCGGTGGTGGCCGTGGTCCTTTCCTGCCTGCTCTGCCCCGGGTCCCGTTCTGCTCTCGGGTGAGGCCGGGCGGAGGTGCCGGGCCCGGCCCGGGGCGGGTCCTGCGGCCGTGGCTGGGACCGGGACCGGCGGCGGTGGGGCCGGGGCGCTCTGTGGGGCCGGGGC
>WBMY01004636.1:544018-559641 GCA_013397315.1 Donacobius atricapilla
GGAGGGCGATGGCAGGGAGAGGGAAGGCTCCGGGGCGCGTCCGGCGGCTCTGGCCGCCGGAGCTGCGGCGGCCGCTCCGTGTGCCCCGTCCCGGGGAGACCCCGGGAAGCGGCGCGGGGCCGCCGCTGCCCCGGCACGGGCGGGGGACGTTCCCGTGCCCCGCGGGCTGTGCCTGTTTGGCGGCCGCCACAAGGACATCCTTCCCCGGGAACGGCCGCGCTGGCCCGCCGCGGCCCGAGGCACCGGCGCCACGTGCCCCGGACGTGGCTCCTGCGGCCCCGCGCATTCTCCGATCCCGAGTTTTCCTCAAATTCCTGCCAAAAACGCAACAGGGAATTGTTGCCGCTGCTGGAGCAGGTATGCCAGCGGCCCAATTCATTAGTTAAAATCTCTGGTTTGCTGGGTTTTGAACAACATCACAGAAGACAATGAACATCATAAAATCAATTAAAATAACAGTTAGATGGCAGATAATTAATTCAGCCCTCATCATCAGGGTACGGTCGGCTGTCACCTCCTGTTTGAGCTTTTTACAGGTGGTGATTTGCCTTTTTCCATCGGAATTGCCTGTAGGATTACTCCAATATAGGAACCGTTTTCAATTAATAGTTAACCAGCAGACCTCAATGCATATCTCTCCGTTCAAAGTCCAACATAAAGCCACGCTGGAGTTTACATTTCTGTCAGGGAAACTAACTGCAGCTGACTGAGCCCAAATCTTGGCACTGAGCTGCTCCCCTGCAGCAGCCCCCAGCCCTGCTCAGGACCAGGGGCCCAGACCCTGCTGGCTTCATCCCATGGAGAATCGGGAGCTTTGCCCTGCTGTGGATGCTCCGTGAGTGACTGCTGTTCTGGGTTTTTTCAGCTGACAGACCTGTTGCAGCAGTATGCAACCGCCTTCAGGGACCCCATGATGCTGCAGCCCCCAGAGTGGTTCAAGGCGTTCATCTACTGCGAAGCCTTTCTGCAGCTGCCCTTCTTCCCCGTCGCTGCCTATGCCTTCCTGAAAGGTGAGGGGAAACCGGGGGCATTTTTGCAGCACACCTGCTGCTGCTGCTAGGAACGTTTCTGTATCATGATTAGGGGGTTTGAGGGATGTATGCAGAGGGCTGGGCTGCTAGGGCCCACACAAGTGTTCCACCTGAGAAAGCAGCACAGAATAAAGTTTGTCCAGGACAAAACCTTGTAACTACAGGCCCTTGTCAGGTGCAGCCATTTGTGTAATCACCATCAGCATTTGACATCTGGCTCATTTCCACAGCAGCTAAAGGCCTGGGTCAAGCCTGTGTACTCATTTTGTTACTTTAAACATTTGGGATCACCCCTTTGTTCTAAATTGCCATAAGGGGAGAGAAATTTCCTTGGTTCCTACTAGTACGGAGGGTTTTTTCTGCTCCCTGTTTAATCTGAGTGATGGCCTACCCTGGCAGAGAGGCAGCAGTCAGTGTTCTGTCACAAGCTTCGGAATTCTGGGTGTTTCAAAATACTTAAATATTGTTTCCTTTTTTGCTTCTGTACAGGTGGCTGCAGATGGATCAGGACTCCTGCCATTATCTACTCCACCCACGTGGCCACCACTCTGTTTGCCATCCTGGCCCACATCCTGTTCCACGACTTCTCCAAGTTGGAGCACGCGGGCCCTCAGACGCTGCGCGAGCGCCTTGTGCTGCTCTCCTTCTACCTGCCCTACCTGCTGATCCCACTGCTGCTCCTGTTCACCATGCTCTGCAACCCCCACTACAAACATGTGGAGAAGAGGAAAAGGAAGTAGCCGGCTCTGGAAGTCATTCCCACCACACCTGTGCTGCATTTGGTTCGGATCCTGTGCTGGCGGAGTCCTCTGGGACAGGCGTCTCCCTCGTGTTGGCTGCAGCAGCTCTTCCCAGAGCACTGGCTGCTGCAAGGAAAAATGGAATTGGTTGGAGTGCACAGCTCTGCTTCGACCACACGCAGCTCTGGCAGGGCCCTGGGCCAGCCCGGGGTCGGGTCTGTGCAGGGCCTCTCTGCCAGGGAAATGGACTTTTAACTCTTCGATGTGTAACTCTGTGAGGGGACACACTTACTCACTTATTCACTCACTCACTCACTCACTCACTCACTCACTCACTCACTCACCCACACTGCAGCTGATACTGTTCTTCCAAGGTCCCTTTTTCCAAGATGACTGTTTGGAAACCGCCCAAGTAGGAAATTGTCTTCCAGCCACACAGTCTGAAGAATCCCCAACCCATTACACACAGATCTGCAAAGCTGTTCTTCTGAAGCATTTCAAATCATACCGTGATTCTTAACTTCCTCACCCCTTCCTTTAAGATTTCCACTGCCTTTGCTCTGCTTCATTTTGATTAATTATAAATGTCTGATCAATGATAAATGTGCCAAAATCTGGATTTATGAATGCTTAAAGTTTGACAACCAGGAGTACTGCCTAGAGGATTCTGAAGTACTTCAGGAATTGTAACCAAGGAGTTGAAAATTTCTTTCTTCCCTAAAATCACTTCTGGTATGGAAATAAATAACTAAATGCATTAAACTGCATTCAGTCTTCTTCAGAGAATGGCTGAAGGAACTCAGGGTGACCATGGGGTAGTGGCGAGTTCAGAGAGTAAATTCACGCATAAATTACAACTACAGATAGTTCTGTGGTTGGGGTTGGTTTTGATCTGGACCCTGCTGAGGTGATGGGCCCGTGAAGCTGTTCAGGCACTGCTGGTACATTTGGGACTTCACTGTGTAAAGCTGAAGCCTTCTCCAGGCTTTGGAAAGGGCACCATTTCCATACTGGAGTGCTACAGACATACACAAAATGCATCTTCAGCATGAGGCTCGAGTTCACACGTGTGCTTATGGTTTATATATAGTTTGTGCATTCCTGCCCGTGAAAGGATTCACCTCTCATATTGTGACAGTTCTGAATGAACATTCCTCAGGAACAGTTCAAAGTTTTTCTTGTGCAGCTTCTGCTTTTTTGGTCCATTTGGTCTGTAATTGGTCCATTCTGGAAATCATACATTTCTTCTTTTTCTAATTCTATAGAAAAAGGAACATGGGTGATACAGATCCAATACTACTGCTTGTGTGTAAACCTTTACACTGAAAAATAACAGAGCAGGAGCAACTAATTCTGGTACAGCCAGACAGTCTGAGAACAATAATTTATTTTCTGATTTCTATGAAAGAGCTGTAAAGTTCAAAAAGAGACACAACAAAGCACCAGTAGTATTAATTCAACTGTAATTTGAATTAGAACTACTGACTGTACAAAACTGGTATAAAATCAAAGGCCAGAACAGTCTGTGCAGCTGTGAGGTGTCAGCTCCCCTTATTGCCACAGTACACTCAAACCGAGATACAGCCCCTCCATTGTACAAACCATCTGCACGCCTGCACAGTGGAAATTGCATATTTCTGAAATTCTCAAGATTCTGGAATGGTCAAGTTTCCATGTGAGTTGGTTTTTATCTCAAAAGCCTCTATTTCTGGAAAATGAACTGGTCGATGAATTCGTTCTGGTCCGCTTCAATTTTGCAGAGAGTCTCGTACTCGATCCGGTACCTGCAAGACCAAACAGGGGGTCCAGGACCCCCACCTGTGTGAGGTGGGTCAGGGCAGCCCCCTGGGAGGTGGAGGGGGAGCTGGGCTACCTGTGTGAGTCACCTGTCAGCAGCAGCTGCCTGAGTCACACTGAGCAGCTCTAAAGGGCCTTTGTCAGCCAGACACGAGGCTGCTGCAGGTGTCCGAGTTCTGCAGTGCCCCAGCTCATGCTGCTTCTGTTCGGCCCTGAAGTGCTCAGGGATGAACCTTCTCTGGCTCACTGCAGGGCCTGAAGGTAACTGCAGGCCTGTGGCATCGTTCTGTGTGCTCTGCCCAGGACAGCCTTTGATGCAGGTGGGGCTGTCTGAACCAGCCGAGGGTCCCACAGCACAGGCGGTCAGCCCTGTGGCCGCCCCGAGCCTTCCCAGCCTGCACAACACCCCAGAGCACTGAACACAAAACTCACCTTTCCAGCTGCATCTTCTTCTCAGCTATCAAAGCCTGGAGCTGCTGCTCCTGAGCCTCTCTCTGCTTTGCGATCGACTTCAGGCGGTTCCGTGCCCCGATGGCCTGGCAGCACAGGCAGGGATGTGTGCAGGGATTCTGGTTAACTCCTTTAGCCCCCTTCCCTCCCAGCAGGTTGACTGCGAGGCATTTCAGCCATGCCAGCAGTGAGGGAGGGTGCTGCTGTTCTCCTGAGGGTTGGTGGGACAGTCCCTGTGGGGCTGGGCAGGGTAAGGCCCCCGGGGCTTCCCCCAGACTCCAGCAACAAAGTCAGTGACTCCTCTGGACACACAAACTGGGCACTGGTCCTACAGCCAGACAAGCTCCGGCTGCCAGAGGCCTCTCCTGCCTCTGGAGAACAAGTTCTACCGAGATGGAGCGATTAAAAAACACAACTTCTGTTTCTATGCAGAGATACAGACAAGCAGGGAGAGCGGGACTGCTACATGGAGTAATGTGACACCATCATAGGCTTCATTAATTCATTAGTATTGATTAATATTATCGTTAATATGAATTTAAAAGGCCAAGTTAATCCCAGGGGAATGCCATCAGGATGCTGACGGAGAATCGTTGCTTCTGCTATAAAGGGATGGAGGGAGGGATAGAGAGGCTCCACACAGGACAGCGCACACGAGAAGCCAGGAATTAACTGCACAGTACCTTCATCTTCTCACTTTCCGCAGCCTTGGCCAGTTGGTCAACGAGCTCAATCAAGCTGCCCACTATTTTCTGAAATTCTGCTGTTTCTATAAAGAAAGAAATCGTCAAGTGAGACTCAGAACTGCCCTAAAGAGATCTAACGCTCCTGCTTTGCCGTGCAGTTTTTAGATGCAGCTGTAGGTTCAGAGTTTACTGTAAGCAGCCAGGCTGTAGGATTTGGGCGGAATTAGAGGAAGGGGGGCAGGAGAGGGCCTGAGGTGTCCGGAGCCTGAGGTGCCCGGCCCGGCCCGCGGCACTCACTGTCCACGAAGGCCCGGCACTCCTCGCGGAGCTGCGCCGTCTGCGCCGCCACCTCGGGCTCCAGCACCCGCAGCTTGTTCAGCTCGTCGAAGTGCAGCCCCGCCGCGCCCAGCGCCGCCTGCGCCATGGCCGGGGCAGCCAGCGGGGCACAGCGCAGCGCAGCGGGCCGGGCCCCCAGCNGCCGGGGCGGAAGGGGTCTGTGCCGGGCCGTGCCCCGTGCCCTGCTCCGGGCCGTGCCGCCACCCCCGGGGCCTCGGGCCGAGCGGGGCTGGGCCCGGGCTGTGCCCGCCGTGCAGCCCGGGATGTGGGGCGGGTTCCCGTTCTCTCCCGGTGCCCTGGGGTTCCCCCCGAGCCGTTCGGGTCGCTCCTTTTCCCGGCGGTGCTGGGCCGGGCCCGGGCCTGGTGCGGGGCCGTCCCGCAGCCCGTCCTGCCTCCCACGCGGGGCAGGAAGGAAGGGACGGGAAGGGATGTGGGGCATTTTCGGTCGTGTCAAAAGTGGTAATTAAAGATCTGTTTACGGCAGAGGCCTCGCAGCTCCTCAGTGACCATTTACAGGAGCTGCGCTGGCGGGGCACGGGGTTTCTTTAGCTGCTTTGCTCGTGTTTAGCTTCCTTCTTCGGTCAGAGCAGTGGGAACCTGCCTGGAGGGACGGAACTGACCGCGAACTCTTCTGAGGGGTTCGGTCGGACAGGCTGGATTCCTGTCTCCTCAGGTTCGGTCTGGCTGCTGTTACAAACACGCCACTGCTCTAAAAAGGGCATTTTGAGGGTTTAGAGCAAGGCAGGACAGCAGTGACAAACAGTGGTGTCCGTGATAGGGAGTCTTGTTTATCTGCTTTTCAAATTAGAACCGTGTTCACTGGTCAGGGCTCCAGGATGGATGAAGGAGTGTTTTGGATGAGAGGAGTTGCCAGAAAACAGAACCTTTTTATCCCTCTTTGCAGTGTTGAGGCATTTCAGCTGGACTTGAAGAGAGTTGGGCTCTCTTGGGAAGCTGAGGGGAAGCTGAATTCCAGCNCCGGCCCACGCGCTGCAGGGTGGTCATCTACCTCCAGAAGGACATGTCGGGGGACACGTGCCTGGGCGGTGCCCTGTGCCCGGCCGCGGGCCACAAGCCCAAGGCCGGTGGGCTCAAGGGCGGCAGCCTGGGGAACAAGTACGTGCGGCTCAACGTCGGGGGCTCCCTGTACTACACCACGGTGCAGGTGCTCACCAGGCACGACACCATGCTCAAGGCCATGTTCAGCGGCAGGATGGAAGTGCTCACTGACAAGGAAGGCAAAGGAACGGCTTTCATTGTCGGCAGCTTTGTTAAACAGCTGGGGTTTGGNGCTGGGCCGGGCCCGGGCCTGGTGCGGGGCCGTCCCGCAGCCCGTCCTGCCTCCCACGCGGGGCAGGAAGGAAGGGACGGGAAGGGATGTGGGGCATTTTCGGTCGTGTCAAAAGTGGTAATTAAAGATCTGTTTACGGCAGAGGCCTCGCAGCTCCTCAGTGACCATTTACAGGAGCTGCGCTGGCGGGGCACGGGGTTTCTTTAGCTGCTTTGCTCGTGTTTAGCTTCCTTCTTCGGTCAGAGCAGTGGGAACCTGCCTGGAGGGACGGAACTGACCGCGAACTCTTCTGAGGGGTTCGGTCGGACAGGCTGGATTCCTGTCTCCTCAGGTTCGGTCTGGCTGCTGTTACAAACACGCCACTGCTCTAAAAAGGGCATTTTGAGGGTTTAGAGCAAGGCAGGACAGCAGTGACAAACAGTGGTGTCCGTGATAGGGAGTCTTGTTTATCTGCTTTTCAAATTAGAACCGTGTTCACTGGTCAGGGCTCCAGGATGGATGAAGGAGTGTTTTGGATGAGAGGAGTTGCCAGAAAACAGAACCTTTTTATCCCTCTTTGCAGTGTTGAGGCATTTCAGCTGGACTTGAAGAGAGTTGGGCTCTCTTGGGAAGCTGAGGGGAAGCTGAATTCCAGCAGCGTTTGAGCCTGGCGCTCGGTGTTGACTGGAGGTACAATAACAGGAACTCGGAGGAGTTTCACGTGCCTCAGAAATGTGACACAGAGATAACTTGGCCGCATGAATGGTCTGAAAAATGGCTAAACCGTGTTTTGTCAGGGTGTGTGTGGTTGTGTCCTTAGGAAGTGTCTCTTCCGTAGGGTGACATCCACGTCTGTGTGTGGAGTGGCTGTGGGACGCCGTGCTGACCCCAACGCCGCGCTGACCCACACACTGCACTGACCCCGACGCCGTGCTGACNCAGGATGGAAGTGCTCACTGACAAGGAAGGTAAGGGAACGGCTTTCATTGTCGGCAGCTTTGTTAAACAGCTGGGGTTTGGTGGTGGTTTTACTCTGTTAAGGATGTAGAGAATGGTATATGCCAAAAATAACTTGGAACATTAGGCAGCCAAGTCCTGTTGGTGCTAGCAATCCTTTGGCTTTATAGAAATACCTGTTTTTGTTACTCAAATGAACTGGGGAAGGACTGGTCCTCTTTCCTGCCCTCACAGCTGGTGAGCAGGTTGCTGGTGGTGTTGTAAAGACTGAACAGACAGTCTGTGGGTTGTCATTTCTGTCACATCGAGCAGTGGCATTATTCGAACCACGCACGTAGGGAGGGACATGCAGTTTTCAGCTTTGAGGCTCAGAATAGCGTGCCTTGCTTTTTTGAAAAATCCTTCTTTTTTCCCTTCTCCTGAGCAGCATGGCACCATGTCATGGTGCCATGACAGTGTTTAGGGATCAGTCAATCAGTGTGTCACCTCCAGCTGGACCCAGGATATTTTAAATACCTGATACGTTATAAAGGGCAAAACAGGCAGTTTCGTGTAAGTACCTCAGCCTGAATGGAAAATGAGAGTCATGTTCTGATAGCTCCAACTGGACCACCCAGCAGGGATTAATTTACTTTCCTAGGTTGTTTTCTGTACCAAGATTCCAAAATAACACCTTTTTTCCTGCCTTCCACATTATGGGAAAGGGTTTGGCATGTACTAAGCCTTGTGCGTGCATGCATCCTACACTGCTATTGTTTGGCAGCAATCAGACATCCTGTTTCCTTAGGGAATGTGACTTCAGAGATTTTGTAAAATTGCAAGAATTTATCCGTTGGCTCCTGTTTCCTCTGCTTCATCCCCTCTGTGCTTCCTCCTGATCGGTCTGTGCTGTTCTTTGCTGCTATTTGAGGACTAGAACAGCTTTTCCTCCACACTGGGTTTTCTGGGCTGATCTGCCTTTTAGCATCTTCAGAACATTTCTCTAACTCCAAAGAGCAGCAGCAGCAGGTGTGTTTGGAGAATTGCCAAATCCTCCTTGTTAGGCCACAGAACTTCCCCAAATCGATTTGTTGCAAACATTGGTGAATTCTCTCTTCTAGTCCTTCCTTGGCTCTCAGCAGTTTCTGGCTGCCCAGTGTCACAGTGTAGCACTGCAGTTGGGTTCCTGCAGCAATCTCAGTGCCTTGTGCTGGGAGCTGAGTGGTTTTAGCTTGGGACTTTGCTTTTGGGCTGCTGGAAAGCAGTGGGAACACCTGGGCAGTACCAAAGGGGCTCCACTGTCCGGTTCTGTTCTGGAGCCAGCTTCAGTTTGCTCAAAGTCAGTAGGGACTTCCACTGGGTGAAATGGGAGAAGTGTCCTGAGCAGTATCAGGAAACCTCAGTGTTGTTTAACCTCTCCAGGGAGCTTTTTCTAGTCTCTGCTGTTGATGTGACTGAAATGTGTGGGTTATTTTTCAGGCTGGATCCTTATAGACCGTTGTGGGAAGCACTTTGGAACAATTTTAAACTATCTCAGAGATGACACGATTGCACTTCCAAAACACAGGCAGGAGATCAAAGCGCTGATGGCAGAAGCCAAATACTATCTCATCCAGGGCTTAGTGGACATGTGCCAAGCAGCCCTGCAGGTAAGAACAGAAGTAGCCTGTGAAGTGTTTCATGGGTGTTTTGCTTATGAAATTAACTTAAGACAACTTGAGAGATTATTTCATAGCCTTAGAGATGGCACCAAGTCTGAGGTGTACAAGGTATTTTTAAAATATTATTTAGTAAATAGATGGTGAGGGATCTGGGGACCCAGCCTGTCCTGCCCACACTTGGTTTTTGCTCTGTGTCCTGAGGGCTGGCTCATGTTGGTGACATCCTGTTCTGCAAAGTGTTCAGTTCACAGTGGCTGATGCTCTTCTTTGCAGTGGTTTGAGTTGATTAAAACTACTGCAGACTCCTCCTGTCCTTTTCTTCAAGAAAGGATGAAATAATAAACCCACTTAAACCAAGTATGACTAGACCTGGTCCTCGCTCTAGCTGAGGACAGCCACCTGCATGCCAGTATTTCAATTACTGCTGCCTTCCAGGGATGAGAAATCTCTGCTGTGGTTCTGGGTTGCAGATCAAGGTAAGCTGTGTGGTTACTGTAGCAACCCAGAGCTTTTCCTATGCATCACAGCGTTTGGGACCATGGCTAGAGGGGCTGAAGGAGGCAGCAGCAGCAGTGTCAGCTTTGGCATTTCTCTCTTATTTCCTCTCTTCTCTCGTTAAAACAGGACAAGAAAGACTTGTATGAACCTGTCTGCAGCATCCCTATTATCACCTCTCCGAAAGAAGAGGAGAGACTGATAGAGTCATCAATGAAAGTAACTGCTCTTATCAACTGTGGATTTATGCTAAATGTATTGAAACACAGAACTTACCTTTTCTTCTTTTCTCTCACTCCCAACAGCCTGTTGTTAAACTGCTGTATAATAGAAGCAACAATAAATACTCCTACACCAGGTATGTCCCTTCTTTTTTCCCCTCACTTTAGTGGGAAAGTTTCTCTTTGACTATGGGAGTGGAAGATGATGATGGGTGATCTGACTTGGCTTCTTTTGGTTTGTTTTGGGTTTTGACAACTGTACCTTGCTTTGGAAAGTAATAAAGGCCCTACATTGCATGTCCATCAATACAACTTAGTTTTTTAAATGATGCATTCACTCTGGCAGTGTGTCTGTGGTGTGCAGGATGCAGAGCACATGGCCCTTCCAGCACACACCGACTCTGGACTTCTGCTGTCATCAAGCCAGAGAGCTGCAGTTAAGTGGGGTTTGTTCATCTCGAGCGTGGATAGTTGATGTAATGGTCTGGGACATTGTGCTGTCCTTATTAATTGTGTAAGTTGACCTCTAAAGGCTGGTGTGTTTGCTCATGGGGTCAGAGCAGCGTGTTTGTATCTGGAATGGGCTATTACCCTCTTCTCTCGGCAGCATGCGGCAGTGAGTCACTACTTATTTGTATTCTGCAGTTGGATCAGTGCTGAAAGCTGGCAGAACAGGCAGAGATGGCTGCTTGAGAAGCCCTGTTCCTGCTTTTGTTGCTGTGTTTCAGTAACTCAGATGACAACTTGCTGAAGAACATCGAGCTGTTTGACAAGCTGTCGCTGCGGTTCAACGGCAGAGTGCTGTTCATCAAGGACGTGATCGGGGACGAGATCTGCTGCTGGTCCTTCTACGGGCAGGGCCGCAAGATCGCCGAGGTCTGCTGCACCTCCATCGTCTACGCCACAGAGAAGAAGCAAACCAAGGTAATGCAGCTTCACCCGCCCGTGCTGCGGGTTAGGAATGGCCCTGAGGAGCTTGGTGAGTCTACAGAGTTCCTCTAACTTCAGGAGTTCACTTCTAATTTGCAGTGGTGCAGCTGAGGTTACCAGGGTCCAACGTTAAGAATCAGAGGTACTGTATTCCCTTCTAGAGCAATCTAAAAGATTAGGTGAGGGAGGTGCCCTGGTGGTGGGAGTAACCCTCTACCAGGAATTTTTTACTCTCTTTGTGATGTGTGGGTTTGTGGCTCAGTACCTTTTCACACGCGGGTGTGTGTTCCAGGCGTTACCCTGGACGGGTGTGGAACGGGACACGTGCTGTCTTTGGCAGGTGGAATTCCCCGAGGCACGGATTTACGAGGAGACCCTGAATGTGCTGCTGTACGAGACGCCGCGTGTCCCGGACAACTCCCTGCTGGAGGCCACCAGCCGCAGCCGCAGCCAGGCCTCGCACAGCGAGGACGACGAGGGCTTCGAGCTGCGCGACCGCGTGCGCCGCATCCACGTCAAGAGGTACAGCACCTACGACGACCGCCAGCTCGGCCACTAGCGTGTCCCTGCAGCAGGGCCTGCCGCAGGCAGCAGGGGATCCCCTGGACTCCGGCCAGTGGTCTTCACGGGGCGCCTCGCCTCGCTTCCCCAGGGGGGCAAACGGGGATTTGTGTGCACAGAGCGAGGGCTCGGAGAGCTGCGCGGTGCACCTTGTGCTTTACCTGCAGGCTGGCCCCTCCTCCCACTGGGGAGGGGGCTTTGGAACGCTGGCTCTCAGGTTGTGGTTGCTCTTTCCTCTCTAATGGTTTGCCAGTTTCCCCCTTGCCGTGAGCAGTGCTGCTCTTCCTGCGTGAGGTGGTGTGGTTTGAAAAGCTCTTTCCAGACAGCTCCCCTTTCAGGGCTTTGTATCATGGAACTTGCAGTTACTAAATCAAGATACTGAAGAGAGAACTTGAATGTGGCTGCTCTTGGCACTACACGGGATAACCCCCAGGAGAAATGTTTGGCTGGCCAGTCAGCTGCACCTGTGCTCTCCCACCCCTGTCCCCAGAGCACCTGCAAAGGTTTGTGTTCCAGGGTAGTGTCTTTTAAACTCACTGATTCCAAGGCAAGCTCTTCCAAAGTTGTAAGGATCAAGTCATCAGCCTCCCCATGTGAAAAATGGAAATCTCTGAAACTGTAAATGTGTAGGTAATGACTTGTCCTGGGAGAGGGGGGAAAAGGGTATGGTAGCGGAAGAAACCTGATGTAAGTAAACTTGGGCAGATTGTGGCAGTGTTGCCCTGGTTGCAGCTTGTCACACTGAAATCCTGTTTATATAAACATGGGTAATGTGGGGAATTGGTTTTTCCTTAGTTTCCTCCTGTGGCCTAGAAGTGTTATTTAATGTTACATTTCTCAAGCAGCAGGGGAAAAATTGCAGTGGCTGGAGAAGTACAGGCTAAACAATGTTTTCTAAGGCTAGACCATGTTAATTCAGGTTCTGTGTCCTGAATCCCTTCTAGAGTGTAGAAGTTGAAGAAGAAAAACAGCCATAAAAATATTGTTCTAGCATGGAACTGCGAGAGGCTTTGGGCACAGGAGAGAGGTGGCTTAAACTGGATTTTCATCTGAAGTTATCAATTTATTACAAGTGTTTGGCTGGGTGCTAATTGTACAGGGCACTTCAGGAGGTGGAAGTCAAGTCTGCTCTGCAAATTTGGAAATTTTCTGGAAACAGTTTCAAGTTTAGTATGAAAAGTTATTATTGTATTTTTAAACATTTGCTTGTATGTTTGAGCTGTAGGTAGCAGTTCTGCCACTGTCTTTCATGGTTATTCCTGCTGGCTGCCCACTGGGGGCTGGGGATATGTTGGATATGTTCTACAGCTGCCTTGTGTTCCTGTCTCATACTTGATCATGAAGCTCCAGATTCCACAATGGTCAGTCCTGAGCTGCTTTGACCGGTGCCAAATCTACCTGGAAGATTTAAAGAAAATTACTGCAAAAGCTTGACAAGAAAGTAATGCCAAATTAGTGCAGGGCGTTCATAAGGAGAACTGAGAATAAGGTTTGGGAGTAATAAGCAGGGAAGGGGACAAAAAATTATTTACACTAATTTAGGTTTTTGAAAATTAAATTGTTGTGGGTTAGTAAGAAAACACTAACAGACTTCTGGGATTTTCATGCCTCTACACATGGTAGGATTCACTTCATTCCCTTCACATTCAGGAAGCAGCATTGCACAGGGATGCACCTGCCTTCTTGTGAAAGGTCTCTTGAAATTTCTAATAATCCTATCAACCTCTTTTATATTGCTTTCTGTAAGTTTTTGTTTTCCAGCTGGTTATTCTGTTGTGCCAGGGAAAATACAGCTGTTGAGATTAGTTTCAACAGAGATTTTTGTGGTATTTCTCTCTAATTCTGCTAGAGTGTGATGTGGATTTTTAATTTTTTTTCCTCCATGATGATGATGCTATTTAATTTGAAGGCACCAGCAGAGGCTGCAGTGATGGGGTCTTTGTGCTGCATTTAATAGCTTCAAGATATTGTGCTTATTATGTCTTGTAACAAAGGTTGATGCCATTTAAAAAACACGTGGCACTTCTGTTTCTTGGCAAATGATTTATATATTTTTTTCTTGTTACTATTGTAGTGAATGTTAACAGAGTAAGTAAGCGATGCTGATAACCTTGCAAAACTGCATTTAAATGAAGTTATAAGCAGAAAAATGTCATATTTGCATTTATAGTTTCTGGTGAGGATAGGTATGGGAAGGAGTGTGTGAAAGAGAATGTCAGCCCTGCGTGCTGCTCCAGAGGCTTTCTGTACTCACAGGATTAATGAAATGGATCCAATGCGTGAATTATTACACTGTAAGAAGCAGAGAAAAGCTTGTGTTTTGGTTTAGTTTTCCTTTCCCTATTTCCCACAGCCAACAAGTAGTATTAGTTTCTGATTTGAATTTAGATTAATCAACCTGGGAAGCAAACAGTTTCGAGAACCATCTGGGTTGTAAGAATCGTTCACCAAGTGCAAAGGGTCTTCTTGGTATTTGTGGAATGTGGAGTATCAGTAAGAACTGTCAGCAGTTATGAACATGTTTAAAATATGTGCAGATATCCTTTTCATTTCCCTGTAGTTTCTCCTGAGTCCTGTTTGTCTGGAGCTGCTCCAGCACAGGGTGTCACTGAATCTCCCTTGGCCCAAAATCGTGCCCTGGGGTTGTCCAGCCTCTGTCCCACCAGGTTCTGATCATTTTGAGTACTGGAGTTGTGATGTAACACGTGCTTTGTATTCTCACCTTAATCAGTCTTTATGTAATTGAAGGCTATTAATTGTGACAGGAATGTTCTAGACATTCTAGGATATGAGTTTACAGCTTGGTGTAGTGCAGAAGCAGTAGCAGTGAGCAGGATGATGCAGTTTAAAGGCAGCATTGGTGGGTTTGCAGTGAGCTCTCCAAGGATCCTCTCTGCTCAGATTAAGCTCAAGTAAGGCACAGATTAAGACAATGCAGGTTTCTAATTCTTTGCATTTGTCTGCAAGTTGAGACTTGTACTGCCTTCTGCTATGACCATCACCAATGGGTGCATTAACAACTTGCCGGGAATTTGGAATAGCCTCTGGGAGAAGAAAGAGCCTTTTTGCCCCACGTGTAGGGTGTGAATTGTCACTACATGACCTGTCATCCTTACAGGACTCGCTGTCCTTTTCACTCCTAAATTTAGCCAAGCCTTTGTGCATTGAGGCGCTGCCTTGGCAGGCGGAGGGAGTGAATGGAGCCTCTCCCTGCCAGCCATGCCCAGCCCTGTGCCAGGGGGCCGCGGGCTGTTTCCCAAAGAGAGTCCCACCCAGTGCCCTGCCAGCAGTGAGGGAGGCTCCGTGCCTGAGCGTGGCTGCTGGAAGGAGCTCTCTCAGATCGCTGCTAGTGAGGCAGCAGTGTCAGAAGAGAGCTCTGCAGGGCTCAGCTCCAGCCGCCGGTCAACGCCGAGACAAAAATCACTGCTTAACCTTGACCTCGTGGTTTTTGAACAGGAGACATTTATCCTGCTGAAATGTTCCTCTCCAGTGACTTTTATCTTTTACACTTCTTGGTTAAAATAGAAAATAAATGATGGACAGGGAGGATGTTGGAGGGGCTGTGCTGTCACTGAGAGCTGTGTTTGAATGGGCATTGCTTACTGTAGGCTTGGTTTGATTTTGTTCTTCTCGAGGTTTTTCATTTTCAGACAGAATTCTCTCCAGGCAATACTGGAGATAGGCCTGAACTGGATGGGTCTGCCCGGCAGCCCCTGCCTTACACAGTTAGGTTGTGTTCTGTGACAATCCTTGGCATTCACGCCTCACAGCCACCTTCCCGCTGTGCTGTGGGAGAGCTCAGGTGTGCCTGGGAGGTGAGTCCTGCTCCAGCTCTGTCCCTCCCTCAGGGACAGACAGCAGGCTCTGTTCTCTGTATGTGTGTCGCTTCTCATCCAGTGCAACGGTAGTAAGACCCACCCTTACCTCACAGGGTGGCTGACACTTAATTTGTTTATTAGGAGTAAAGGATCCTTTTGGATTTCTATAATATTTTATATCCAGATGGCAAATATGATTGCTGATCTTGTTTAAACTGACATTCTGTGATCAAGTTATTTTCTTAGAGATTCAGTCTTTTTTTTTTTTTCATGTCTAACTTTTAAGGGTCAGTTTTACAGACAAAGTACCTAGTTAATGCAGTAATTAATCAATTATCTGTTGATTAAAGTGTTTCAACAGTGCATTAAATGGAAATAGAACACTAATTTTTAATAAAGTGTTATATTTTGTCTTCTGTGATTTTTCTCCAACATCATAACTTTTCGTTATGGTGTTGGTCTCTGGAACTTTTGTTCCGTGTTGCCGTTGATCCCCACTGAGGATTTGGGGCTGGAGCTCCCAGACAGGGACCAGCAGCGGAGCGGGGATCCTTGTCCCCCTCTGTCCCCCCCTGTTCTTCTGTCCCCCTGCCCATGCTTGTCTCTCTATCCCCGTCCCCCCGTCCCTCTGTCCCCCTGTCCATCCTTGTCCCCCTTGTCCCCCTGCCCCTCTGTCCCCCTGTCCATCCTT
>WBMY01004636.1:559725-632584 GCA_013397315.1 Donacobius atricapilla
GAACGCCCTGAGGCCCGGGCGGGCGGCGGGGCTGGCGGGCGATGCTGCTCCCGGAGAGCCTCGGTGCCCTCTTTCTCCCGGGCGCACCTGCAGCGGGGATGCCGCTCGCGGGGCTTCTGCTGCGGCAGGAGGCTGCCATCGGCTCCCGCTCCCTTTCCGGGCGTTTGTGTTTCCCGTAGTACTCGTTTTTTTATGACTTTTTCCTTAACTGTGAGCTTTAGAGGAGAAGGGGGCGGAAATCGGGGTAAGAAAGGTATTCCTGAGGTGTCCGTGGATGAGCCGAGCAGAGCCCCGGCAGCTGTGCCCGGGGAAGGGTTAATTTGGGTGCTTGTTCTGCGCACACCTGTGTGGCATTGCCCGGCCGGGGCAGTCGGAGCCGGGTGTGCGTGAGGAGCCCGGCCCTGAGCGGAGCTGCTCGGGCCCGCTCGCCCTCGGTCCCCGCACGGTGCCCCGCGGCTGCGGGGAGGTGCTCGGCAGGTGCTCCGTACCTGGCGGGTGGCGCTCCCTGCCCGCTGGGAGCGTTCGCTGCGGTGGCATCGCGCTGCTGGAGCAGCTCCTGCCGCAGAGCAGGGCTCCTGCCGAGGTGGGACGAGGAGCCCGTGGTGTGCCCAAGCGCTGGACCACGGGCACCTCTGGAGCGCGTTCCAGGTGGGGCTCCCTGCGGCCGCCGCTCCCCCTGCACCCAAGTATCGTATTTTGTATTTTTGTGGCAGTGGCTGTGGTGAGCTGCGGTGGTTACACAGCAGTGAAGATGTACTGCTTATCCATCACAGCAGTAGCAAGTGTTTTAAACAGGTACCTGCCCTCCTGCTCCTTCTCCCCAGTTCACTGCTGAGGAAGCAGCAGGAGCCGTCAAAGTTCAGGTGAAAAGTTGTTGCTGTGGCCAGGGTCCCTGAGCCTGACTCCCCTGTCCTGGTACTCATTAATGCTGGAATCAGAACAGCTCAGGTGTTGTGGCCCGTGTGGGGAGCGTGGAGGGGGCAGAGCAGGGACAGGCACCTCAAGGACAGTCTGTACGTGGAGTGGCAGGGCTGTGTCCCAGGATGACCCAGCCAGCAGCTGGCTCTGGGCAGGTGGTACCTGCTGAATGCTGCCATGAACCTGCCACTTCGATTAGAAATTTCTGCTTGAACTAGAACCTTTGAGCTGAGGCAATGTAAGGCTTTATTTAGAAGTGGGTGCACTTTCTCTCCTGAGTAATGCTTAAATATATAAATAAATCTGATAAATGTTTTCCAAGTGTGAACATTGCAATCTTGTGCTAATGCATGAGATAGAAAGTGAAATGGATTTTCATGATCCAAGCCAGCTCAAGCTGAGGAGAAGTAGTGTGTAATTAAAAAATCTGAGGCTAATTTGTTTTTAAAGTCTCTAAAATGTTTTTAATTGGACTCTGGTTTTTAAATGACTTAAATAATGCTTGAAAATGTTATTTGTACCTTCTGTGTCATCTGCGTTTTTGTTTTGCTTTTGATTTATTTTTTCCTTCTCCAAATCCTCGCCAGTGCTCTTTTAGAGCACTTATAGTGGCTTGGCTTTTTAGGGGTTGGCCAGGGCTTTCCAGCCTAAAATAGCCATGAGAGCCTTTGTTGATTTTAAGCAGGTTGAGGTAACGCTCCTCACCTGTGCCCTCACACACCTGTGGAAGGGTCCCTGTCTGTGCTCACAGTAAGAAAATGGCTCAGGAGGCAGTTGGAGACATTGAGATGGTGATTTTATTTGTCTTCAATAATCAGTTGACAGAGGCAGGAATTGAATAGAAGCCACTAGTAACCACCCACGAGATGATGCTGCCCTTAATGACTGTAATTAACTTTTTCCAATAGAATTTTCAACCTCATTTTTTATCATGTGTGACTTCACACAGCCACTTCTGCCTGCTTGCTATGTGGTGGGGGCTTGCTGGGAAAACCTGACTCCATGTCCTTGTCTGTTCTCAGAGTCCTGGTCCCCTTCCCTTGTCCTTTAAACACAGACTCTGTTTCCTTTTGAATCCTTTTCCCACAACCTCAATAGCCAAAGGAGTTCATGGGCAGCAGATTTTTTCTGTGGGCTGTTCCACCAAGCCTGTTAAAATTCAGTCATCTTTGCAAAGTATAGAACAGTCATCTCCAAAGTCACTTGGTGCAAAGTGTCTCGTTTATTTTCCCTCAGTCTCTCAGCTAAAACTTCTGCATTTTTCCTTTGGGAACTTTAATGCTGTTTGCTTCTCCTCAGATGGACATTCAGTTCCCATTGGTAGGGAATGCATTTTGTTGGCTCCCACAGAAAGGAAGACATGTAATGTGTTTAGAAAATGTAACTGCTGGGATTCATGCTGAGGCCGCTTGGAAGTTCACGTTTCAAGCATTTATCTCTCTCTGCAGGAAAATCTGTTGTGACAAGCAGACTCATAAAGCAGGCTTTTTTCTCTGGCCATTTCCTTTTGCCTCCTGAAATGGAGGGTTTTGCCATTTCTGGATTTAAACAGTACTTTCTAGCTGTGAAACAAACAGGATAACAATAACCTTAGCAGTTCTACCCTGAACGATTTCAGAGCACTTCAGAAACTCAATTGCTCAACCTGCAACTGAAATGTAAGGACTTCTGAGCAGAAGTGCAATAGTTATTGAACAGCTTTTATTACACTACCAGTCTTTCATCAGGAGTAAGGAGTCAGTGCAGCAGGAGCTGTCAATAAAGGAGGTGAGCAGTAGCCGAACAAGATAAGGAAGACATGGATGCTGGACATTAGGTTTTCTCCTTTGAGGAAAAAATGCTGTAGGCTTTAACTGCGTTCTTGGTTATTGTGGTATATTATGAGCGTTCTTCTGTGCCATTTTTAAAGTTTCCTTACAATAAATTTTTTAAAAATTAAACATGTATTCGTGTATTTCCTGAGTGAAACTTAATAAATAATCTATGTATTATGATGTATGTTCAGTGTTTGCTTCTGAAATTTTTGGCTGTTGTAGGATGTGGGAGAAAGTCTGAGCAGTTACCCATTAGAACGTGCTGCAAATGCTGAGCAGCTTCTCTTGGAGGAGTTTGCTTTTTCTCTATAATGCTGCCATGGGGATCTTCTGTACTCCTCAGGCGCTGAGACCTTTCCTGTCCCTGCGGCGGTTGGCAGACGTGTGCCCCGAGCCTGGCACCTTTTCCAGGGCCAGCAGGCGTCCCCTGGGGTGTGGCGGGCGCAGGGACAGGGACAGGCATGCCTCCCTGTGCTCGTGGCACCGGGCAGGTGCAGACAGCACCTGCTTTGTGCGGCTGTCGTTCTGCAGGGGAGGCACAGGGAGCAGGAGGGTGTTTGCAGGGCCGGGACAGGGACAGGAGCGGGTGTCACAGCTGGCCCCAGCTCTCCCTCCCACCTGCACAGGTCCTGTCCGGGCTCTGGGAGCAGTCCTCCATCCCTTGCTCAAACACAGGTGTAGGCTGGCTGACTGCTTCCCTCTGGGGGTGGATGGGTGGCTGTGGGGACAGGTGGTGATGTCTCTTAATGAGATTAATTTGCACTTTGGTCAGGTCTGCTGGTAGCTGCCAGTGGGTGTGTGTGGAGGTTTGTGCTCAAGATGGTCCATCATCAAGTGCCTCCTGAGAACAGAGACAAAGCAGCAGAATTCCCTATGAAGAGCTGTGCAATATTGCAAGGGAATAAAGGAAACAAGAAAAAAAAAAAAAAAAGCATGTGTTCCATTTGATCAGAAACACTTGCTTTAGCTCCTTGCCTGGAGCATCCATGAATTACGTGGCAGTGAGGGATGACGTGGGATTGAAGAACACTGCATTCCAGCTCTTGAATCTTCTCATATCCTGTCTATGCCTTAAAAATGTTTTTTAATAACATTCAGTCACTCTGCAGAAAATGCACGGAGCTTGCTTGGCATCTGCTGGCAGTGGGGAACACACAGAGTGCCTGTTGTGTCCTTAGCTCTGGAGTCTGGGGTTTGGAGTCAGCTCCTGAGAGGCTCCGACTGGTGCTGCTCTAGAAAAGTAGGGCCAGTTATTGAATCTGAAGCCCTTTTCTTTCTCAGTTTTTATACACTTAAAAGTTTGGTTGACTGGGATCTAAATAACATGCTGAGCTGATTGAGGTGTGCCTGGTAGCAATGAATTGGCTGCTGAGCACTTGAGCTTTTGCTCCTCAAAACGATTCTTCTTCCTCCCTGTTGTTAGGATTCGAATTCCAGTTACTGTTCTCTGGCATGCTGAGACTGATTTCATGGTCTGCACTCCTGAATTGACTGATTTCATGGTCTGTAGTGCTGAAGGCATGTCTGTGACCTTGAGTTATATGTGCACAGGCTGGTGTGACTCGGTGGCAGCGTGGTGGCTCTGTGCTGCACCAGGGCAGACTCTGTGTCTTCATGCCAGCGGCACTCAGGGTTGTTTTTCTGCCAGTGGCACATCAGCCCTTTCCTTGGGTGAATAAAACTCTGCCAAAGGGACTGCTGAGTACACAGGATAGTCCAGATGTGAGTGCCCCTTCACAACAGCTCCTCACACCTCTGCTTATTCCTTGATACCCTCTTACTCCTCCAGCTGCTTCACTGTGAGCTCCTAAGTTCTAACAGCCATGTCAGAAATGCTGCAGGAGAGAAACAAATTCCCTGGCTCAAAGTTTACATTGTCAGGCTTCAGGTGTGAGCGGCAAGCCAGGTTTTATAAAGTGCAAAAGGCTTGTTTTGATGTCTTCAGCTATAAAACATGTTCTACACTTTCAAAGCCTCTTACATGTTCGCATTTTCCCCTCCAATGTTTTCTTTGCAACTCAGAGGGCTCCTTTTTGATAAGGAGCACAAATTCTGGAGGATCCACTTGATCCAGAATTTGGAGTGAGGCAAATGCCATGTGTTGAAAGGCTTGTGCAGCAAGTGCCAGAGCTGCAGTCTGCTGCCAGCCAGGCTGCGGGTGTAGGAGTGGGCACAGAGGCCCTAAGATGATTCCTGGGGGAGGGAATGTTTAATTACAGCACCCAGAATTGGTCTCACAGATGGTCTTGCTGGAGGAGGAAGCCCTCCAAACCGGAGAAGGCACCTCCACAGGCACTGCAGAGCCCAGCTGTCGATGGAGCACTGCACCTGCAGCTTCTCCTGGTCCAGCACTGAGTGGAAAGGTTCCAAACCTTGGGACCTGTCAGTGCCATGAAGTGGTACCCAGTTAGCTCTAAATGTTGGAAGAAGAGAGTGTCTGGTTAAGTCTTCTGCCATGCACTTACTTTCATATACTGAAAGTGAATTGGCATGTGTTTAGTCAGAGTGTCAGAGCCCTGTAATTGTAGCTCACAAATGAGAGAAGTCAAAAATTATGGTTGTTGTATATGGAAGAGAGCAAGCTCTCCATGGCCAGGAGGAAATGAGTGTCTGATAAATGAGTTGGTGATGAGTTGGAAAGCAATGAGGTTTCATGTGGTGTCAGCTGAGGAAGCCATTGGGGAGAAATCACTGGCAGATGAACCGAGGGTGACTACAGCCTCTTGCCAAGAGCTTCATTGTAAGAATTGTCTGTTCCTTCGATTAATTTTTGAAAGTCAGTGATTTGCAATGATTTCCCTGTGGAGCTTGACACATCTTGAGCCCTGAAACTGGAAAGGAACTTTGTTTTAAATCATTAAAAAGTGTGATAAGTGTAATTTTATTAGCTACAATTGTTAAATCGTGTCTTGAAGTGAAAACTGAAGGCACTGCCTTCTCTGTAGATACTGTAATAATTTTGTATACTGTCTGGTGCAACAGAGCATCCAAGGTATAATTTGTAATTGCTGTGGCATGTTCCATGCTTCCCAGGTAGGGGAAGAGTGGCCCTAAACCTCTCTGGGAATGTGTGCCTGTGTTACTCAGGGATGCACTGTGCTTGAAAAAGAGCAGAGTGGCTCAAGTGGAAATGTGACGTAGCAATACAGTCTGGTTTCATGACCAGAAGAGACTGTGTGAAGGCCAAGGATGAATCATATAAAAAGTCTTTCTCAGCTCTTTGGAACTTACGCTGGAGAAGTTCTTTGGAGGGTACTGTGGCCACGCTGAAATCCGCCTTTTTTGGGGGCACAGCCCAAACAGACCTGTCCTTGTTCTGCCAGAGGTTTCCTCATGCCATGATAAGCCCCTCAGGTTGGTTTGTGCTTTCCCTCCTTGAATCCATTCTTCCCTGCCAAGTGTGATGTGAGGGCGCTGTTAGTCTGTTGGTGAGGGGGAAGGGGCAAGCCGTGGTTGAAACTGAAACTCCGAAGTGCTGTGCTGATTTTGTTGGGATCATACCATCATTTCTCTCTATTCATTTTAGGTGAAGCAGATCATGGAAGAAGCTGTCACCCGGAAATTTGTACATGAAGACAGCAGTCACATCATCGCCTTATGTGGTAAATGTCACGTGGAAGAGCTAACACTACCTGACCTTACTTTTCCTCTAGACATTTCTTTTCTCTGCTGTTAGAGGTAAACGCAGGGATTTAGCTATTACAAATCACGGTCTTTAGGCCCATTTCACCTCTGTATTTGCTGCACGTGTGTTTACATTACAAATTGTAAAGTAACTCTTACTAAAATGTGAGGCTATCCAAGTACCCAGCCAAGACGACAGGTGGCCTTGCTGCAGGCTGGCTGTGTGTTCCAGGGAGCTCCCAGTGTGGTCTGCCTGGTCTCTGTTCCTGGAATCCTGTCCTGGAAGCTGTGCTGCACTGTTGCTGTAACGGGTGGTGGGGTGGCAGCTATTTCTGTTAGACTCCGCTTGGCCAAAATTAGGAATACTTTATAGTCTTCATACGTCTCTTGTCCTCCTACTGTGATTCCAGTTGGTTTTGTGTTCTGTATTCATCATGGTCTGAAGAACTAATAACTCTGCTCTAAGCTGCCTCATTATTGCCCAGCAGTCTTACCTGTCTTAAGGCAGAACTCCAGCCTGCTGCTGCTTTGAACAGAGGCCTGATTAACTCGAAACCAGAAGAAGGTGAAGCTGAATGTTCTGTTTTTACTTTGGCTGACTGAATGGAGAAATCCCTTCCAGCAGATTTGGCTAACAGCTCCTGGCTAGTGCTCTCCTGTGTGTTCAGTTCTCTTCCCTCCTCCACTCCAGTTTCATGTGACTCTTCAAGAGGTTTTTCCCTTCTATTTAAAATTAGATTGGTTCAGTACATGAGTCATTTTTGGTGAATCTTCATTATAAATATAGAATTCTTGTGAATCATTTTACTCTCCTGCTAGGCTGGGTTTAGCAAGTGTCTCTTAAATACATGATGGCTGATTTCAGGGTCTCTCTGCATCAGTAGCTGAACAGTTCATAGCTGCCCTAGGTCCTAGATAGCTGAAGATGCCAATTAAATGGCATGTGCCCCTTGTCCTGGAGGAAATGCTCCAGCTCTGTGCCACGCTTGCTGGCCTGGAGGAATGGTGCCTCTGTGCCGGTCAGCTGTGCTCATCCAGCAGCAGGGATTTGTAACCACGAGGACTCTGCTCCAGTCTGTGGTCTCTGCCTGGGTGCTCTGGGAGAAGGAAAGCAGTGCTGATGTTTTCATCCATGTGGAGAAGCAGTGAGTGCAGGACATTCTGTATTTGTTCCCAACCCAGCGTATAACCAACATAAATTATATCCCAGGGACTCTGCCATCCCCTCTGATTTCTAGGAGATTTGGCTCTGTGGTTCAGAGCCACAGCAGCTCTGTTTGGCCTGTGGCTGATGTGTGCCATTGTGGGACAAAATTCTGAATTCCTCTGGGCTCTGGGTTGCTGTGGAGCGAGCTCCACTGCTGTCGTGTGGCCGGTCAGGGGCCAGTGCAGCACTGCAAGTGTGTTTGGAGCATCTGCAGGGCCCGGCGCTCCTGCGGGGAGCTGGCTGTGGCTGTTTGCATTTTGCATCCCGGCTCTGGAGCCGTTTCCTTGGGAACGGGGCTGCCGAGACGTGCGGCTGGCGGAGCTGCGGCAGCGCCGGGGCTGCGCCCTCCTCTCCCCCCGCACCTCCTGCCCGGCCTGCCTGAGCTCCAGCCCCGGCCCTTGCCTGTGCTGCCCTTCTCAGGGGCAGGGGGAGCACACAGGAAGCCTCTCTCTGTTTCTGCACTTTCCTCAAGTGCATTCACTGTGCAGTTCAGGGCATTACACCTACAGTGTTTGTCCAAAAGCTGCCTGCAGTTTGCTAAGCCTTTTCTGTGCGGCTGCCCATCTTTAGTCTGTGCTGCTTGAAGCAATTAAAAAACTTCTTTTGGTCAGCTTCATACTGCAAACAGGGTTTATTCATCAATGCCGCAGACATGGTTACCCAAATGATCTCTACATTTTCAGTACCTACTTTGAAATAAGTCTCAGTAGTTTGTTCTTTTTGAATAATATTTTGAATGTATTAAATTAAATAATCCTGAATTCCCCATGCTATAAACTAATTGCCATAGAATTTGGGTGGGTTATGGGGGGTTAGTGTGTGTCACCATCAAAATACATGTTATTTAGGTGTAAATCCAGTATGCCAGCTTGGCAGAGGGAATATACTTACTGTGTTTTGGGGAAAGGTTAGTAGTAAACATCAGTAAAAATAGTAACTTGGGCACTTCTAAACATGCAGAATTTGGCTTTTTGATGAGCTTTCAGTTCAAATTAAGTAAGAGATGAACTGCACAAAAAGCTTTTTTTGGCCTGAATAATAAACCTGCTACCAGTAATTAAACCCGTTAATTAAAATGTGCAGAATCCCTTTGTGGCTGAACCGAAAAGGCCAGTTCTGATTTGAGCTGCAGAATGGTATTTAATGTTGTGCTTGGGGCTTCTTGTAATCCTTATTTGAGGATGGCATTGCACATGTCCCTTGGGATGGGAGGGAGAGGAGGAGCTGAGCGATTCCACTGCTGTTCCTGGGGGATGCACCAGAGCTGTGCAGCCATGGGTGGGTTTATGGCAGGGACATCGCCAGGTCCTTGCCTGTTCCTGACTCTGAACTCAAATCCTCTAAGACATTGAGGCTCTTCTATCAGAGAAAACAAAGTAAAATTCCTATCTTTTTGTTTTCTTGATGCTTTGTTGCTTTTTTGGTATACTTTGGATACTTGACATGTGCTGGTTCTTCCCATCTTCAGTTGCTAGTATTTAATTTACCACCAATGTTGCTTACAGTCCTTCACTTCAGAGGCAATTGGAAGTATTTGTTTTTCCTTTTCTTCAGTGTCATTGAATAATCTTTGCCTTCCAGATCTGTTCTAAAACTGTGTCTAGACCAGACTTACAGACCAGAAATGCTTTTCCCCTTTTGAACCCAAGGAGAAAGTTTGCTGTTTCTGGGTGTTACATTACTGCTCTATCCTGATAGATTTATTGAAGATCTTTGCTGCAGACCCTGCAATTCCAGGTGCAGAGAGGAGGCCCAGAGAGCCTCTCCTAGAGGAGCTGAGGAAGCTTGGCTGGCTCAGCCCTAGGGAATGAGCCAATCCCGTTGATCTAGCTGCATTAACCTCAACTTTTTCCATCCCCATTATGCATATTGCTTTTCTTCTCTTATTAACTGATGAAAATGTCTGGGGTTTTTTTTCTGGGTAATGCTGTGTTTAAATAACACAGATCTTAAAAAAGAAGAACAAAGCCATGTCACGATCTGTCCCAGTCATGCACTGGGAAAGGTGACAGGGTTTGACTGCAGAGCTGGATCTGGATATTCACTGAAGGTGTTTGTATGGCATCTGTGACTGTGTTTAGTCATGTGTGCAGCCCTTCAAACAAAAGAAGGATGTGGTGCCTGCCATGGGGAGCTTGGGAGATAATGAATTCCCATTAGTAGGCAGTCCTTGGTGCTTTCTCTGTGTGAATAATACATCAGAGAGGTGGCCTGAGGCCTTTCTGCAGACAGCTGCCGACCTGGAGAGAAGGGACACTCGCCTGAGCACAGACAAGTGCTGACTTGCCCCACTGACAGTCCAATCTTCTCTGAAAGCTGAGCAGGCTGTGAAGCCTTTGGTTGTTCTGGACTTGGTGGTTGAGGAGGTCCATGCACAAACAGATCCGTGCAGCAGCCATGCAGTTCTGGGAGTGCCCTTGGCCAGCTGTGCAGGGTCCATCCTTCTGTCTGGGTGGCTTCCAGGTCTAGAAGCACCATGTGCCAGGTGGTAGGGCAGTGTTATACTACTTCTTCTCAGTACCCTTTCTCTTGTGTGCTCCTGTAAGTTGTACAGCAGCTCTTCCAGCTTCCCTGCATTTCCTTCACTCAGAGAGACTCAAAATATAATTTTGACTTGTGCCAGGCTGTGGCAGGTCAGAGCCTGACTCCATGGCTGCTTTTGTGAAGCGCTCCTGAGCTGGCATTTGTGTCTTATGCTGGTGCTTCTGCTCTCAAGCTCCTGCAGTGTCTGTGTACATCGGGACTGCATGAGCATTTATTGTTCTCAGAAACAGAGCAAGGAGAGCTATCACCCACAAGTGCTTCTGAGATGTCTGTGCTTCAGGCTGTAATTCCACACTCGAGATCTGATGTGTGGGCCCCGTATCCGTCCATTGCAGCTTCCTTGCACAGAGCCCTGGGGCATCTAGGCTTGGATAATCATCAGTGTAAGATGCTTCCTTCTTCAAAAATAAGTAGAGGGAATTGTCATTTGAAATAGCACTGTGTCACTGAGTGTCTGTTCACAGCAAAAGGACTGCTGTGTTCTGAGAATCAGAGCAGCTCTTGGGTCCTCTTCACAGTTTAGAGCCAAGCCACTGTATGACAGGATTGTTGTTAATGAATGTGCAAAACCCTTAGTAAGATTGGACTTTATGTCGAACAGTTCAAGTTACTTCCCAGCTTCCTAAGGCAGATGAGTACTCCATTTCTTTCTGGAGGTGGCAGGCAGTAGGAAAGCACTTGTGTGGCTGGATTTTCTGGAGCCATGTAGTTGAGATCTGATAAGGTCTGAAATTTTAGGGCCTTACACCTCTGTAGGAGCACAGTCAAAGAGCTTCAGCTGAGGCCATGGATGAGTCTCCATCCACACTGGCAGTGGAAAACCAGGAATCCTTGGAACATGAATATGGCTGGTGACTCCTGGAGACCAGATATCTGGGGTCGTTTGGGATGGATTGGTGTCTGAGCTGCAGGAGTGCCCAGCAGTGCTGGTTTACAGTCTCACTGCTAATGACCCCAGGGTTAACCACAGCAGTGCACTTTGTTGTGAGGCTGTTTCCTTTATTGGGCTTAGGATGACTTGTTATCCCATTTTGCACGAAGTTAATTGTGTTGAAAGGAAAACAATTTTGTTTCCATCATTTTCAGCTGCAGTGACAGCGTTCCAATTCTTCTGAAAATCAGCCCCATTTGGAAAAGATGTCTTATGCTTTGGGGTTTTCAGCTGATTGCCCTGAGGCTTCTAAACAGCACCATATTGAGATTTGACAGAAGACAAAGAATTCAGTTTTCTCTTTTTTCCTTAGCTCACAGAAATATAACTTCTGTAGAAACAGATGTAAATAACCATTGCCCAGCCTGACAGTTTATAATCTTAATTCTTTTGGCTTTCTACCCTTGGCATTGATACTTTAAAAAAATGAAGATAATCTGCCATGGAAATGCAGATCTCTCACAAACAAAAGTCTCTCTGTATCACTGCTCCTATTTGGGAAACAAACATTTTCATGATGAATAATGCTTAAAAAATAGTTTACAGAGATTCTACCTCACTTGATAAACACATTAGCCTGCAGAGTGTACCAGAGATAATCATAATTGGGGAGAGGCAAATATTTTTTCATGCACATTTAGAAGGTTTTTGATTGTGCTCCAAAGATGATGCTTATATTAATGAGTGGTATGCTGTAGTGGGGAAGAAAAAAACAGAGTGAATATTAGCTCTGATGTGAAATGAAACATTTTTTAGCTTGAGAAGTGAAATAAAATCTCTTGTGCTTTTTAGAGAACTCTGCTAAGCATTTTGCTTTGATCCTGGGTCATCAAATTGGATCATTTTCAATATTTAGAGAACCTTTAGTAATTTTGATTTACCCTTAACATTGCTTAATGAAAACACTTCTGTTTTCTGAAGGTTGCTGAGATCCTTGAAGCCTAATGATCACGATTTTAAAGAGAAGCAGTCACCAAATTTCAGCCCTGAAGTTTCCCAGCCGCTTCAGAACTGGGAATTGTCCGTTCAGATATTTTTTTTTTGCTTTCTAGGGAATTATTGAACGTAGGATGTTCTGTGGCACAGCCCAGCAAAAGCAGTTGGAATGCAGGTGAGCAAGGCAAAGGAGCAGGTTTGGATGTGTCCTGTGCAGCCCTTTGCTGTCAGCTGCACTCGGGTACCAGTGGCTCCCCTGCTCGGTGTGTGTGTCCCAGTGACACAGCAGGCTGGAACTTGGCAAGGAAACCGGTTTCAAACTGGGCAGATCTGTGATCAGCAGGCTAAAGCAACAGCAGCTGGAGATCATGAGCATCTGATGGCTTCTTTATCATCCTCCTCTTTTCACTTGTTTTTAATTTCTTCAGCCTCATGAATTCAATTCCCTCTGGACAGTTTCCATGAAAACAAGGTATTTAGCTGCAGTATTTCTTCCTGTCTAAGGAAAATCTCATCAGCTAAGTACACCCCATAAATAGTCCTTCCATAGGCCTTTTTTTTCCTGCTCACCACCCTTCCAGCCCCAGAACTCTCATTTCACAGTCCATTAAGTCATGCCAGAATTTTCAAAGAGTCAAAAAAGGACAAAACTGAACTTGTTCACCTGACCCTGGAAGAAGTAGCTGTGGTGAAGTCATAAAAAAGTGATATTTTCTGGAGCTTAGTGGGCACCGAGATTATTTGAACTGCAAATCAATAATATATCTGCACTTAATTAAATTCAGCAGTGAATACTGCAGAGAATGTTCCTTAAAACTGTCTGGAGTTAATGAATTTTTAGATGGCTGCTGTCAACTGAACCATACAAGGGAATTACCTGAGCTGTGCTGATTTATTCCCAGTGCAGAGCTGCTCTTCCACTGTGTGTGATGAGTTGCTGCCTTTTTATCAGGTCAGTTTTTGTATATGTTTGTTGTAGGTACAATGACAGTAGGCAGGCTCAGGATCATATTGGGCTGTGCAGTAGTTACTTACCTGTGTGCACACATACCTGTAGCCAAAAGCTTGTGTAGATATGTGCAAATTACCTGTGTGTACACCAGACCACCCAGGGATGCCTTTCTGATGTTATCAGTTTCTCCAGAAACAGCTAAATCATCTGTTTTTAGGTCTTCTTAGAGTGTCACATTTCAAAAAGGGAAAAATGGTTAATTTTCCCAGAAATGCGTAAGTAACCCCATTTCCCTGTCCCAAAGGTTCTTGTACTATAACCCCTGAAATTGTTTGTGTTGCCTCTTTAGGCAGCCGTTTGAGCTGTGTGGTTTGTAACTCCTGGGGATCACCTGGTTTTGGTTTATCCGAAAGCAGCAAGGCCAAGGTCCTCTCATGTCTTTTAGAAGGTTCTGCAGCTTGAGGTGACAGTTTGTTCAGGATGTGTTACATTTCCTTTCTGACTGAGCTTGGCTGTGGGCGATGCTGGCAAGGTGCAGTGGGATCGGTGCCTGCCTTGGACACAGAGCCAAAGGAAAGCCCGGGGGCCTCTGCCAGGGAGCTGATCCCTCCCTGCTGTGCCATTCTCATGCTGTGGGTGGGAGGGAGGGATCCCTTCCTGCTGTCCTGTGCCACCAGGGTGGCAGCCACACGGTCCCCTGGGTTGGAATGGGATGGCATCTGTGTCACAAGATGTGCTGCCCTGCTTGGATGTGTTGTAGTTTAAGATAAAAGCCACGGTGCATTTGCAAGCACATTCAGATCAAGTCAGATGTGAATATATTCCAGCTGTTCTGGAACAATTCTTGTAGAAAAGAGCCTGGAGAGAAGAGAGCTGACAGCCTGGGGGTGAAGTGTAGGAGAATGAAGTGACCTGAGGGTCACACAGGCTGGGCTGTAACCTGCACCCCAATCCAAGGGTGCCTTACACATAGAACCGGACATGCATTAATCTCTTGTCCTGTGGAAAATACATTTAGAGGCAATCCAGCAGCAAACTCCAGTGTCTTGCCCCTTGCAAATGACCCCTACATGTGTGTTATAGGCAGCTGGGGACTGATCTTACCCAAGTTCTTGTGATGAGAAAAGTCACAATGGAATAATTAAATACTGGGGCTCTAGGGACAGTCACTGGGGAAATTGCCCTCAGTGGCAGCTGCAGCATTTATTAATAATTAAAGCTGTGCCTGCTGTGCTTTTCACTAAATTTGTTTCATTAATATTTTATTGTTTTAAAGAAATTTAAAAAAGCAGTGAAGGTGGGAAGAGGGCCTGTTTCCTAAGCAACAGCAATGCACTTCTTTACAGTTATTTTTAAGGGCAGGTTGCTTCATTTAAGATTTGGAATCAAATTGCTGCATTGCTCCAGGCATCCGGAAAGCTGCTTTTCTTTTTTCTTGTTTCTTTTTATCTATTTGAAAGACAGAGCAAAACAGCTGCTGGGTTAAGAGCTGTTGTGATGGTTGCTAGACAGGAGCTAGACCGTGCTATGAGGAACTTCCCCGTGCTGTCACCACTCGCTGACCCCCGTGATGTCGTCTGTGCTGTCCCCACTCGCTGTCCCCCTGTGCTGTTCCCCATGACATCCCCACTCACTGTCCCCACTCGCTGTCCCCTGTGCTGTCCCCCATGCCNAATGACCCCTACATGTGTGTTATAGGCAGCTGGGGACTGATCTTACCCAAGTTCTTGTGATGAGAAAAGTCACAATGGAATAATTAAATACTGGGGCTCTAGGGACAGTCACTGGGGAAATTGCCCTCAGTGGCAGCTGCAGCATTTATTAATAATTAAAGCTGTGCCTGCTGTGCTTTTCACTAAATTTGTTTCATTAATATTTTATTGTTTTAAAGAAATTTAAAAAAGCAGTGAAGGTGGGAAGAGGGCCTGTTTCCTAAGCAACAGCAATGCACTTCTTTACAGTTATTTATAAGTGCAGGTTGCTTCATTTAAGATTTGGAATCAAATTGCTGCATTGCTCCAGGCATCCGGAAAGCTGCTTTTCTTTTTTCTTGTTTCTTTTTATCTATTTGAAAGACAGAGCAAAACAGCTGCTGGGTTAAGAGCTGTTGTGATGGTTGCTAGACAGGAGCTAGACCGTGCTATGAGGAACTTCCCCGTGCTGTCACCACTCGCTGACCCCCGTGATGTCGTCTGTGCTGTCCCCACTCGCTGTCCCCCTGTGCTGTTCCCCATGACATCCCCACTCACTGTCCCCACTCGCTGTCCCCTGTGCTGTCCCCCGTGCCATCCCCACTCACCGTCCCCACTCGCTGTCCCCCGTGCTGCTCCGTGGCCATGCCAGTCCCTGCCACTCTGCGGCATGGGGAGGTTTCTGATGGTTGCGAGGTGCCCGCATGTCCTGCTCCTCCTGCCGGGGAGCAGTGCCGTGCACAGGCTGTTGTGCCCGAGCGGCGCTTGGATTCTGAGGCTCGGTGCCTGATCGGGCTCCTGTCCCGAGCACACAGGAGCGTGCCAGAGCTGAGGCCAGGGCACTGCCTCACTGTGCCCTCCGACAGCTCGGTATGGCTCTGGCTGCTCCTGGGGTGGTTCTCCTCAGGGTTCAGCAGCAGGAGGTGTTTCTGTGTGCCCCCAGCCTGGCCTGGGACTCAGGTTAGTTTTCAGTGCCCAAACAGTGAGGACAGGTCTGTTTCAGATGCAGGCATGCAGGTGTTATGGGATTTGGTACCTTCAAGTATAATAAGGAGAGGAGTCTTGAGGAAATGCTCAGCACCTGGCAGTGTTGGGTGTAAAGTGCAACAAAATGCTGCCTTCTCTCAAAAAGAGCCGCAGAGTGTGGGGCGAGAGGCAGTGTCAGAGCAGATGGAGTGCCATTTGTTGCTGTAAGCAGTATTTAGCGTGGCAGGGGGAGCTGCGGTGTCCTGATGGGCTGCCTGCTGCCACCCAGCACAGGAGAGCCCTGATCAGTGCTGCACTCAGCCCGGTGAAGGCTGCCCTGCCCTGGGCACACACCTGCCACACAGAGCTGGGTCTTTTCCCTTGCCTGTGAATGAGTTGGTCTGTTCTCTTTCATCCCTTTGTATGACTCTGTGAGTCATCTGCAGTCTCACTTCAGAAACTGATAGACAAGGAAGGCTTGGTTTTTGTTTTGATTTGTTTTGGTTTTTTTTTAATTTGTATTTCTCATTTCCTTTCCCTGCAGCAGGTTACATGAGAGCTGGATAGATTTCTGCTGCAGTCTTGCAAGGCTAGCACAGTGCAGTGCAGTGTTTTACTGGTGGCCATCAGGGCATGTTGGTGTGGTTCTGCATGGCACACATAAAGTGGAGTGAAAATGTTCAGAGATTCCAGTTCATTCACAGACTGCCATTATCTGTACTTTACAAGGTGCTCGTAGCTGCAGATTAGACACACACTCACATCACCTGATTCTGATTCCAGTCTGTGCTCCTGCCTGCCTGTCTGTCCCCCAGCTCTGCTGCTGACCCACAGGTGCCCGTGGCAGTGAGCAGGTGGCGCTGGCCGGGAGGAGGCCGAAGGCAGCCGGGCCCTAACGCACTGTCTCTTCCTGCAGGTGTGGTGGAGGCGTGTCTCCTGCACATGCTGAAGCGCAGGGCTGCCGGCTTCCTGCGCTCCGACAAGGTGGCCGCGCTCTTCACCAAGGTGGGCAAGACCTGTGCCATAGCTGCAGATGTGTGCAAGAAGGTGCAGGAGCTGCAGCAGCAGGTAGAGAGCAGGTGAGGCGGAGCTCAGTTCATCAGCCAAGTCGATGCAGAGTGTGTGTGCAGCAGGGTGGGTCACAGGCTGCCCCATGAGTGCACTGGGGCCCGTCTTGCCCACCGTGATGCAGCTTTGTCGTGTTAGTGGCTGTAGAAGTTTGTGTTTGATCACGCTGGCAGTGAGCAGAGGGACTGAGATGGGCAGCTGGGGCAGCTGGGGCTTTGGTGTTCCGTTTTGCTTCTCAGTACAGCAGAGGAGCACATTCAGCCCACACACAGCAACAGAAGTGATTAATTACTGGTGATTTCAGACAGGGCTCACAGTCAGGGTATGGTGGACCAGCTTGGACTGTCAGTGGGAAGGGAGGGGGTGGAAGGAGGAACTCAAGAACAGACATACTGGAAAAGCTGTTTTGGCATGCTCCTGCCAAACCAGGAACAAATTTGTAGGTATCATAGCAGAAACAGTTAAGTTAATGGATCTGAGGAGTAATGGGAAGAAGGATGTTCTAGGAAAGCTGTTCAGTGCATACTGGACTTAAGCACCACAGAATCCTGGAGTCAAGAACTTGAGGTTACTGAAAGTCTTGGACTTCTTGCCGGTGGTGAGTAGCAAAGTTAAACTTTTCTGTGTGGTTCTGTAGATAGAATCACAGTGCTATAAGCTCAGGACAAGAGCATTTTTAATTCTGTTTGTAGGCACTGCTGAGCCCTAAGAGCTCTTTGCACATCATTTTAGCCTGTGATCAATTTGCTGTAAAAGAAGGGCTTTGCTGAGAGAGCCTGTCTTCAATTATTGACAGTTATTAAATTAGCACTTGTATTTGTGTGTAATTTTCTAACATTTGTCTTTATTAGACTTGTAAATTATCAGACTTTGTTATGTAGTTTTGGACAGATATATACCTATTTTTGGTATATTTTTAATTGTGCCTACTGATACAGACGGATTTTATTAATTTTAGTTTCTTAAATGTTGGGAAGAAGGATGCTTTCTACTGAAAATTCACCAGCCTCTCTCCTGGTTAAGAGCCCACAACAAACACCCCTCTAACCACCAGAGAACTTTGGTTGTGTCTTCTAACAGAGAGGAGGAAATGAACTTAAATTCTGTGGTTTCTCTTGGACATGTTTTGAGTGTTTTTCAGCTATTAACAGCCACAAAATTGAAGTGCTGTAGAAAATGCACACAGCAAAGATACTATTGGGAAATACTGCAGTGGGTGGACTCGCTCTGCTGGCTGTATGAAATGAGACAGAAGGGCTGTAACAGCCTGACTGTGCCTGAGGCTGTGGCTTAAGAAAACCCCTGGTTAGGATGCAGCTAAACACACGCGAATTGCTCTGATGTCAGTGGTGTCACATCTTCCTCACCTGTAGGGGTACTGTCATGGCCTCCTGTAGGACTTGGGACCCTGTCAATGCAGAGGGAAATCACAGATCTCCCCCACACAGCCCCAAACAAATGTATTTACTCTGTGTAACCAAACAGTTTCCTGAAAGGGAACCCAAGTGCTGGCAAAGAACCTGAAGATGTCAGGGTTTCTTTCCTCATTGAGGCAAAATGGGACCTTCTTCTATTTTAAGGGGGAAGTTTTCTGGAAAAGTCATTCAGAGAGTTCCTGTTCCCCTCAGCCCGGGGCAGTGTGTGGAGAGCCAAGGCATGTGCCCCTGTGCTTTGTAGCCACCTTTCTCCTGCAGCTGCATGGTGTTACCTGATGCAGGAGGATGGGTTTCCCTGGATGATGGAGCTGTGATCAAACAGTGCAAATTCTGACTACTTTTATTTTACCACCTTTTGCAGAAAAAATCAGCCAAATGGGCAGGAACCCCTCAAAAGGCAGGGATCAACCACAAGCAAAACACCTGTCCTGACACCTCAGGCCATCAAGCACATCTGGGTTCGGACAGCCTTGATTGAGAAGGTGCTGGACAAGATTGTGCAGTACATTGTTGATAACTGCAGGTAAGGAAAGCAGCAGAGGCATGGGGATTTGCTGGACTGATGCATTTAGGTATCTGCAGCAGAAGTCTTTGGCAAACCCCTGTGATGCAGGCTTCTAGGAAGATGAAAACCAGTTACATAGGCATTTAGAAAAAAATGTTTCATCATTGGTAGTGTTTCAGGCTTACAAAAAAAACATTAACAGGCATTCAGCTTTCCAGAAATCAGCTACAAACCTAACTTCAAGTATATTAGGTGCCCATATTCTAATGGGACCTAGACCTTAGTGGAATAGAAATATCTTCTAATAGGTCATGAGTTGAAAATAGTCCTTTGGAACTTCAGGATGTCAGGGAGGAAAATGCCTTTTGTAGATGAAAGAAAGGAGAATTAGAACAGGAGGAGCTAGTGACATAAATCCTTACGGCTGTGAAAACAGGTTCTTTGAATCATGTTTCCTTTTTAGAAAAATCAAGTTTTGTGTAAAGTGAAAGTGTTTCCTTGCAAAACCAGAGAAGAGCATCAATGCTTTATGGATGTATTCCCCGGAGACTCCTTAAGAGACAAAGATGAGTCCTCTCTGTTCTGTTCTTGCTTCCTGCTGCCCAGCATCAGCTGTGGCATGCCAAGGAGTGGCTTCCAACTGCTACCCTTCCTGCCCTCCCATAATCCATGATACCGAAGACTTAATGGGGCACACTGAGGACAGTCCCCCATAAAAAGAGAAAGGAAGGGACCCTAAAGCTTGGTGTGGTCCCAGAAATGCAGTTTGCTGGCAGGGTGCTCTTGTTCTGCACTGGCAACACATTCTTGTTTATCCCAAGCCAATGGGTCTGAACAAGGATGAGAGCTAAGGGCAAAACAGCTTATTTTCTCAGTATTTTCCAAGTTTGTGTTACTGTTTTCCCTGTCATCAGCTTTATTTTCATGATGTATCTTGCCACTAAAAGCAAGAGAATGGAAGAAAGGTCTTTGTGCTGTTCAAGCAAACTGTTGCTCTGGGATATGTAATACCAGCTTGGCTTTTATGAGCTGTGTGCAGAAGAGACAGAGGGAGGGTTGGCCATGTCCCAGAGACACAGTTAATGAAAGCATTTTAGTCCACTGCCTCAGTGTCTGCAGATACATGGGTACAAGGGGTTTTAATTTCTTTTCCACATAATCCACAGGAGACACATCAGGGGAGTTTGCTCTCAGTTGTTCCATCACTGTGTGTTGTAGATGTTCACCTCACTGCCTTCCCCATCTGTTCAGATGAGTTAGGATCAGGTCCTTCACTGCAGGTGTGTGATTTTGAGAACCTGACTCGGTGAATAAAACAAACCTTTTCATAAGACTTGTTACCATGCATTTTTGTCTCATTACTGCTCAAATGCTCCATGTTCATGTCCTTCAGTTGTTCTGTCCTGGAGGAGAAGCAAGTGCTTCAGAGTTTGAGCCCCATCTAGTGAACAGACCACAGAGGACAGTGGCATTCAAGAACTGTGGGTGTTTGGATTTTTTGGCTATGTGGCTTTGTAAAGCAGTTTTGCCTGCAAGACTTCAGGGTCATTGCAAGAGCAATGTAGTAGTTCATTGTTCTTCACAGTGTTTCAAGATGATTCCTCACAGATGGAAGAGGTGTTTAAGAATGTGTGGATTGTTTTGTCTCTGTGGAAAATGGACAAAATTGCTTGCAGAGAACTATTGTTTGTTCCCATATTGTAATTCTGCCCAAAGCCCCAAATCAAATATACTGGGTAAACACACTGAGCACAAGGGCAAGCTCCTGCCTCTCTGAGCTCAGCTGAAAAATAGATGAGACAGAATGAGCATATCAAGAGGCCCATTGTGTTAGACCTGTAGCTAAACCCAAGCTTTGAAATGGTTCATACCAAGTAATGTTTTTAACTGGGCTCTGATCTTTTATTCCTAGTAAATACTATGAAAAGGAAGCTTTACTGGCAGATCCAGTTTGTGGCCCAATACTGGCTTCTCTGCTAGGTGAGTTCTTGCAAAGTTACTTCTTATGCTGAATAAATAGTTTCTTAAAGCATTTTGCATTATGGCAGTGTTACAAGAGGTGAATTTTATATCTTGTATGTAGTTAACTATTTATAATAGAGCAACAGTGAAGATGTTTTGTTGCAGACCCCAAGAGACTGATCATCTGGTTTTATTAGTAATTATTGGTTGGATCAGAAAGCAGAATGGGAATGGATTTTTACTGAATGCTTACTGACAGTTTGTAACTGCTAATGCTGCTGTGTTCTACAGGAATACTCTTATACAGCCCTGGGTAATAGGAGTGATACATTATTGGATTATGCAATTAGATATACAATTATAGATTGTTCTCTGTACTGTGGGCTGATCCTGGAGGATTGGTGACCATTAATATTCACTTGGCTTGAGAAGGAAATCCCACCTTCAGTGCTCAGCCAGCAGGCTAGCACTGGGTTTGTCTCTGAACAGACTCAGAAGGTTTCTCCCTTGGTCCCTTTCCCTAGTTGGACCGTGTGCTCTGGAGTACACCAAGCTGAAGACAGCTGACCATTACTGGACAGACCCCTCGGCCGATGAGCTGGTGCAGCGGCACCGCATCCACGGCGCGCACGGCCGCCAGGACTCCCCCTCCAAGCGCCCAGCCCTGGGAGTAGGTATTTACTCTGGACCTCCTTCTGAGTTAGGGCACAGGCTGGGAGCAAAAACAGCCCCATGAGGGAGAGAGCTGAATCTGGAACAGCCTTTCTTCTCTCTCCTCTAATGGAGCTTTATCACAGATTAGATGTCCATTTGGGCCACAGTGCCCTCTTTATCTGTATGTAGAATAGTTTGAGATCCAGCACTAAAATCTGTGGCTTTTGGCAGTTGTCACCTGACCAGGTAGTTCATGAGAAATTGTGAGCTGCCATTGTCAGGGCTGAGCTGCGAGTCCTGGCTGCACAGGAGCTGCACCCTCCGGAGGCTGGGTGCCGTGCCGTGCCCTGCCTGACTCCCTGGCTGTGTGTGCAGATCCGGAAGCGCCACTCCAGCGGCAGCACATCGGAAGATCGCTTTGCTGCTTCGGCCCGTGAGTACGTGGAGTCCCTGCACCAGAACTCCCGCACGCACCTGCTCTACGGCAAGAACAACGTCCTGGTGCAGCCGGTGAGCACGGGCAGCTGGGATGGGGCTGCGCGGGGCAGTGCTCAGACCTGTCAGGGCTCACTGCGTTCTGTCCTCAGCACAGAGCTGCCTTCTGCTCGGCTCTCCTGGGCTGGATTTCACATGTCACAAATGCTTGCACTGCCTGACCACTGGCAGTGAGCTCTGGGCCTGTAGGCAGGAAGGACCACATTGAACTGTATTTCATAAACCAGCTGACTGCATTGTGACTTTTCCCTTCTTTCTAGTAAGCAGCATTGTATACCAGTACTTTTGCTGTTACCTTTCCTCAGCACTTCCCAGATACTGCAGCTTTGGAACTTGCGTGGCATAGAAAGACTGGAACGTGTATTTTATGCAGGTGTTTTGTGCACTTGACTCACCTGGTTGTCTGTTTGTTGCTTCTGTGAACAGAAAGATGACTTGGAGGCAATTCCTGGGTATCTCTCCCTTCATCAGTCAGCAGATAGTTTGACATTAAAATGGACTCCAAACCAGCTAATGAATGGAACTCTTGGAGATTCAGAACTGGAGAAAAGGTACTCATTGCATTCAGGAAAGATGGGAAGCACTGTGTAGCCTGCTGGGGGGCACCAGGAAAGAGGAAGAGCAGGGGAAGGAGAAGCAGAGGTTGTACAAACCTGGTACCAGAATATCCAGTGTGGAGAAACTAGCTTTCCTTTGCCGTTTACTTGACTGATCATTTACTTTAATTGACTAAATTTAATAGGCAGTTGTTAACTTAGCAGAGTCTTTCCATCGGGTACTTGGAACTGCAGGCATTCCTGAATATGGAAAAAACAATGTTTCCTGCATGTTCCTTCCCTTCTAGTGTTTACTGGGACTACGCATTGATTGTGCCACTGAGCCAGATCGTCTGCATCCACTGCCATCAGCAACGTAAGCATATATTCCTTAAAAATACATGAACAGGAGAGCCACTTGAATGATTGCTTTCCCTCCCTCAGTGTTGGGAACATCTCTGATTAGTTCTGGGCTTGTGGGAATGAGTGTTAAAATCTCTAGTCCCAACTGACAGAGTATGACAACTGTATGAGGCTTTCATAGTTTGCTTGTATCTTGAGTTTCTTTAGGACTAAAGGGCTGATATCATCCTTAGATCACACTGGGCCTTACAAAGGTTTATTTATCTACTTAGAGATGATCCCAAATAAAATTTACTTAGAAAGTAAGAGCAGAAAGTTGAGGCTCTGATGTAACTGTGTGGACTCCCCTTGTCCTCCTTGCAGCAGAAAGCAGATGGACATTAGTGCTGGTGAGTCAGGATGGGACCCAGAGGCCTCCGCTGCACTTCCCCCAAGGGGGGCACCTCCTCGCCTTCCTGTCCTGTCTGGAAAATGGGCTCCTGCCCCGTGGCCAGCTGGAGCCCCCGCTGTGGTCCCAGCAGGGCAAGGTACTGCTCTTCCTGGTGAGCTCTTGGGTGAGGCTGGTGTTGATATCTCTGCTCTACAGGGTCTGGGCACTGACTTCCAGCTGCTTTATGGTAAAGTAGGATGCAGAATAGCTCCGTTTAGTCCAGTTTGCTTCTTACACATGTGTTCTGTAAAAACCATTCATATCTTCATTACCCCATTGAGCAATGAGTTGGAATCTGCTGTTGCATCAAGATACAAACCCTCACAATAGCAGTGAGACTCAGATGGACTGGACAGAGCTGCTGCCAGAGGCTTGGGCTGCCCAGCTGCCATAGATTACAAGAAAAGGCTGGTTTATAGAAAAGTAGTCTTAAGTACCCCTAAATCACCAGCTGTATATGACTCCACCGTTTTCTCTCTCACCTTCTCTCAACATTGAAAGTTTGGAGATTTAAAATGCCAAAGGTCTGCAGTACTTAGTTTATTGTACTCTGTTAGTCACTCATAGCTGAATGTATGGAATTATTATTTTCTCTAGGGCAAGGTGTTTCCAAAGCTTCGAAAACGGAACAGCAACAAATCAGTGGACCTGGAAGAGATGCCAGCTGAGGACACATCCACAGACTATGTCTTCAGAATTATTTATCCTGGACACAAGCACGATAACAGTAAGTGCCTCTATTCGGCTTTGTTTGGAAAAAAAAAAGAAAAACCAGATCAGGCATCTGAGAAAATCTTGACGTAATATCCTGGGAAGTACCTGCAGGCGACAAGCCACGTTTGTGTAAGAGGGTGAAAAACCCAAACCTCTAATAAATTTCACTGAGAGAGAATTGTGATCAACAGGTACAGCTTAGGTTTCCTTAATGCAGTGAGATTTACTATCTTAGTTGAAATGGAGTTGAGGTGGGAAATCTTATATTTACTCTGTGTTTTACAGAGGAAGTTTTCAAAATACTCCCCTGGGCTTGCAAACTGAGACTGAAATAAAAAAGATTGCTTGACTAGCCAAGAGCAGTTTTGCTCCTGAAGTGAGGATATTTTTACTGGCCACAGTGCTTGTTCATAATGTTGTTATTAGGAAAAAAACCCAACCATAAACTCTTAAAAGTACCCCAAGAACTTCCTGGGCTAAGTTTTCCTGGCTTGGAAGCACAAACTTAACAATGGATAAATAAAGGCCCTTCCAAGGAAACTAAATGAATTCCCAAGCACCAAACCACCTCATGTCATCAGTGAATACAAATTCCTTACATGCAAGAAGGCATTTGAGCTAGTTCTCAAAGAGCATGTTCAGTTTTATTCCCCTTGGCAAAGAAGCAAGAATTTCTTGGGAAGATCAGACCCTAAAGTTTACAGGGGAATTACTGCTCATACTGGGACTTAATGCAGCTGAGAAAGCAGGATTCTCCTCTGCAGCCTCCCAGGCCTGGGCCACAGTGCTGGCTGGCCTTTGCCAGGGCTCCTGGGCTGGCACAGGTAGGTCCATGCACACCCCGGCAAAGCCCCTTGTGCCTTGGCCTGGTGAAGAGGCTGCAGAGCCCGCGGGCTCGTGGGCCAAGGGCTGCAGGGCCTGTGCCAGGCAGGAACTCTGCCTGTCTGCAGAGCCACACACAGCTGGGAGCGAGGGTTTGCTGTCCAGATGCATCTGGCACAGGTTTCAGAGAAGGGACCACGGCATTGCTAATGGCACGATGAAGGGCAGAAGCTATAGCTGGAGCCTAGAATTCCAGTGGAGCCTTGCTCAAGAGCATACTCAGCTGCTGCAGACTGGCACTGGGATCTTTCTCCCTTGCCATAGTGTGCCATGTGTGCTCTCACAGCCTGTGCACACTCAAAGGCTGGCCTGAGTTTGGTGGAGCATGCTTTGTTTCTCTAAGAATCTCAGTTTTCACACCCATTTACAAGAGCTTGTGCCCTCGAGCAGAGGACACGATTCAGGTCCTTTGTCTTTGCCATGTCCTTTTGAGCTTTCCCACAGCATTGAGTTCTTTCTTCTTATGCTCCTCTTTCACTATTTTCTTTGAGCAGTAACTATTAACTACCACCACTTAGCTGCCAGCCGCTCTACCTCTGTTGACGATGATGAGGAGGAGGAAGATAAGCTACACGCAATGCTATCAATGATCTGCTCTCGGAACCTCACAGCTCCTAATAGGATGAAAGGTTTTTATCCTCCTCCCCCTGTGTCCCAGAGCTCTCTTGTAGCTCCTTCCACTGATGCTTACAACAGTGTTGGCATTATTACAGGGACAGACCTTTCACTTACGCCATGAGAGCTGAAAATGGAGGTGACTGTGAAGAGGCTGGGAATGGGCTCACAGCCCGTGGGGAGTGGGAACAGCATCTTCCCTCTCCCTTGATGTGTGTGCTGCTGAGCAGCAAACCTCCTCTCCTAAGGGGCTTCCTGGCCCACCTTCATAAAGCCTGGATACTAGAGCAGGTTCTCAGCAGAAGAGGAGGGAGTGTAACAGCTTTGTGATCTGACAGATGAGGTAGCAGAGTTTGCAGAGGAGGCTGTGTGGAGATGCAGTGCCTGTCTGGGGTCGCTGCTTTCATTCCACTTGCATCCACAGGCTGGGTGGGCTTCAGAGGATCAGCTGTGAGCTCCTCCACGCTCCACAAATTTGTCATCTATTTCTTCATATTATTTAAGTTGGTATTCTCAAGGTGTCTGTGCATTTGGCATCCAGTTTAGCTCTGAATTCTGAGAGGTGCTTGCTTTTATACCCTGGACTGATGGGACTGACTGCAAGAAACAATAATTGCCCTGCATCTCTCTACAATACCGAAGTTCTGGGTTAGACCAGGATATGAACAGGTCTTCTAAGGAGAGCCTCAATTCTTCTAGACTGCCCACACACTGATCCCAAGGGAGCAGCCCCTGGAAGTTGATAAAGCGCAGCCCAAGTTAATAAATAGTTCTTGGAAGGCATGGAGGGAAAGAAGATCGAAAAATAGTGTTCCCCTTGAAAAAAGACGCAGTTTTAAGAAGTTTCAGTGTGTCCTAACTAATAGTGCCTGGATGTGGGCAAAAATGGGAAGAAGAACATTTAACTGCCACATACACGTTAAGCATAAAGAACACAATTTAGTCTTTGGTCAGTTGATAGAATATGTAAGTTGTCCCACTAGAATGGCTGTCAAGTGTCTGCTTTTGGTTATTTCATCTTGAAGGGGATGGCAGAGTTAGGGATATGTATGGGAATAGCCTGGCTGGGCTCCTGTCTCTCTAGCAGCCCCATCCCATAATGACAACACTGTTGTAGCAGGTTTGCCAGCCATCTGCTTTGACATTTTGCAACATGCTCGACTTTTGCATGTAGCTGAAATTACAGCTAACACCACTACAATTAAATAAAAGATGCTGTTCACTCTAATTCTTCACTAATTCAGGTACCTTTCATCTGAATCTTTAGGTTCTGTGGGGTTCTTTCCTTATTTCTCTAAAAAACAGAATAAAAAATTAAAACTGAGAAACCCAATTTTCCTGTCTACAGAGGGGAGGCAAAAACTAATGATCTAAAAATGTTTATCCAGTGGTTTTTATTTGAACCCAATAAGAAGCTGCAATAAAGACTGGATCATTCAGCTCCTTCCTGAAGAATTAAGGTGAAGAGCATTTTTGCATCACACTTTGTTTTGTGAAATGAAACACACATGACTGCTTCCGCATGAGCCTGTGCTTTTTCTGTTAACAAATGGGTTTACTCCACTCCTCCCTCACCTCTGCCCACTTTCTAATAGGCACTCCTAAAATGCTTTGTGCTACCTTGATTTAAAATGCATGAGATGGTTTGGAATTGCCCCCCCCCACCACTCAACAAATACCTGTTTTAAAAGCACAGCCCAGGGGACTGGATTTTGCTTGTAACTGTTAATTTAGTGGCATACTTTATGACATACATTATTGAATTTGCCTTAATTTTAATCATGGGTGAGCTGAAAGGCCAGTTATTTATTTTAAACCAAAAACCCTACAAGTTCAAATGCCAGCTGGGAAGGCTGAAGAGTTGAAGCCAAGCTTTCTGAAGGAAGCTGCTGTTTTTTTGAGTTGCCTTTCTGAAGCTGGTTAAAAAGGCAAATAGATTTGGTGGAGCAGGGATAACTCAGGAAGCTGCATTGTACAGTTGGATCACATACTCCTGTAGAGAGTATCCTTTTATAAATATAGTGTGGACATTAGCAGGACTGCAACTGTCCTTCTGTGCTAAGTATTTTAGGATCTGGTTCTGAGGGGGAAAGAAACATCTTCTGAAAGTAACTGACTCAGTTTGCCTTCATTTCTTTTGTGCTCCAGTTTTCAGTCTGGCCAGACCAGCATTTCCATGGCTCATTCCAGGAACTGCAAAATGAAATTCTGAGGCCTGAATTAAATGGAAGATTGGGCTAGATGATCTCTTCTGGCCATAAATAACATTTCTGTAGTATTACACAAGAACCAGTTTAGTTGTTACTGCAGCACCCTTTTCTCTATTCTCTTGAAACATGAACTGGGATGTGCATGGGCAAGAGAGGGGCAAATGGTGAAGGGGTTTGGCTTCCTGGAAAGGGACCCTGCACAGCATGCTGCAGGTCCAGAGCAGTGATTCTGAGGATGCTGCTCTCCTGTTTCTGGAACCGAGGTTCAGAGCCTCCTGAGAAGTGAAGCATGAACCACCAGGATGCACAAAAGGAGGAGGGGGAGAGAAGGGAAGAAAGAGGCTGATGTCCTTCTGTCTTGTTTGGTTTTTCCACAGACACCAGCGAGATGATAGAGATGCAAGGTTTTGGGGCAAACCTGCTGTCGTGGCAGCTGGAGCACTGCAGCCAGGGCTCCTCCTGCATCTCCTGTTCCATGGGCAGCTCTCCCTACGACATTCCCAGCTGCTGCAACTGCATCCACGACCGGTGAGCAAGCTGTGCAGAGAGCTTTCCTGGGGACTGTGCATGCCACAGGTAAAAGCAGGAAGGTTTGAGTGGTTGCAGCACCCAAGACAAAGAGTAACAATTTCCAAGTAACAATTTTCAAGTAGTTTCTAACATAAAAAGATGAATTTAGGCAGCAAGGAATTTAGTTTATTAAAACTAACCTATTAAACTATGCTCAAGTCACATTTTGACAGAAAAATTGCATCTAGTTCTTTTGTCTAGTGTAAAATACTTTAGCTCTGGGAATGTTATCTTTAACAAGTCCTTAACAATTGAATGAAGGGCAACAGTTCAATTTGACACAGACCTCTACAGTGCACCTGCAGCAATTGTGGCTGTGTGGAAATCTGTCTGAGGCCAAAATGTTGGTGGGGAAAATGCTTTAATAAGTGGAGTTTGTTATTAATGTGTCCTCTAACTAAATAAATCTTGGTGCAGAGAAAAAATTGCTGTGTGTAGGACACAGGGGTCAGCATGAAATTCCTGATGCTCTCTGTCCTTACCACCTGCTCTTGTCCTGTTGATGCCTGTCCACAGAACTCCACTAAAGATGTTGTGTGAAAGCATGAAGAGGCAGATCATTTCTAGAGCCTTTTATGGATGTAAGTGAAGCTTCTTATATCTGGTCCATGTGGTATCCATATGCTTATCTAAACAACATGGGGTGTTTGGCTTAGAAAGCAGTCTGACCCTAAATTCAGGGCAGTCGGGTGGATGTAACTCCAGTGCCAATGTTTGAGTATTGGTGAGTTTTGGGGCTGGCAGTGGGAAGAGTGATGCACAGCCAGGACAGAATGTCGTTCTATACGGCAGCGTGATGGACGTGGCTGTTGCTGCTCTGTGTCTGATCTGTTTAGCCTCTGGCCCTGTGTAACTGCTCACACGCAGAGCTGAGTGCAGGCAGGGCTGTCCCTGGGGGCTCCCAGTGCCCCCGGGGCAGGGCTGTGGCTGAGCTGGCCCCCGGTGTCCCCGCAGGGCTGGCGCACTGCCGGCACCTGTCCACGGTGCGCACGCACCTCTCGGCGCTGGTCAACCACAGCATCGTGCCCCCCGACAGACCCGCCAGCGCCGCCGCCGGCCTCACCAAGGAGGTCTGGAGCAAGTACCAGAAGGACAAGAAGGTCAGTGGCACGTCCCCTTGATGTCCCTGCATGGCTTCCACACGCCGCCGTGCTGGGCAGGGAATCACCTGTGATGGGCCCCAAGAAACATGAAAGGTGTTTGACCACAGGGTCACTTCTCAACCACTGAGAGAGAGTTAGTTCTTACAACCTCTTCTCTCCTGTGCTTCTCTGATGATGGCAAAGATACAAATTATTATCAAAGCAACCGATCTATTCAAATTTAGATTATTTTCATGGAAGGCATGATAGCCTATATTAGACTGGATTTCAGCTAAGGCCCTAAAGGCTTGAATTAAGCTGCAGAATTTATTTAGTGTCCTGCATGTATTTCACTGTCTCTGTACTCAGTGTGAAGTATCTCTGAGTGTACTCCGAGTTAAATACGGATGTATTGCCTTCAACACCTCTTTCTCCTGGCCCCTGTAGAACTACAAGGAACTGGAATTACTAAGAAGAGTTTACTATGGTGGGGTCCAGCATGAGATTCGGAAGGAAGTGTGGCCATTTCTGTTAGGTCACTACAAATTTGGCATGGCCAAGAAGGAGATGGAGCAGGTAAGCCATAGCTTCTGTGGAATCTGAGTTATGTTTGCAGAGTTGGTTTTGTTTTCTGAATAGCAGCTGTTGCTCTTCATTACTGTGTAATATTCCCAAGGGAAAAACATTACTGAAAACATTAGTAACACATGCTAGCAGAGGGGTTTTGATACCATGCTTTAATGTCTGAATGTCACTAAATGAGAGTTCTTTCTTTCTTGAAGTCTGGGAACCTGCATTCAGCTCTGCCTGTGGCATGCACGTGCATTGGGCACACCCTGTGCCCACAAATTTGTCACTTATAAAATGGGGAGATGTTGACACTGGGATGGGAATTTTACTCACCCCTCTTTTATATGGTGTGTTAGCTGAATTGTACTTCAGACTGCTCCTTGAAATAACTACCTTTTCTCCATGGTACTGCATCTGCATGCATGGACTTCTGCTAGAGCTCGGAACAGCCCAGATGGACCCTCTGGAGTTGCTGTGTGGTGGTAAAACATTGCTTTTCTGTGACATCACCCCAAGATTGGCTGAACTGGATGGAACAGTAATGAGATTTGGCCTGGAATATAATTAACACATTAATCTGCTTTTCAGTTAGTGTTATTACCAGGGAGGTAGCACTCATGCAGTAGCTGATTCTGTTCTGGATTAAATTGATAAGGAGTGGTTTATATATCAAAACATTTGGCATTTGCTAATTCCCAATTACTTTACATGCCAAGGAGTAATTTATATCCCTATGAGCACCTGCAGAGCAGAAGGGCAGCCTGACCTCAAGCCTTGCCATGGACAAATCAGTGTCTTGCAAATGGGGCACTTCATAAGCAGCTCCCTTTTTACTAAACATGGCTGAGACAATTTGAGTTGTTTTCCTCCCAATAATCTCTAAAAGCTAGTTCTGAACACAGATGGAGAAAGAGAGCCCTGCACTGTTCAAACTGAGTCACAGTCCAGATTCTCCCCCCTGAATCCAGTCATCTTAGTAGACGTTCATTATAGATTTTCTGGCTGTAGTGTGTACATCATGAATGTTCTACTGAGCACTGCTCCATTCTTTTTTTAATCTGAGATTTTCAAGAAAGGCAGGATATTGGAGGTTTTCTGCATAGATTGCATTTTGCTGTCTCTGATTTCCACAGGTATATGAACTATCAGATTTATGATCCATGTGTAAAAATAAAAAGTATGTCTGGAAATGAACAAAAGAACCTAGATGCTTAATTTTAGAGTGGGAGATGTGAAGCCATCTCTCCTGGATGCTAGCCCCATCTCCAAAGGGCACGTGCATTTGTACAGCTAGAACATAGGAGATTCGGCAAGAAAAGATAAATACTGGAGTCTGTATGATAGAAATGACAGTAAATTTGTACAGAGATGTTACAAGATAGAAAAGATCTGATCTGCAGAAGACAGGCTCCTACAGAAGATTTTTCTCTGTGAATTTGTACCCTACTGACCCAGGGGTACTCTGAACTTGCCTGGAATTGTAATGAGCTACTCAACACCAGTGGTAAACGAGAGTAGTAACTGACTCCTCAAAGGAATGGGTTGTTGGAGACTGAAGCTTACACTGGATGTGGGAGTCTGTTAAATGAGTGACATGAAAACAGTCATAACACCTGCACATAACAGGAAACTCATTGTGTCCTTAACTGAAGTCATTGCAGGTGATTTATCATCTTTGTCTTCTGGTGGTCTTTTTGCACCCCTAGATGAGGCTGTCCTCCAGCCCTCCACTAACTGTTGTATTTTATGATTCATGACTCAACAGCTACCTCAAGTGACAAACAGCCTGCAGCTCTGAACGCTGGGGTAGCAGCTCAGCCAGCCGAGTGTGGAGCCTGGAGCCAGCTCACAATTGTGTTTGCTCTTCTGCTCTTGACAAGTGACAGAGTAGTAAAATTGCTCCATGGCCCTTAACAGCTCAAGGGGGTTTCTGTGGCTGTCTTTCAAAAGAGAAAGCCACCAATGACAAAGATCTGTTTTATTCCTGTGGTGCCCAGTGTGGATAGATTTGGCCATGCACAGTGCAGACACAGGACGGAGCTGCAGGAGCTGGGATTCCAGAGTTTCTCCTGGGATCAGACTGTACAGGCTGGTGTTCATAAACCTGTGACTTGGAATTCTTCACAAGGGCTACCTTAGAGCTGGAACAGAGGTGTTGGAAGGAGGTGTGATGGAATTAGGGATGATGGAGGCAGTGCACCTGACTTCTGTGTGAGGTTTCACATGACATCTTCTGTTGTGTCCTGGGTTACTGTCACAGTGGCACAGTGCTGTTGAGAGTGTATACACCTGCTTATATGGATCCTTTCTGGTGCCTACACTGTTATTAATTTCCTGCATTTAATACCCAAGACCTGACTACTCCTCTCCAGTCACAGGGATGTGCTGCTGCAGCAGGAGGGCCTCGGCATCCTTTGGGCTTTCAGTCTGAGCCCCTGCACCTGCCTTAGACCTTTCCCTCCTGTTTCCTCCCAGTGTCAGTGCCTTCTGGCAAGGAGGGCAGTGTCTCAGGATGTGTCTGTGCCTGCAGGTGGATGCAGACATTGCTCTGAGGTACCAGAAGGTGATGGCTGAGTGGAAGGCCTGCGAGGTCATTGTGAAGCAGCGAGAGAAGGAGTCTCATTCAGCCACGCTGGCCAAGTTTTCATCAGGCAGCAGCATTGACAGCCACGTCCAGCGGCTCATCCACAGGGACTCCACCATCAGCAATGATGTAGGTACTCCCTTCCCACTCACCATCCGGAGTGGGCAGTGCTCTGCATTTGCGAAGATGCAGCCCTGGGAGGCAGAGATGGACGTTAGCACAGCTTCTGAATGCTGGGCAGGGATTGGAGCTGTGGTGTGATGTTAGAGTCTGCATTTTGGATAGTCTGGAGCTGCTCATGCTTAAGGGGCTCTAAGGTTCACCTATGAAGGCAGATCCCCTCCCAGCAGAGGAACAGCTCTGCAGCTCTCCTCCCCGTAGGTCCCTTAGTCAGAGCCGGCACAGAGCAGATGATGGCCGCTGTTGAAGCGTGTGGTTTGCACGTTGCAGGTGTTTATATCCGTGGACGAAACGGACCCGGTGGAGCAGGACCCCAAAGGGCAGGAGGAGGCGGCGCTGAGGGTGGTGCCGGCCCCCGCGGCCGCCGAGTTCGACTCGCCCGACTCGGGGCTGCCGTCCTCCCGCAACTACTCGGTGGCCTCGGGCATCCTGTCCAGCATTGACGACGGGCAGAGCGGCTCCTTCGAGGACGGGGCTGAGGAGGAGGCCAGCGCCGAGGTGGGAAGGACTGAGCCGAGCACAGCCCACGGGCAGAGAGCCAAGCCCGGGGTGCTGCAGTCCCAGGACTCTGTCTCCGAGGAGCAGCTGTGCTCCCAGGTGGATTATTTAGTGGATGTCGCCTCTGTCTGCGCTGCGTCCTACACGGTAGGTCACAACTGAAGTACCATCACCTCTCTGCACAGCATTGCTTTTGTAGCAAACACTGGTACTTTTTCAGATAGGATTTAATGAGAGAGAGAGTCCCAAACTAGAACTACAGCTGGTGGGATGATAACTGAGGATTTTTGCATCCAAATCTTTTCATCTGGATTTTGAGCTAGATTAGAAATAAGGCAGCAAAAGAAATTTGGGTGTTTTTTTTAAGTAGGAGGGCAAGACAATCAGTGTGGTACATTTCTAGCAGTTGTAACTTTCCAGGGCCTGGGGGTGTGGACAATATACTGCTTGTAAGATTCTAGTGGTCTTTAAATCGAGCTAAAACCTCCATCTAGTCAAACTGAACCACAACCTGAACCTAGGTTCAAGATGCCACCACGTGGCTCTATTACTCTTGCTGTCACTCAGCAGCAGTTTTTGCTTCTCTCTACTGAAGTTATTTAGCTGGAAATAGCCATTTGGAAATAAGACAGGTTTGGCGTATTTCCCAGTGAAAGTGTTTTACCTGGCATTTTTGACTGTAATTGAGTATTTCAATGCCCTCATCTGCTCAGAGTGTAATTGTACTGTTTCTGGTTAGGTGATTGGCAGAGCAAATCTGCACAGAGTCCTGGGAATGCTGTAAACTTGGCAGATCTAACTAAAACTTCTCTGTTATAGATAGAGTTATTGGACACTGTTGCCTTAAATTTGCACAGAATTGATAAAGATGTCCAGAGATGTGACCGGAATTACTGGTACTTTACTGCTGAGAACCTGGAGAAACTCCGAAATGTCATGTGCAGGTAATGAGGTAGTAAACCCAACTACTTTCTGTCACAATCCCTAAGATAATCTGTAAACTATAATAATATGCAAATAACAGTCAATAAGAACTCTCACTAATGAATTTAAAACCACTTGCCAGAAGGAGGAACAGGCAGGATGGCAGGTTAGAGCATGGGTCCAAGTTTGGAATGCAGATTTGAGAAGATTCCTCAAGTGACAGACCCCGTTTTGGAAAACTGCTCTCTGAACATACTCTGAGGTTTGGGTTTCTCCTGATCAGGATGATACCTCCAAGCTCAGAGGGCCACTTTATCCAGGCAGCAAACAGTAAAGGGAAATACTGTGAAATACTCTGGGAAGTGTCAGAAGGTTCTCAGACTTGCACCTTCAGCAGCTGCTTAGGATTTATTTCATATAAGGAATCAGCCTTCAATACAAGGATTTCTTCTTTCCACAGCTATGTCTGGGAGCACCTAGAAGTTGGTTATGTCCAAGGCATGTGTGACCTCCTGGCTCCTTTGATGGTTATTCTTGACAATGGTAGGAAGGGTTTTCCTTTGGGACATGCTGGTATCCTTAGTGAGGTCTTTCCTTAGAAATGCTGTTTCAGAAGGAGTTGTCTGCTTTAACCAGGGCTGGGTCACCAGCAAAATCAAACCTGCAGCTCCTGATTTGTGTTTTCTCCACCTGTGGCTGTTGAAATGGCTAACATTAGTGTCACTGAATTCCAGATTAAATTTTACCCAAGTTAGTAAAATTACTGTGTTCTGGCAGTTGCTGATGCTGAAAAATCAACTGCAGGTTGGATTGCTTGAAACCTAACTAGTAAAAATGGTCCAGAGTCAGGAACCAACCTCTCTTTCATCTAAATCCTGGGCTTCTGAGAACAGCAAAGGGGAAGACCCTGTTTTTCCCAAACCCTTGCCTGCAGTTCCATTATTTTGGTTCAAGCAGTCCCACAAATGCCAGCACTGTCTGCCTTGTCCCTGCAGATCAGCTGGCCTACAGCTGCTTCAGCCACCTGATGAAGAGGATGAGCCAGAACTTCCCCAATGGAGGTGCTATGGACACACACTTTGCCAACATGCGGTCCCTCATCCAGGTGAGTCTGGCTTAGGGGTAGCTGGGAGAAGACAAGGCTGTGGCAGAGGCCCAGGACTCGCCTGATGCCCCAGTGAAGGGAAAGAGCTCCGAGGAGTGGGGTTCAGGTGTGACTTCAGAGCTGGGGAGGAGCAGTTGCAAGTGGATTTGTAGAGCCGCAGCCTGAGAGCAGAGGTGGAGGCAGACATGGACATTTGCCACTTGTGGAAAATCAGTAGGATCTTCACCTTGTTCCTTGGCCCTTTAAAGTCATGGTGAAGATTGACTGTGACTCCTCAGCTCAGCACTGAGTCAGGGCACGCAGGTCCCAGCACCAGAACACACAGTAAAGGGCTGTTCCTTGCTGAGCAGCTGCTCTGACCACGGGATGAGGAGCAGAGTGGGAGTCCAGCACCTCCGACCCTGACTGCTTTCAGACACATCTGACAGCTGATGTTTTCTATTCTAGATTCTGGACTCAGAACTTTTTGAATTGATGCACCAGAATGGAGATTACACTCATTTTTACTTCTGCTATCGCTGGTTCCTGCTTGACTTTAAAAGAGGTAATAATGTTCTGTGCCAGTAGTTTAGAGTTGTGTAGAACTGTAACAGTTCTGTGTTTTGGTGTGAGTGTCTGTCAGGGTGGTGAGTGGCAGCTGGGATCACTGGAGAGTTTGTAGCCAGGAAAGGCAATGCAGTCTTGAGATGAAACAGCACTGGAATGACTCCAGGCGTAGAAAGGGGAGTTGCAAATTCCTGATGATGTGATTGAAGCCAAGTTCCTGCCCAGTGCAAATGCCCGTTTGCTCAAGAAGGTGATCCTGCTCCTGTGTAAGCTTTGATACCTCCTGTCTCACCCCGGTGATAACAAGGAGCAGCACAGCAATAGCTCAGGAGCTGCTGCACTTGGAGTGAGGTGCCTTGTATGGTGTGGGAGCACCCCTGGACCCCAGGATCCTTGCACAAGCACACTCCAGCAGAGTGCTGGTGCTGACAGGCCCACTGCAAAGCCCAGATACACCTGGACACACGTTCAGACCTGCAGCCTGTCATGTAGCCCTGCAGCACAGGCGGGCTCCTGTGCTGCTCTCACATGGTCACTGTGGTTCAGGCACCTTCCTGGGCTTGGCTCTGCACCTCCCCACCTCCAGGCTGTGGTAGTTGTTCTTCAAGGCAGTTCTGTGCCTTACATGCACAAGTGACAGGAGTTGGCTGGAGGAGAGGGGGAGAGGAAAAGGAGCAGTCATCAAGTTCTGTTCATGTCTGAGTAAGGCCTGTAGACATTGGTGAGAGAGAAGGGACATGGTCAGTTGAATAATCAGATGCTCTTGTAATGTTTATTCCCATTCAGAATTGTTGTACGAGGATGTATTTACAGTGTGGGAAGTTATTTGGGCAGCAAAGCACATCTCTTCAGAACATTTTGTCCTTTTCATTGCCTTAGCACTTGTGGAAGTTTATCGAGAGATTATCCGTGATAACAACATGGACTTCACTGATATCATCAAGTTTTTTAACGGTAAGAGCCATTTTGATAAAAAGTAATGAGACTTTGCTCCTTCTCCCTTCCTGAGACTCTGGTGTAGTTCTTGTTGTGATGAACCCCTGCTCATTTTAAGCTCAGAGTCTCAGTGCTGGGTCCTGCAGCACAAGGGATTCATCCACTTCTTCTGTCTTTCATTTTCCAAAACCAACTCGCTGGAAGGCTCTGGGATTGCTGCTTGCTACAGTAATTAATGAATGCTAGTGCCACATGACTGTCAGTGGCAGGGCAGGAAGGTGGTGCTGACAGTTGTTTGTGTCTCTTAGAAATGGCCGAGCACCACGATGCTGCAGAGATCCTGAGGATAGCCAGAGACCTTGTCTACAAAGTGCAGACACTGATTGAGAACAAGTGACCATGGACAGGCTGTCCCTGGGGCCGCGCTGTGAGCCACTGGATGGAGCATTCCTTGCACTGTAATTCCAAATGGTGTTTTAACTGCATCTTCCATGTAATGTAATAAATAGTGAGGAGATGGTAACAGACTTTTAAAACCTGAACTTTCCCTTCACCAGGTGAGGTTGGTGTTTGATAGTCCTTGTTACACTCACTTTGTATTTCTAGAAAAAATCTTTTTGCATTCTCTCTTTCCCTCTCTGGAAGACATCTTTCTACATCTTTGCGATGTTGAAAGGGGGGATTTGACAAACTGCAACATTTCTGTTTTGACCTACTGCATCTGTAAAGCCTGGATGCACCTTGTGTGCTCTGCCAGAAGCTGCCATGGAGGGACAGCAAGGCCGGGCCGACAGCTGCAAGCATTGGATTGGGTCCTTGGAGGAGCATGGTCCTGGACTCACTGTCTTTCCTTGAACATGGAAGAGAACATGTCTGAGCTCATGTTGCTAAAACATTTGGGTTTGTATTTAGCAGTGATTAAAGCTGATAAGGTTCCTGGCTGGGAGAATGGCCTTAACCTAAATGCCACAGTTCATGGGAGCAGTGATGAGCTCATGAGCTAAAACACCAATTTGGCCTTGGCTGACTGGCTCACACTGCTCAGTCTTCATGCCCACACCTTTGTTTTGCCTTTGTTTTGCTTTGCAAACTGACCCTGTGACCCCTCCCAGCTGCCAGGCCCTGCTCCGTGTTGCTCAGGTGAGCAGGTTCAGCCCCTGGACAGGACCCTGCTCCCACGGGCAGCTCCTGCTCCCTGTGCAGTGCCAGCCTCCTCCCTGCCCTGCAGAGCTTTCAGGAGGGAGTGTCTGGGGGGTTCTGCAGACACAGACCAGATTCTCATCTGCAAGCAGGACCCACCCCAGCCAGGTGAAGGAGCTGGAGCTGCTGTGGGGGCTCCGAGTTGCTGCTGCAGCCCCTGCTTGGGTGTGGAGCCCTCTGTGTGCCCCAGGACAGTCTGTGCCCTGGCCCCAAGCCTGGGGAGCACTGGGGGCTCTGGGGGAATTGGGCTTCCACCAGGACTGCTGGGGTGGGACAGAACTCTCACCTGTGCTCTGCTTGTGTGTTGCTGCGAAGTGGAAGTGTATCTGTGGGTCAGCCAGAGGGAGGGAGGGAGGAGGTTCTCGCTCATGCAGTCAGCTGCGGATTCCACGGATACTTATGACCCAGGCTCCTGGCACAGAATCCTGCAGCCCCTGCTCCCGGCCCTGCTCCCAGTCCTGCTCCCGGTCCTGTACAGGTCCGAGCTCATCCCCAGTCCCAGCAGTGCCCAACCTCCACGGCCCCCACGGCTGCTCTGCAGTCCCAAAAGTGCTCCAGGTGTGTCTGTCTGTTCACCTGAAAACTTAAAAAGTATTTTTTAAAAGAATGAGAAGAGTGAGAAAAACCTGCAAGTCCCAGAGCCCAGGGAGTGATGGATGTACAGATAATACTGCACTACTTTCCTTTGGTATGTTGGGAATGTTCTGTACAGCTATTTCACACAAACCCAATCTGTGAACTTTGCTGTATTTGTTAGAACATTCTGTCTGATTGGATTTTATCAATGTTGTGTATTATTTATTTTTGTTGGGAGCAGACTATTCTCTTTATTGCTCAATTATTTATGTTTAAATGTAACTTATGAATAAATACTTATCATCAAGGCATCCCGTGGAGCTCTGTGGGAGCAATTTCTCTCCCCCCAAGGTGATTCCAGCAATGGAACAGGGATGAGGCTGTCTGGGAGGAGAGGGCGAGATGTAATTAATGTTTCTCTGATGAGCTGCATGGGCTGTAGTGCTAAAGGCAATAAATAGGTCACTATTAAGTAGACTCCTGAGGTCCCCTAAATTACTTTAAGGGCAGCTTTCATGTACCCACTGGCTGAGCCTGAGCCAGCCCAGCCCAGAAACAGGCTTACAACAAGTGTTAAAGAGTTTCATCCTGAAATTTTAGGCCTGATTGTGCTGCAGCTGCACTGAATCCAGCTGAGCTGCTGGACTTCCAGGAGAGATCCCCCTCCATCACTCCCAGTCCTTGTTCAAACCCCTTTAACTCTTCTGGCTACCTCTCCTCTGCAGCAGGGATGGTCCCTCAGTCTCACCTAGGGGCTTGGCTGCTGTGGCAGTTTGCAGCAGTGTTCCAGGTTTTTAGGCTACATAGGTCTGCCTGGAGATGAGTCCCTGGGGAGTTACGGAACATTTCCCCATTCCACCATAAGAAGGTCCAACACAGGCCTCTGTGTGCTGGGGTGGGTGCAGCCATCCCTCAGCCACTGCTCGTTACTGCTGCTAATCAGGTACTTATCCCTATCAACAAGGATCAGCCCTTTATGAAGTGCTTCCAAAGACCTGGCCTAAATAAACTTCCAGTGTCTTTGTGTCCTCTGTGTTCAGCTCTCTGCCTGGTGACTGGGGTGGGCAGGGCACCTGAGCACAACTGGGCTTACAGCTGGCTCTTGTCAGTCAGTCCTTCCCACACATCCCCCACCATTTCCTTTGCACTCTCAGTAGTTTCTAGAGCAGTTATTTAGACCCGTGGTGCTCCCCCAGCCCCTGCCCTGCTGCCCCCAACGCCAAGGGTTTGACTTGCCCAGTGCTGGGTGACCATCCACGTCCATCACGTCCACTGCTGGAGACGAGGGCGCAGGAGAACCTGGGACTGCAGCACCTGCAGGAGAGAGCAGTTCCACGTCAGGCAGGTCTGGCTGGGCTCTTCAGCCCATCCCTGCTCGCCCTGTACAGCCCCAGGGCACTGCAAGGACACCCTGACGGGGCTGCCTAACAGGAGGGTGGGGAGAGTCTCAGCAGGAGGGTCCGGGCACGACGCTGCTCCGCTGGGACTCAGGGGGGCTGGTGGGACCCCCCTGCCCCGCAGCAGGGCCGGGATGGGCTCAGCAGGAGAAGGGCACAGGACAGAGCGCCGTTCTCCAAGTTCTCAGAGCTCGCTAAGGCAGCACGGCTGGATCCCGACACACACGGCCCTTGGGAAGCTGTGCCTGCTCTGGATGAGCTCCAGCCCTGCAGATCCATGATACGCACCTGGAGCGGCTGCAGTGGCTCCGGAGGGAGGGAAGACATTGCTCTTGGAACTGGGAAATCATAAAGAAAGTGAGGGATCTGCATGCAAAGCAGAGGGAAGCAAATGCAGAACCCTGTTTCTGATTTCAGTGCATGTTTATTTCAGTTTTATATTTATTTCAGGCAAGTGCTTATTACATGGATATCATTCATGTTGGATACCTAAATTCTGGAGCATGAAGAGCCAGTATTGTACAGCTGAATAGTAAAAATACAATATGTACAAAATTAGTTGCTTTTTCACATAGCAGATGTATCCAAACACATAAAAATCTTTACAGTCTAGTTTGTCAATATTCAGTATTTCAGTAAATTGGTAACACAGTGACACGTCCTCACTGTAAACACAGACTGCACCTGCCCAGGTGAGCTTGACGGGGGCTCCTGCGAGGGACAGGGGAGGGACGGGGGCTCCGGGCCAGTGACTGGGCTCACAGTCAGCAGCTCCAGTGACACATTCCTAACGCAGGGAGCACAGCCAGAGAAAATAAATAAAGAAATGCTTTTGGCAGGAGGGAGGGAGGTCACATGCAGTGACAGAGCAGGGGGTCCCCGCTCCCATCACGGCTCCTCACCCAGCAATGCCCAGGCTGGGGCCTGACCAGAAGCCAATAAATCACTGGGCGGTTGCAGTCAGTCCCTGATTTCTCGCTCTGTCAAGCCCCACCACGCTTTTGGCTCAGGTTGTTAAGGCGTATCCATAAGGCATTCGCACCGGGATCCCGCTGGCAGCTCCGGCCGGAGCGTTCCCGACGGGCAGCACCGCAGCCAGCGCGGGGCCTGTGCCTGCCACAGCAACAGAACCTCGGGGAGGACGTGCCTGCCTGCCAGCCTGCCAGCCAGGGACCACCTCAGAACAGCAGCGGGCTGGGCCTTGGGGCATTTCCCTGGTGAGCCGTGCTGGCTTCTGCACCAGCGCTCCCTCACACTCACATTCCTATTCACAGCACAAGGAATGGGGTCAATCAGTGGGTCTCATCCAGAGCTAGAGCAGAACCGGCCATGCCAGCCCGAGGAGGAGCACCATGACATCCTATGGCCCAATCCCCCCAAATCCGAGCACAGATCAGCCCTGTCCCCACACTGACAGTGCAGGGACAGAGGCCAGTGGGGCCTTCCTTCCCTGCTTCCCTTCAGCAGCCCCAGGCAAGGCGTGAGCCAGCCTGGGAACCGCCAAACAACCTCTGCCAAGACTGCACCCATCCAGTGCTGGACTCAGGCTGGTATTTTAATAATTCAAGTTTGTACTGTCAAGTTCTGTGTAACAGGGACAGAAAGAAGCCATGACTGGTTCTATCCACAGCCTGCTTTCCTGAACACTAAACATCCACTTCTAACAACTGATGTTTCACTCAGGGAGGAAATAACCTAAAGACAGTGTTATAATCCATTTTAATCTGTCCCAAATGATAACAAGGGGTGGAAAAATAGGCCGTAAGTATGATGGTTTTCCTCACCTCAGCCCCATAGCTTTTGGGATTAAAATAAGGCTGGGATGAACAACTGTTCAGAAAAAAACTTGCCAAGTCTCAGAGGAGCCTCACCTGCGAGTGCTCAGAGCTGCCCACCTCCACACCAGCCCCACGAGCCTGCTGCAGCAGCCACGTCTCCAACTAAGCTAATTAAGCAAGTGCCTGAACACTGAGACAGGCTGAGCCAAAGTCCTGCTCAGATAAGCAGAGGTCAACTGGTTCATCTGGCCAAGGCTGCTCACCCCACTGGGGACACTGGATACCCATCACAGAAAGGAAAGGGGCCAAACGAGCACTGACCACATCATCACATGGGGCAAAGGACACCTTGCCCCTGACTCCTGGTACACAGGAGGTCTCCAGAGCCCCCTTGTACCCACCCAACCTGGAACAATTTCACTTTTTTTCTTTAAATGCAAAGAACGCCCTCAGGATGCAAACCAGTCCAAAGAGACACAGGCTACATACAAAAACCAGACACAATAAGCCTTGCATTGCATGTCTACAGGAATCTACCAGGCGTGCGCACAGACAACCACACCGACACCGACACAGCAGCGACACCTCACCTCCACCTAAACCACCCAAAGGCATTTTTTTTGTTTCTTTTGTTACAGAAGGCCACTTTGAAATAAAACAAAGAAAAAAAAGACAAGGAGCCCAGCAGTAGCAGCAGGCTGCTCAGTGGGATGATGAACGCTCTGGACATGCTGTGGGCACCTGGAGAGCAGAGGCCTCTGCAAAGGGCTGTCCCCTCCGTCCCGCTCTGCTCAAGAAACCAAAACCCAGCTGTGCCAGTGGCCAGGGGCCCAGTGGCAACACTGGAGCCCTCCTGGCCTTCAACACCCAGCACTCAGCCCCAGCACGGACAGACAGATGGACACACACACAGGTGCAGGAAAACTCGACGGCAGCAGCTTGGCTCCAGCCCTTATTTCCCCATGTGAAATGTGGGTCACCAGCTGCCCCCGCGGAGCCCCCAGGGACACACGACCCTGCTGCCTCTCGGATCCCACGCAAGCAACTGCAGAGAACACGGGAAATCGGATCACTTCCCTTCCTAAGATAAACTACAACAGAACTGGCTAATTTTTACTGGTGAGGTCAGGAATACATTCCTGTATCTAAAGTGTCAGCGTTAAGAGCTCTTTTCAGGACCATTTTAAAGTAGCAGTTTGGGCTCTTTGCCCTCTGCCTGCACCTCCCTGGCAGGTGAGCTTGGCTGGAAGTGGCTTTGGCAGGCACTGGGGCTGTGGTGGGCAGGCTCAGCCCAGCACGGGGTGTCCCCATCCCGGGTTCTGTGCCCACACATCTGGCCAGCTGCAAACACACATCTGTGCCCACACATCTGGCCAGCTGCAAACACCCCCGGCCATGCTGGCTGAGCTCTAAGCACAGGTCCAGCTCCTGAGCACGATTTGGCTGTCGGCAGCAGGACATGGAGCATGTGGGCTGCAAGGGCACCTGCCCTCAACAGAATCATCTCCACTGACCAACAGGCTCTGAGCCAGGTGTGACAGGACAGAGAATCCTCTCAAACTACTACGTAGAAACCCCATTTTCTATTGTTTCTGTGGCATGGTTACCAATAACTGATATTATTCAACAACAGAAGAGATTTCTTGTAAACTTCATATTTATTGATTTTTGGGGGGACAAGTTAGATCTTATGAATCCCCAAGTGTACATATATATTTATATATAGCTTTCTCCATAGGGAAAACATATATCAAAGGAGGAGAGACATTCCTAAAGTGCCCCTTGTCATACAGTACTGAATGGGATTTCTAAGAGCATCAGTGTAAATCCAAAGTTTCTGAGCAGGAATAACAGAGGTGGAAAAAGAAGGGCTATGGCTGCTCTTCTTCCCACAGGATAGAAAGAAGTTTGCTGACTCTAAAAAAACAAAAAGAAAAACCCCAAAGAAATGTTTCTGGTAGCCCTGAAAAAGGCAGATGAGAACAGGGGTACACACAACATCTGGAGCAGCTCCTGGGCTGGCCAAGGGGGATGTTCCTAATGGGGACACCAACACCCACCAAGGGGATCAGACAAACAGACAGCATGGTACAACTCCAAGGGGAAAGAAAAACTGGCCACGATACAGGATTGGCAAGGCAGGGCCACTCTTTGCTCTAAACCGTAAGGGAGTAGAAGATGAGGTCAGCAGCATCCCTGTCCATGGAGCACAGGCCATTCAATAACCCAGCAGAAAAGCTCATCTCCCTGGGGCTTGGCCAGGGCTCCCACACCGAGCCCATTCTCAACCTGGCTCCTTCTCCTTCAACGAGGAGAATTAGTTTTTTTGTGAGTTGGAACAGTAAAAAGAGGCAGAAACACAAGTCCTCCCCCTCCTGACGCTGCTGCAGAAGGCAAAGCCACACTCCCTCCCTCCTGTTGCACATACTCAGCATTGAGGAGTTTCTGATGAGAGACAGACCTGATACCCGACCCTATCTCTCAAATACTGGCACACAAGGGCCTCCTTGGAAAAGCACCTGCAGGGACAAAGGACAACTAAATCCTGGCAATTCGGGGAATCCCCCAGTGTTAATGGTGCACTGGAATGAGAACAAACAATCTGCTTGAATGGGGTTTTCGGAAAAGAAACCCTTCAAGGTTTGTCCATTCTGCAGGAGCTGTGCCGGCAGCACAGCCAAGAGCTTCCTGAACTCAAGGATGCATGAAAGAAAAATTAAACAAGTGGTAACTGGGACTTTAAAAACAGACTTAAAAACACAATTCCCAGTGACACCTGCTCAGAAGGCACAATCACCCCTGACCTCTGCAGTCGTTTCTCCTGCCTCCAGACCAGTTTTAACTGGGGACAGTATGGGACAGGCAGATGCTCTCAGTTACACCCCTGACACTGTTCAAACCAGTCCTCAATAGGCTGAAGTGCTGCTAGAGCCAGCAGGTCTTTGGGCAGAGTATGGATGCTGTTTTCCTGCAGGAGACCTCGGCCCCACACTGGAGGCACAGGCAGTGCAGTTTGGTGCTCAGCCACCCCCCCTCCTCTCCCAAAGCTCCTGGGCAGGTGTGGGACCATCCTCCCACGCTGCCCTAGGAGAACGGCTGCTGGCTACAGCAGCACTTGGCCTGCAGCAAGGACTGTGGAATACTTGTTTTAAAAAGAGAGGAAGACAGAATGGAAATCATTCACAGCAGTAAAACACACACAGTGCAAGGACCAGAACATTCAGTGAGCAGCACAACAGCATTCCTCCTTTCCTGGCTCTCTGGGATTTGCCACTGACCTCAGACAGGTCTGCCCCCACCACAGGGAAGGGGGAACGGGAGGGTCCTGAGGGATGAGGGTTCTTTGGTGCACGTCTCACTGTCAGACACGAGCTCTCGCACTGATCTCCTGCAGCAAGCCCTTATCCTGCGTAAGGAGAGATTGCTTCCCTGTCAAAGGGAGCAAAGCAGCTTGAACTGCCTGCGCTCTGGAAGGGAACCACATCCCCTTTTATCCCTTTCCAAACCCACTGGCTCCCACACCGAAGTGTGCTCAGGACAGAACGAACTAACAAACATTAATCCATGCAGCCAATCTACCTCATTTCTCTTGGTCTTCTTGTCCCAGGTTCCATTCACCAGGCCACAGAAACACCCTGCAAGATGCCAGCACAAACTCTGTGCCTTTGCCAAACAACAAACCCGAGAAACCTGGGGGGGCTTGGACGGGCAGGAGGGACCCTGACCGGGGCCATGCCATGCACGGAAATCTGCAATACCAATTATTGCATCAGCAAACCAAGCCAGACAAAATACAAATTCCCCCAAAAACATCCAAACAAAGCATTGTCAGTCATTAAAATAATAAAAAACAGTATTTTTTTGACATAGCTATAAAAATCAAGTCATTTATAAAATGGCAACAAATCAAGTCTGGTTGTGTATTCTTTTTCCTTTTATTAGACAGGACAGAGAATTTCCTTAAAATGCCATAACAAGTCACAGTGATTTTAGATGGTTTTTGAAATGTAATATATTGATGGGAAATACCTTTAACATGGTTTGACTCGTGGTTTGTTGTTGGGTTTTTTTTGTCACTGTACTCTGGTCCACCAAACCATCTATCTTATAGTTTCTTGTTTAGAGAGGACACTCTGTCTTCTTCCTCCAAAAATGAATTTTGTCTCATAATCCTGCAAAATAATCAACCTTACAAAAGGCCTTCAAATGTTATATTTATATATATATGTATATACATATATATATACACACACATACACACATATATATAAATATAGACTTCTATGATTTTTTCCCATTCTACGCAATGTCTCAATAAAGAGATCAGCAATTTTTATTCTACAAAGAAGCAACACATAAGAGGGCAAAATTAAAGTCTTAAGAACATCATATCCATAGTTCACTCATTACACATAAAAGGAAAAAAAATCACCATGAACAAGTGTCTGTGAAGTGTCTGAGACGAGCGGCTCCGGCCCGGGCGCGGCAGGCTGGGCCCTGCCCGGCCGGCCCCTCCTCGCCGAGCCGGACGCGGTTGGAATGTTTGGAGTTTCCTTAGGAAAGGTTCCCGGCAAAGCCCTGGCCGCTGGACCGACCCCTCTAGGCCAGCTTGAGCGTGCTGACCGGGAAGGAGGGCATGGTCACCATAGTCACGGGGTTCAGGACCGTCTGCCCGACCAGCTGCGGGTGGTGCACCACCTGCGCGCCCACGGCCGGCTTGGCCATCACGGCCGGCGGGCCCAGGCCGGCCGTGCCGTTCACCTGCTGGTGCGAGAGCGTGTGAGCGATGTGGCTCACCACGGGCTGGCTGACGGCCACGGGCTGCGGGTACAGGGGCAGCTGCGGGCCCAGGTGGGCCATGTGGTTGATGGTGGCGGGGTGCACAGTGATGTGGCCGATGGGCTGAGCAGCAGTGGTGAGTTGCACGGGGCTGGAGGTGGAAGGTGCAATGTGAGCGATGTGCTTGGTCTGTGGGCCCTGAATGACGTGGTTGACAGTCTGGATGACGGAGGCGTGGGTGGTGGCGGTGTGGGCGATAACAGTCGATTGCACGGTCGAGGCCGCCACGATGTGAGTCTGTGCAGGGACGATCGCCTGCGGCGGGACCAGTGCTTGTGTCTGCAGGGAGGGCTGGGCGTGGGGCTTCTGCTGGATGGACACGTGTGGGGGCAGGACCGTGGGCAGGGCGGGAGCAGCGTTGGGGGGGACGGCTTTCAGCAGCTCTGGGTGCTGGCGCTGCGTGAGTTTTGGTAATGAGTTCACTGGCCTGTCATCTTCCATATCCTCATCCATGTTGTCTTCACCCTCTGCAAAACACGGAAAGGAAGAAGCTCCCATAAAAAAGCAAGAAGAGCATGAACTGGACCAACGAGCCTCCCTAAAAGGCAGCGACCACAGAAGAGACAAGCAGGAGGTGTCACTGAGCTACAGGCTGGTGGCACAATGGCACGGCACAACGGCACGGCACAATGGCACGGAGTGGCACAGCCCTCTCCTCACTGCCTGTGGGCCAAGGACCCCGAGCCAGGCAGGAGTGACAGCTCAAAGACCCAGCTAGAGCAGGGTGCTCCCAAGAGGCTGAGAGGCCTCATGAGCAGGCAAGGGGAGCACCATGAACAGAGGCTGACAGAAAGCACCTGGCTGAGGTTGAAGTGGGCTCCTTCTGGGAAAAGGAGTAGGGCTTCCTTTCCTAGCCAGTCATTCCACCAATCCTTCTGCTCCCAGAGCAGGAAGGAAATAGCCAAGGAGAAACATGGCTCCAGAAAATGGACTCTTGTCCAGTCCAGGCGCTAAGGAAGCAAAACAGGAACATACTAGCCCTGAGATCAGGAAGACAAGCCCAGCACACTGCACTACCTGTTCTGGCGCCAGCCATGCAGCAAAGAATAAAAATCTCAGAAGATACAGAAGCAGCAGGAACACCAGGGAAGACATTTCCCCTTCACAAGCTCCGGGTAGCAGCAGCTTGATGCGGTTGCTTTCGGCAGAGCCACTGCAGAGGGAACAGCTGGCACTTCCAACCACAAAGCAGTGCTACTCCTAACTTCCACCAGACTACACCTGCAGCCTGCTCCTACGATCAGAGGTGATGAGCCTGAACAAACTCAAGTTTTCCCTTCCCAGAACCTGCGGTATCGTCTGCCTGGCACGCCAAGAGCAAATGCTGACTTGAAGGAACTGCTGTGAATGGTTATGCACTGCTACAGCCTCCGTGTCTCTGCAAAGTTCTACATCCACAGAATGCCTACTCTTCCTGCTGCAGATCCCTGGTGTGGAAAGAGGCATGCACTCTCCTATCTCACAGAAACTTCTCACTGGAACAGCACGCCAGATATCCAGTAGTGTTATTTCATCTTCACCGTGAATCCTCCTCACGCAATGTGAAGGCTCCTTAAGTTGTCCAAATGCTCTGGTGATCCTCCCTGAACCAAATCCTTCTTCTGTATGTGCTGAACACCCTCCCACATCCACACAAATACACCAGGATGCCCACTGCTAACGAGCAGGGCTGCAGAGCTGTGCAAGAAAAAAGCCAAGTTCGGAAAGCAGATGGATTTATCTCCACAATGAGGCTGGATGTGCAAACCTGCACTTGGTATCTACCTGACACTGATGCACAAATTTCAGTTTACATCACATGAGTAGTAGTGTGTTACTAACAACATCAATCATTACAAACACTCCAAAACCTTTTACTTTATTCTGAATGCAAAGAAACCCTGACGCTGCTGAATAAAGACCCCCACCACCCCCGGTAACTGTGTCAATGACCTTCTGCAATGATTACGAAAAAAAGAGGAAAGTTACGGGTACCTGATGCTGTCGAGGTAGATGCCTGGTCATCCTCTGGCTGAACTGTCTGTCGAATAATTCTGTCAATCTCCAAGACATCCATCCACTGGCTCAGCTCGTTCTTCAGTTCTGCCAGCCGCTGCTGGGTCGCGATCTTCTCTCTTGCCAGCCGCTCCATCTCGTGTTCGTATTCTTTTTCCTTCCTCTTTAAAGTCTAAAGCCAGAGAAAAGACAAAGGAATACAATGAGAACAAAACAAGAATAATCTATGCTAATCTGGTCACTCCCATGTCCACAGCTCATTATTTTATATTGCCAGTTATGCTGGTGTAAAATGTATTCAGCTACATTTACACCTGCCAGACTTGGGCAGAAAGGGAAGGACAAGAGCTGGCACATAAAGTATTGCTCTAGTGGAAGGCTTTCTGCTTTCAGAGGAAAAACTCATAAGCTCTCAAAATTGAAATGCTTAGAAGGAAAGAAAAGGCCTAAGTACTGAAGAGCTTCTGAGCAACACACATCACACCAGGAGCTCCTGAGCCAGAGGAGATGGTGGATGGTAGAACCAACAACCACACACACCTGAGGGGGATCAACTATTCCAAGGCCTGTTCCATGAGTTTTTAAGCCAGTGTAGCACTGCACAGTGAGAGACCTGGCCTCCCACCCCAGGGCCACACTTACTATATGCATAAAAGAGACAAAATTAGGCAAAATCCATAAAACCACATACAGACTGTCCATTTTCTGAAGTTTCATCACTGGGAATTTAAATCCCACACACACTTCTGAAAATACCAGCCACATGGAGCCCACACAGATGCTCCTATTCCCTCACTGCTGGCAAGCACTGAGCTCAAAAAGCAAACCCCACACCTGGCAGAGGACCAGGCTCATGGTCTCACTAACACATCTCTATTTCTCTCTCAGGTTCTCCAGGACGAGTACAATCAGAGCCTGACCTCACGCCTTTCAATAGCTCTGCCAGTGTTGTAGCTCGCAGGTTTGCTGGGAAGGACCTTAAAGCCTGTTCAGCCAGCCTTTAATGCTGCCTAAGGCGACAGATTAGGGCAGCTCCTGCCGCTACCTTTGTCCTGGTAATAACAATAAAGGAAGTATTTTTAAAAGAGCCAAACAATGTGTGTTAGCAGGGCACAACCGCTGCAGGTATGCCAACGGAGACAGTTCCTCTCCCCCCAGATCAGCTAAAAGCTCCTGAAAATGGAGGGTTTTCAGGCAAAGGGGGCAGTTCTTTCTCTCCTGTTGCTTTTCAAGCCAAAGCAGGCAGCAGAAAGGCCAACACCATGATCCCACAGTTCTGTCCTGGGCAAGCCCAGCAGACCTGCAGCCCACTGCAGGGAGGAAGCCAAGGGGACAGCCAGGAAGGGAGGATGGGGACTCCTGGAATCCTGGCTCTGCACCAGCCCTGACCTGTAGCCCAGAGATTCCCACATGGCTGAGGCCCAAATCCACAGGCTAGTTTTAAAGTCTCTTTCCCATCGAGTGCAGCCAAAGCATTTTGCCTGACCCAGAAAAGTCAGGTGCTGCGTGGGCTCTGATGCCCTTGCAAAGGGCTGTGGCGAGACACGGAGCCACGGAGGGGAAGGCGAAGGTGACGAGGAAGGTGCACACTCCTGGATCAGGTTTAAACATGCAACAAGACCTGCACATAACTTGTCTGAATGTCTTCCCCTCACTGCCATCAGGAAAGAGGCAAGTAGAAGAAAGGCTGAGGCTAAACCTGCTGTGCCAACGTGAGCCCAGCCCCTCTCTGCAGCATCTCCCCGAAGCTGCTCTCCACGCAGGGCAGGAGAGGACAGAACAGGAACAGCTCTCCAGGAGGAGCAGGCGCGAAATCCCCGCAGCAGCCTCCGCACCGCAGCGGGCACAGCACACGCATATTCAAGCAGATTTGGCTTCATTCCCTGCTGTGAGAGGAGACTCCCAGCACTGGGGGAAAGCACTACTACCGACTATGAGCAGGGCAGCTGGTAATTAGTTACAAACTTTTAATTACCGGGAAGGAAGGCAAACCCTTAGCAAGCACCAGGAGTCGTCTCCCAGCCAAGAGAGCCAAGGAGTTCACTGTGTCACTCTGCAGACACTCGGCAGGCTTTGGGATGTGGCACTGGTCCAAGCCCAGCCCTGTGGGCTCTGCCTCCCTCAGTGCCAGCAGTCCCAGCCCTTGACCAGGCGCCAGCTCCCAGCAGCCCCGGGCTGGGTCTGCATCTCCTCCCAGGGCCCTGGCATGGCTGGGCGCCCTCTCAGGGGAGCTGCTGGGGAGGCTGGAGCAGCAGATGGGCTGGAGGCACCGGTAATCTTTCAAAACCTATTCTGGGATGCAATTCACTGGAGCTCACTTGGTAAAGACGGATCCCCAGGCTGAGCTGCTCTGGCCTAATAATGAACTGGGCAGGATTAATTGGAGCCCTGTTCCCTCTACTCTGAGCTCCCCTCTGAGCACTGCCCCACTCTCCGCAGGTACACGTGGGTGCAGTCCCCTCCCGGGCTCCACAGGGACTGGGAGTGTGCCCTGCACTGGGAGCTAGAACAGCCCTGGCCGCACTGCAGAAATGAGCACCCATGGAGGGACAGGGAGCAGGGACCTTCTGCCGTTGTGCCTCTCACCGCCCGGGCCGTGCGTCTCCCCGCGTGCCCTCTGACCGTGGCACTGGCACCCCGGGGACACGCAGCTCCCTGGCATCTGCCTCCTCAGATTATTTTCTGCAAATCATCCTGCCCACATCAGGTGCCAGGATTTCCCGTCAGTCAACAGAAAGTCTACAGTGGCAGCCAACCCTTAGTCACTGGGACTGTGGTCACTGACCCGCCCCTGCACATCAAAACCTCTAGAGACACCCACTGAGCCCCAGGACGCTTTTGTAAAACGGGAGTTTCTGTCAGCACTATCGCCATGGATCCCACACAATACAGAAACAGACGCTTTAAAATAACATATAACTACACATTCACCTTCCCCCAGACCCAAGCCTTTGCAATTTTCCAGCAGAATGGGCATGTAACGGTAGCACTGAGAAGGGCAGAGGGGACCCTAAAACTACAAACACCACACGAACTGAGAATTAAATTTTGATAAAAGAAATTCATACAAATGTCCAACCACCTTTCCTTCAAGATCTGAAATGTCATTAAGGCAGAGGCCTGGGCCAGCTGCAGGGCAGGAGCTGCCACCTAACCGCCTCCACAGCCACTGGGAAGGACCACGGCAGGGTTCACATCTGGTGCTGGCACCTGCTATGACAGTTAAGCTGCTTGTCAAGATCCTGAAGGACACACACGTAACCTGGCTCATGAAATACTGATCCTGTTTCTCCAGAGCAGAAAAATCACTGAAGTTACCTGCATTTCTGTTTTCCCACCTCCTCAGGGAGAGGCCAGGCTGGGCTGGCCCCAGGAAGGCCAGGCATGCCCCTCCAGCTCTGTTCTGTTTGTGGAGGACAGCCCAAAGCTGGGGGTGGCACCTCACCGAGCCCACCCCATCCCAGACTGCTCTTTGCAAGCACAAGGTTCCAGCAGAGACCCTCCTTCTTACGTCTGTGTCTCCATCATTGTAGCATTTCTTTTTTTCCTGTTAAGTAATTGGGAACCCTGGTTACCCAGGCAACTGTTACACTGCAGTGTGGGGAACCTTCAGAAGCCACAACTTTAGAGCTCTTCTATTTTTTGCACTTAAAAAAAATTCCACATGAGCATCACTTGAAAGAGCAGATCCTGGCCCTGCCAAGGGGGAAGCTAAGATATCATGGATTTCCTCATACTCTGGTGAATCCACCTATGGCTTTTGATGCATGGGAAGTATTGCAAATCAACTGCTGGCTCTAGTGAAAGTACATGACGTTCCACTCTGAACACTCTCAGCTCTGCTGAGCCGAAGCTGAGCGAGCCCTTGGCAGCAGAGCAAGGGCCTGACCCTCCCCTGCCAGGCACCACTGCACCAGGCACAGCAGGGGCTGCTCCATGTGCAGGTGGAAGCAGGGACAAGGACACAAGGGCAGTGGCGAGTCCCTTCATCTTTTATTGAAACACCAGCAACCAAATTAAAATACACAAATTGCTTTTGCTCCCCTAGAGTATCTGGTTCTCCTCCTGTACCTGTCAGCTTCTTGGCAGCCTTTATGCACGTGGGTTATTGAAGCTAGACCAGATGACTGCAGGGACAGCAAAGGCCGGACATAATTCCAGTGGTAACTCTTCCCCGCTCTGTGCCCACTACCCTGGCTGTTTTGGAGCCACTATTTGGTCTTTGTGCGCATCTCCCTATCATTATTTGGTAAACAAACCATACACCAACTCTTGCCCTCCTTGTGTAGCAACAGTCATTTGCCGCTGTGAAGAATATTCCATTTTATAGCTGTCTGTAATTAAATTGCTCACTCTCACGTCAAGAGTGGAAATAATGCCCCCAACGCCTTCCCTGCGCCTGCCTCAGGAATGTGGCTGGCCCTGCGGCTGACATTAGTGAGGCTTAAAAGGCCTTATTACACAGCTCCCCTCATAAACATTTTATTAGCAGTTTAGAAACACACTTTCAATGATGAGGTTTTCCAAAGCATATTTCAGCTCTTTTCCTCTCTGACATGGCATTTGCTGATTGAAAATACCTCATCAATGAGCAATCAGCGATTTGCAGTTTCGAGCCAGCTTCTTTAACTCTCTGCTCTGGGGACCACAGCTGGTGCCAGAGAGAGGGACATGCTGAGCTGGGGGGGCCCCGAGCTGCACTGACCTGCAGGACCTCCAGCACAGCACAGACCAGACCAGCTGGTCATGCTCGCCACTACTGCACGGAGCTTACATTCCTACATGTAATAGAAAAATCCCTACATCCTAAGAAAAGGATCTTATTCTTGCTGGGACTGCCATGGTGCAGGAGATTCACAGCAGGAGTAAGAATCCACCAGCCTGACTCCAGAAGTGCTCCAACCAGGACCAGAGGGGTGCTGGGGAACAAGCTGTCCCCACATGGAGCCCCAGATGGAACCCAAACAGCCCCAGCTGCCGGAACTCCAGTGGCCAAGGCACCACACTCACCTGTAGGATTTGGGAATTTCCCATCCCTTTGCTCAGTTCTGGGCATTCCCACTTGGGACGGTGCTGAACTGTCGGTGTTCCTCAGCTGCCACAGGCAGTTTGCTCCCAGCGCAGCCCTCCGAGCTGCTGCTGCCTCGGAGCAGAGCCTGCGGAGCTGGGGCGGCGAGCAGCGAGCTCTGCCAGGCCCAGGCCGGCGTGCCAGCCCTCGCCGGGTGACAGCACCGGCCCCGGCCCCGCCGATGCCCCCCAGCCCCGCTGCCCGCCCCAAGCAGCCGTGTGCCAGCCCCGGATGGTTGCCACGGCAACCAAAGCCACGGTTTCCATGGCAACTGCATCATTCTGCGGCTCTCGGAGATGCGGCCCTGCCGTGACGCTGGAGGTGCAGCCCGGCACCGCCGGCAGCAAAACACATCTGGGGCACAACAGCCACCCCAGACCGAGGCCACCAGCACGCCAGGCACCCTGGCACTGCCACCACCCACAGCCACACCTGACCGCAGCCTGTGCCACAGGAGCCTCAGCTCAGCACAGCACCACAGCCTCGCCTTCCCCACACCAAGGTGAAATCACAACAGGCTTGGCCCAAAGCCCTAAGACATTAACAGACCATGCTCAGCTCCGGGAGAACGGGGCAAGGGTCTCACCAGGGGACTGGGAGAGGGGACAGCCTGTGGAAACGTCCTGTCCTGTGCAAGCTGGGGGAGGCATAGGACAAGGACTTCAGGCTCCCAGTGTTTGCGTCCCAGCTTCAGCCTCCCAAAATCTCAAACTCAAACTTCACACCGGGACCAAAACCAAAGTAAAGCCTGCAAGGTGAACCAGAGACTGCCCCTCGCTCCCCATGAGCATGACCCCCTGCAGCACAATCCAGGCCATGGGCGCTTGCCAGCAGCCTCGTGACCCAGCCTTGGACAGGGACGGCAGCCAAGGAGCGCTGCTGTGCGCTGGGAGGTGACCTCGGGCACCGGAGGGAAGGAGCCCGTCCTCGCTGTGCTGCACAGGCTGCACCCCCGGGCTGCACCCCCGGGCTGCACCCACTCTACGGCAGGTCCCAACAGGGCGGGCACCACCCACCACTGCTCAACCTGGCAGCAAAGGCAGGGATGAACTTCTAGACAGAAATACTTCTCAGAATAGGAAATCTGCCTGGTACAGAGCAATCACGGAAAATGAGAATGTGTGTTGGTATTTACACTTATCATTCCACATTGATAACTGCACCTCAGGCTCCTGATAAAAAAGACATCAAGCTATAATCTGTGATCAAAACTAGGGCTGGAACATGGCTGTTTGCACCGACTTGTCAGTCAGCCTCCTGAAGCACCATGCTCTGGACAAAGTACAAACAGTCACTGGGACAGAGGGGAGGAATGATCCAAATCAGAACGACAAAAAATAAGTTCAGAAAAAAAACACCAAAACCCCAAACCAACAACAACAAAAGAACCAAAAAAAAAACCAAAAAAAACCCCAAAATAAACAAAAAAGGGTAGCAACCAACTGGAACTCACAGTACAACAAAGCAGGGAAAAGCAGAGCCATCCCCAGGCCAGTCGCTGGCCTCATGCCAGCTGCCACCAGGTAAGCAGGTCTGGTTTAATTCCTTGATATGACTCTCAAGGACACAAGAAATTCAGTTTTAAAATAATTGAAGTATGACTTGCAATCACTTCATGTTAAGTTTGGTCATGTCTTTTGCTTTCCCTATTTTTATTTTTTAACCAGTCTCTGTTGTTCAGGACTTCTAATGATTCCAATGGATTCCAGATGCCCCAAAAACTGAAATACTGTGGTGTGTCTGTTACTTAGAAAATGACCCCAAACAAACTAAAATAACTTGGGATATTAAAACTTGAGAACTTTTAATTTCAAATTTAATTCTGCAGCACTGAAATTCAAGAAAAATTGAAATGAAAAACAAACTGTGGAAAATATGCTTTCGAGATTAAGTGTCATCCTTTTCTGCAAAGAGANTAACATGGTTTGACTCGTGGTTTGTTGTTGGGTTTTTTTTGTCACTGTACTCTGGTCCACCAAACCATCTATCTTATAGTTTCTTGTTTAGAGAGGACACTCTGTCTTCTTCCTCCAAAAATGAATTTTGTCTCATAATCCTGCAAAATAATCAACCTTACAAAAGGCCTTCAAATGTTATATTTATATATATATGTATATANGTAGCAACCAACTGGAACTCACAGTACAACAAAGCAGGGAAAAGCAGAGCCATCCCCAGGCCAGTCGCTGGCCTCATGCCAGCTGCCACCAGGTAAGCAGGTCTGGTTTAATTCCTTGATATGACTCTCAAGGACACAAGAAATTCAGTTTTAAAATAATTGAAGTATGACTTGCAATCACTTCATGTTAAGTTTGGTCATGTCTTTTGCTTTCCCTATTTTTATTTTTTAACCAGTCTCTGTTGTTCAGGACTTCTAATGATTCCAATGGATTCCAGATGCCCCAAAAACTGAAATACTGTGGTGTGTCTGTTACTTAGAAAATGACCCCAAACAAACTAAAATAACTTGGGATATTAAAACTTGAGAACTTTTAATTTCAAATTTAATTCTGCAGCACTGAAATTCAAGAAAAATTGAAATGAAAAACAAACTGTGGAAAATATGCTTTCGAGATTAAGTGTCATCCTTTTCTGCAAAGAGAAATGAAGCATGCTGCATCTGAAGAAGGGATTATTATTAACTACACGACTTCTGGATGCAGGACCCCAAAGCTCTTCCCGAGCCTTTGTGATGACACATGGACAGCAACTCCAGAGGGCAATAGGCAGGTTTAAGCCTTGGAGGCAGAGCTGTCTGCTAGGGATGAGGAGATTTCTGAGCAGACACATTATCCCTACATCCACTTGCTGCAGTGCTTCTGTATTTTCCTTGCAGGCATCTCTGAGCAGCTGCTGCAGGAGCCAAGGCAGAGTTTTGGACGGGTCCTGGGTGCAGCCCTCCCTTTGTTCCTGTTCCTACACTATGGCTCAGCCAACACAAGGCACAGGAAAGCTGCACACCTGAAGGGACCCTGTCCAGGGAGCAGGGAAGTGAGGGCTTCCCTTGGAAGAGGACACCTCCCAAAACACAGTTCTGGCACTCCCAACAGCCAAGAGCTCTGACAGAACCACTCCTGCACACCACGGCAGCAGGTCCGAGGTCCTGGTGACTCAGAGAATGGTGCCATCCTCCCGCACCACCTCTCCTTCCTGTCTCTCCATCCACCTAAGGAGGTCAGTGCCAGTTCGTCACATCCCAGCAGCCCCACCCACGGCCCACAGAGCAGATCTGGGTCACCAGAGATTTCTCTCCATCCATCTCCCTCATTGCCAGGGCCATGGCAGCAGTGGAGGACACAAAACCCAGCTGTTAAACACAAACTGACTCCGGCACCTGCGTGAGCTGTGCCCGGGTAGAAACCTCTGTCTGCTGGAGGGCCTGGGTCTGCACTGCTGCTGGCACAGCAGCCACAGTGCCCACTGTGCCATGGCACTCACACTGCCACTGCTGCTCACTGAGCTGGGCCCAGGGCTGGAGCTCCTCTGCTGGCCTGAGGGGTTGCCTTTGGATTGTTTGGGGCTTTTGCTGTGTTTCAAAGGCAAGCGACTTCTGCAATGTCACACATAAAATACAGCCCATGCAAGCAGGATGTAATTATTAGTGTAAGTAAGGTTGTCACTGCTCTCATTAGGGCTGTCTCTCCTCCCATGTCAGCTCTGACAGCAGGTGGCAACCAGAACAAGCAATAGCCCCCAAACACACCAGCTACCACACAGCAGCATTCCCAAACCCTGTGCTGCAATCCACTTACAGACTGGTTTCGTTTTTACAACCTGGAGTGCTTCTTCAAACTACTACTTACATGACAGTAGTGGAACAGGTGTGGATTCTCTGACAATTACAAACACATTAACAGATTTACAATTTCATTCACCCTTTCCAAATTCTCATGTACAAGTAATGAGTGAGAGACTTTAAACAAAAAAAACACCATCCCTCTTGGCAGTGGTTAAGAAACAGCCTACAATCACTCAACGAGGTCCAAATGGTGGAAATTTTTTATCACTATTACAGGGCATGTTTTGTGGCCAATTCTGCAAAGAAAAATGCCCTGCTGGCTCCCTGGATGAGCCTCCCTGCAGACAGGTCCTGCTGCAGCTGGAGGAACAGCAGGGCATTAAACACTGGTTTTTTGAAGGCCTTATTTCTCATCATTTTCTAAAATCTACAGGTGACACCACATTGCATGACCATAGCCTATGCATGCTGGAGGCGTTCATTACTGGCACTGAGATTCAGGCTAATTAGACAAGATAGAATCAGTGGATCAGGTCAGGTAAACAACATGAAGCAGCACAGCTTGGCATGTGAATGCTGCTCACATGAGGGAGGCACGGCAGGTAGTGATGGACCTGACTCTTACTAGAAGAGTTTTACAGAAGACGAGTCTATTCACCTCATAGCTGGCCCAGAATAAAAAATAACAGTTACAGTCATCCTCATCAAGGTGAGGAACTTAACGAGATTCAGCAGCACGGTTTGGTTTATGCATTTTGATCAATAATCCAGTCACAACAGTGCCTGAATGTAAATGAGTTCTGGTCTTTAACTACAACCATTGTCAGACTTGGGGATTTTTGTCTGCAGTCCAGCACGTCCCTGCACCAGGATCTGGCATGGCTGCAGGGCCCTCTGCACCCATCAACATCCAAATCCCAAATCAAGCACTGCTATGGGACCCAAAAATCCACTGGTCTTGTTCCACAGACAGGGATGAATGATTGTGCTCAGGCACCAATGAAGTGGCTGATAAATAAAACAAACTAAAAGACAAAGAGATGCTGTGAATCTTAAAAGGAAAATTTAAACAATGTAAGATCAGTATTTGGTCTGTTCACATGTCCACAAGATCAGCTGAAAAAGGGCTTCACAAAGGATTTTAACGTGCACTACTTAGGCATCCTTGGATAGCACATTGGATTCATTCTACCCTAATGGGAGTCAAATCTGTTGATTATTGTTGGCAGGAATAGGAAACTACATCATTCTTAGGTGCACAACTGTTACTTCAGGCTGTTTGAGAAGCCAAGGGAGATGAGGTGGGAATAAACAAACTTAAACATCATAAATTATTGGCAGCAGCGGCGAGCACAGCTAAGTCATAAGGAAATTTCACCCTTCTTGCCCCTTCCCAAAGCAATAACAACAAACTGGCCATACTATAAATCCTCAGCTCAGCACAGCTACATTTTGTCTCTAACACCACAAGCAGGGCTGCCAAAGGACTTGTGTGAATTTGTAAGCAAAGTCTGTTTCACAAACAGAGCCAAAACTGCTTTGTAGGACCACAGCCTATCTGTCACCACAGCAGCCCCAGTGCCTCTGCTGTACCACGCAGCACGTGCAGGGGTTGGGATCACACTGGCGCCTTGCTTCCACACATTCTAAAGACTTTTGCTCTTTGCCTTTTGCATGCCCTGGGAAGCTCAGCTGCATCTCAGATTTTGAAAGCACACTTACTTAGTCAGCATTTCAATTGTACTGGGGAAACTGGCCAACAAGTAGGACCTGCAGCACAACCCAAGACTGACGGGTTGGGCTGGGCTGGGTTGGGCTGTGTGCCGGCTGTCCCAGCGTCACCTGGTGAGCAAATCACCTGGATGTCATCTGACACTAGATGTACAATAGAAAATAACCCCCAAAACTGGAGGGTGTTCAGCTGCCACAGTTACGGGCCCAGCTTGAGAACACAGAGTAGCAGCCTTGCTTAAGGGCTTCAGTTAGCTTCTAAAGAAGACAAATAACGTTCCCTAGGGGGAAGGAATCCCTCAGAGAGAATCAATCCAGCCCAGCTGCAGGGGCTGCGAGCCGTGTCTGCCCCTTCCCTGGCATGGCAGAGCGCGGAGGGGCTGCAGGCAGGGCAGGACAGCCCTGTCCTCTGCCTAGGGACACTGCTCAGCAGCAAGTGAGGCCACAGGGCTCTGCTCCCTCAACTCAAACAGCGTTTTATTCTCACTGTGCCTTTTTCCACATCGCGCCATGCGTCTTACAAACCTCACAGTGGTCTCCAGCATTCCACTCAGGTTTTGCAGGCAGGAAAGTGCAGAACAAGAGCTGAGGCAGCCCATGTAACAAACAGACTTGGTTGGAGGTGTGGAGCCCACTCTGCTGCTGGACCCACAGGGACACCCTCCTCAGCTGCGAGCTGCAGCACAACAGCCCACACTGCCTCAGGCTGAATCACCAGCTAAAGGGATTATTAACTTCCAGCTGCGTTGGGCCCCATTTCTTTTGTGCAACAGTGTGCTTAATTGCAAATTCTAATTTACTGTCGCAGAGCACAAACCCAGGTCCAAGGATAAATTAAAATGATGGCTCTATGGGAAGGTCAGAATATAACTTTCTAACTTATCTGATTTGATGCAGATACAAATATTTAAATCCAGCCAGGGAAACAAACAGCCTGTTTCTAAGAAGTTCCAGCTGGGAAGGGGGGAAGGAAGGATTTTGTAGGAAGAGAAGCTGTGACAGTACACTGAGGTTCTGGATGTTCTAGTTCTAGAGGTCCTAGGGGTTCTGGAGGTTCTGGTTCTGGGGGCTGCAGGGGGCCCAGGTCTAGATGTTCTGGGGATTCCAGAGGGTCTAGTTCTAGAGGGTCTGGCAGTTCCGGGGGTCTGGTTCTAGGTTTAGCTCTAGGTTCCAGTTCTAGGTCTAGGTCAGTGTGCTGTCACAGCGCCTGCAGGAGCAGAAGAGCCGCTGCGTAGAGCTCTGGCTGGTGCTGTGCTCCTCCCCTGCGAGGCTCATTTGGGTCTGAGTTTTCTGGGCTTTTTTTTTCCCCTTCAGTGAAAAATTACTTTGCTATCCTGAGAGTAAGAGCTTTTACTTTTAAATCTCTTCTCTACAGTTGCCCTGCTCTCTTTTCAAGGGAAACACTGAGCCTGTGAGTGAAACACACGGAGCTTGGCACATGATCAGTGGCCATCCCCACACCGACAGGTGTTAGTTTTGTTGAAACAGATCAAACCTAAATTCAAACTGCAGTAAAAAAAAAAATTAAAAGGACAATTTTTGTTTCTGAACACTGAAATTTCAAATCAGATTTCAAATAATCTAGGTTTTTCAGGCAAATACATAGTGCTCGAGTTTTTAGCATAACTGAATCCCATGACTGAGTCACAGACCCACGGCTTTGGTGCTGCCAAGGAAAACGGTGCTCGGGATACTCCCTGAGCACCTGCCAGAGAGGATGAGGAGGAGAAGGCAATGCAGCCAGGTTACACAACGTCATGGGCCATGCCGTGTCAGCACCCGCGGGGCAGCGAGCCAGCCCCGTGTCAGTGCCGACTCGCAGCTGCCCGCGGGCAGCCCGGTCAGCAGCCCTGTGCTCGCCATGTGCTCCCCACACACGTGGAGGCAGACACTGCCACGGCCCCAGGTCACCCTGACCTCCTGTGCCACGCCAGGAGAGCGCCCAGCTGCAGGCCGGCCGATTGCCCGCTCGCCGGCGGCCAGCCTGGCACCGCACCCAGCCACGGACAGCCACGGACAGCCCTGCCCGCTGACCCACGGACAGCCACGGACAGCACTGCCCGCTGACCCACGGACAGCCCTGCCCGCTGACCCACGGACAGCCCTGCCCGCTGACCCANTCGCTGACCCACGGACAGCCACAGACACCCACGGACAGCACTGCCCGCTGACCCACGGACAGTCATGGACAGCCAGGGACAGCACCACATACTGACCCACAGACAGCCACAGACTGCACTGCACACCAACCCATGGACAGCCACAGACAGCACCACATACCAACCTCAGATTCCAGGCTTTCCCTGCCTCCAAGCAAATGACTTGTACTCACATGTCCATCTCATCAAAATTTTGAGCCATACCATATCTTTACAGAAATCTATCATTTGGTTAAGCAAACAGAAAACCTCCCCAAACCATACATACTAAAGTTCACCTGAGCCCAAAAGAAGCAACTGAAGTTCACTCAGCCTGGATCTCCAAGATTATCTGAATTATCTGCTCCCTGGCATCACCAACGGCTGGTAAGGATGATTTGTGACTAACTTGGAACTTCTAGAAGGGGAGTTTCTCTCCCATTTTCCTCTGCACTGCCAAGTCAGCTCTGGTCTCGGCAGAGCCCAGCCCCACGAGCGCTGCACGTACCTGGATGTATCGCAAGGCACTCCTGAGGACGCTGAGGTTTGAGGTCTTCTTGTCATCCACGTTGGGGATGTTGCGCTTTAATGTCTCAAAGCACTCTTTCAAATGTGCACGTCTAAAGAAAACACAGGTGGGTCGTCAGCTGCCAGGAGACACACCAGAAACCAATTCCACCAGAGGGGAGAGCTCAACTGGGGCCTTAATCCAGCAAAGCACCTACACCTGTGCATAGCAGCCCCCCAGCCCAGCAGGCTCACAGCTGAGCCAGCTCACCCCAGCAGAGACTGTGCCTGGGTTCTATCCCAGCTTCGTTAGGAACACTGTGCAGCCTTAAATAAAATATCTCATCTCACTCTGCTGGTGCTTTCACTGTCACCATACTTCCAATTTAGCTAGTCAGGCTTATAGGAGTCTTGGATCAGAAACTGATGTTTATTCTGTATTCACACTGCACACTGATCCCTGATTTGGGGTGTTTTACTCCTTTTAAATCAAAAGAGAGTCACACTGTTATGCACTGCTATTGCTTTGCAGGATCAGGGCTTTGCAGGGTGGTTGGAATGCAACGGTGCAGTTAAACAGAACATATTGGGAAGCAAGAAATGCAGAATTGAGCTATAAGAAAGCCAAGCAATACTGCAAGGTTCAGTAAAAGTCACTAAGAATTTTATTCAGGCTATTTCTTTAAAAAACAAGCAAAAAACAACAAAACCCACCAAAGCCAAACAAATATTGACAGATGATAGGTCAAAAAAAGAGGAAGGGAATTACAATTAAAATAACCCAAACCCCTGGCTTTCTACGCACCTGTTCTTCTCCAATTTATTATGTACTTCCCTGGTCCCAACCCTGTAACCCAAACAGAACAAAGATCAGCTCAATGTCAAGTTGAAAACTCCTGCCTTGCACCTGTGCTTGCAGCAGTGTCTGTATGTCAAGATGCAAAAGCAGTGGAGGTGTTCAGATATCACTGTTTTAACATTAAGTACATACATATTTCTGCCTATACTGCTTTAAGATAAACTCCATACTTTACACATGCATCAGATGAACTAAGCATTGTGCACAGAAGATACAAACAGGTGTGATGTGTGTGTATATACGCAGACGCAGCTACTACCAACAAGGAAAGACCCCAAGAATGAATTTTAAGTATTTGTACAGACCCAGAGAGCCCAGATTCTGACCTGGTTCTGATCTATGCCTGCACTCCAGTGGGACAAGGTTTGTGCAGTTTCAAATACAAGCATATGGGATTGGGCAGACACTTCCAGCTGCTTTGGGTTTTTACCGTGCATGAAGCAACACAGCTGAGGATAAACATGGAATGAAGCAATTCTCTAGTCACTGCTCAAGGAAAAGCCAGAGTGAGTTTCTGGTTTTGGGGTTGGAGTCAACCCACTCTCTGAATCAGAGGAATATTTTTAGGAAAAGCCAAACAAATGCATGTTATCTCCATTTTTCAGCCACAGTGGTGATAAGGTACATTAGCAGATGTGGAGATTTCAAGTATCTTTCCTACACTCTGCAAAGTAATTATTTGCCTTTGACTGAAAATTCAGGACATTGAGGTAATCATATTTAATAAACTGTCACAAATATTTGACAGCATTTTCCCATGAAACACTTACAGGCTGAAAAAGACATCTTTTCTGTGCTTATGGAGCGATTCTGGGGGTATGCCGTGGTGATGATGTGCTCCACACTGGCACCACCGCCCTCCGAGCACTGGCACCACAGCCTCCTCACCTCCCAGGGGCAAAGCTCAGCCTGACAGCCCAACAGCAGTTTGCAGTTTGACAGCACTTGCAGCCACCCCACAGCCACAGCTTGACCACAGCCCAGGCAGCCAAACTTGTGGAGCCTGCCCTGGTACCCCCATGCCGGCAGAAACCTCCTCCACAACTCCCTGAACCCACACAACGTCAGTTGTCTCCTGATTAGTGCACAGACTGACAGACCCCTGCAGCAGACAGGCTCTGAAGATCCCAATCTTCCTAGAGGAATTACACTGGCATTTTACCAAAGCTTTTATCTTCACAAACTCCTACCTGCATTACTTTTGCGGTTTCTTTCTATGCATTTTGGGATCTCTACGTCCCAGTGGACACTATGAACCCTTTTTTCTGTCCATTATATATCTCCTCCCGCCCCCATGGGATTTGCACACCATCTCCAACACCACTGCCAAGAGACGTGGCCCTGCTGCAGTCAGCCAGGAGAATTGTCAGAGGCCCAGACAGCACAGCCAGCAGGGAAGACCAAACAGATCCAGGTCACTTATGCTGCAGGAAAACTGAGGGGCCAAAGGAAATAGGTAAAACTGCTGCGAAGAAGGGAATGGTTTGTTCTCCCAGCCCACAAGCAGTAATACCAGACTCCCTGCTGGGATACTGTGGTCTGGAAACAACCACCTACAAAGAAGGCAGAGTCTCCAGCAGCCAAAGTCCTTAAGAACAAGGCAGACAAACACTAACCTGGAAGAACATTAGAGCCACAAGTCCTGTCAGAGGACAGGACTAAACAGCCTTCGGCCCCTTCCAGCTGCAAGATCCTGAGCAAGCAGAAAGCCCTTAGCACTTACAGCACTGAGGAACTGAAACAGCAACTAAGGTAATCTCTGTCCTCAGAATAACATCTCCCAGATCCCATTCCAGTTTTCAAGAAAGCTCCCACAAGCAGCAATGCACTTTGATTTCCCTGACCAGTAGAAGCAGAGATCTTTTGCCAAACATAGCACGAGATGCCACTTGAGATCAGACAGGCAGGGCCGGGGCTTGCTTCCTAACACAGTTCTGGCCTGGAAAAAAAACCCTTATACAGAATCTGACAGTGTGGAGCGAGGGAGGAAAATAAAAACCTGTCAAGGTAAAAACCCCTGCTCTCAGCAATTCAAAGACATTAAACATCCACAGGTTGTGTTATTTCTGATCTGACAACGCTTTGCAGGAGCAGGAGCCGCCCCAGAGAGACGCAGCTCTGCTCGGACCCTCCCGGACACATGCCCCCCGCTCACAGCGCACTCACCCCCCAATTCTCTTCTTGAGCTCGATGGGTTTCATGTCGTCGGCCGGCGCCAGCTTCAGCGCGCCGAGCGGCGCGGGCGCGGCCGGGTGCTGCAGCGGCTGGATGGGCTGCGGCACCACATGGTGCTGCGAGATGGCCAGCACGGGCGCCGNGGGGCACGCCGCAAGCGCTCACCAGCGGCGGCGACAGCGCGGCCTGCGCCGCCTGCTGCGGGGAGCTGCTGACCACGGGGATGGGAATGACCGAAATGGGGGCTGCCAGCGGCGGCGGCAGCGGGCCCGCCGGGGAGATGGGCACCAGCAGCTCGCTCCGGGGCTCCTCTGGGGAAAGGGCGCTGTTGGCCCGTGGCGCGATGGACTTGCCCGCCTTCTTCTGCTCCTGCTCCCTCTCCAGGCAGAGCTTCTCATGCTTCTCATTCTCCTCTGAAAGAGAAACACCCAGAGTGAGTAATGGTGCCTCCCTCATCTTCCCTGAGCGCAGCCTACAACCAGCACGGGGCAGGATCCTTAAGTCAAAACACCCTGGTTTTTATACCATCCCAAGTAAATCCCAGCTCAGTGGACACTGCGCTGATACAAACACATCAGAGCACCTCTTTACTGCTGTGGGTTTCTATCAAGCTCTTTAACTTGGCTTTGATGTGTATAAGTTCCTGTATGTTTTTAGAACACCAGACAAAGTAAATGAAATCTGTGTGGCCAGACTAGCAAAATAAACCCCATCAAACGCAATCCAGGGCTCTGGCTTTGATTGTGTGAACACGGCACAAACAAAATTTATTTATTCAAGTCCTGTGGTGGCAGTGGCCCTGGCATCTAGACATCGTGTAGCCTTCATCAAATATCTTCAAACCCACCATCCGTGAGTCTCACCAGTTCCCGCCCCTGGCAACCTCTGAGGAGCTGAAACAACAAGTGGTGCAGCAACCTCTTCACAGCAATATACAAATATTTGGAAAATAAAGCATTATTTTATCAAGGAAGGGATTACGGGAAGGACATGGACAGTTGCGTGTTCTGTCTTATATAGTCACCAATATCAAGTAACTCAGAGGAAGCTCTAAGAAACATCCCAACAGAGCCTCTACCAGGAGAAGCTTGGGCTTGACTGAAGTCAGAATGTGCACTTAGGAAATCACAGAGAAGAGCATCTATATTGCCACCTGGAATTACCAGATCATGTTCAACCCTCCAGTGATCTTCAAGAGAATCTGTATTTAACATAACAAGTGGAACAAGGGGAAAAGGGCACAGAGCTGCCCAGCCCTTGCACCCCAGAGAGGCCCAGCCACTACTGGGATACTTCCTAGGCCATCCTTTGATTTTGAGGGGTGTACTGCAAAAACTACAGAGAGCAACAAAGGGAACAAAACTCTTACTCCTGATTCTGAATGCCCTTTGGTACGTGTGACCGCACAGCAACATCGACCCAGATTTAGTTGACACAATTTCCTGAAGTTCAGCTGCAGCAACAGCCCAAACACACCCCAAGCTCCCTCAGGAGCGCAGGAGCCAGGTCAAGCAGCCAGCTGCCAAGGTGAACGCTGTCCTGAACCCACACATGCAGAAATCACCCTCTGCATTGAGCTCTAGCACTGGGGCTGCAACCCCAGTCTCTGACCCTGCAGCACTCACAAAAGCACCACATGAAATTCTGTCATCAGGAAGGATTTCACACCCATACAGCACTCCTCCCAGGGCTGGCCAAGACTCAAATCCAGTTTTCGTTCAACTTCTGCAGCACAAGTAAGGGGTGAGTGAGCAAAAGATCTGCCTGACTCCAAAACAGGAGGGAGGTTGCTTAAGCAGCAGCTGAGCCTTAAAGCTGCATTTCTCTGTATTTTCTCAAAATATTTCAGGGTGTTATCAACAGTTCCATAAAGAAAGAAGTGAAGCAGCGCAGGGTGGCAAAAACCCCAGCAGGAATCCCCTGATGCAAACACAAATCTTAGCTACTGACAATTTCGGAGTGATTCAGTTGAATAACATGAAGAACAAATAAAGAAAAGCCCTTTGTCTGCAGATCTTTTGCTCCACTTTGCCGCTGGTTCGCAGCCAGAGCCAAAGCAATGGCCCTGGCAGAGGGTGCAGGAGGAAACCCAGCGCCGAGGAGCTGCTGACTCACGGTGTTCCCTGGGCACGTCCGGCACCGCACGGGCCCCCGGGGACAGGACAGTGGCCGGAGCCCCAGACCAAAGCCCACACGGCTGCCTCACAGACTTCAAACTGCACTGAGACTGAGAGCAGGGAGCAGCGACGGGGTCATCACCGGGAAGCCGTGGCAGTGCCGGATCTGGAGAGGACAGCAGGACCTGCCCGGGCTGCTGCAGGTGACACCGCCGCGGCAGAGCAGAGCGCGCAGCCAGGGCAGCGCGGCTGGGCAGCAGCAGGAGCCCAGGGCAGCTCCTACCGCCGCTAACACTCACCGGGGAAGGAGACACCAGGGAAGCAAGGTTAAGGCAGGCGTTACTGATCAGAAGTATTTATGTAAATGTCTCTGGAAGCAGGTGCAGCCCTCGGGCTGATGACAGCCTGCCAGCAAGGCCTTTGGTGTTGCTCCCTTGAGCTGAAGAGTTCATTTCAAGGAATTTTTTTTAGCCAAAATCTAACACTGAAGAGCCACTGTCCTCTTGGGTCTGACTTACCCACAGGCGGAAAGGACCCATGCTCCCAACCCCAGCAAAAGGACTGGAGGGCCCTGAGCCACCTGTTTGGACAGAATCCCTTCCACTGGGTGGTGAAGATCTTTCTCCTGCTCGCTTTGCACTCATACCCTGCACACAAACCAAAGACACCCTTTGAAGGAAGCCCCCCAGACTCTATGTTTTCCCATATGAAGGAAGCTCATCCATGCTTGGTCGCAGCTCAGGGATGGGTGATCAGCCTGCTGTGTGCTCAGACACATGCAAGGCTCATTCTTTCCCTTGTGGCACACTCAGCACAGGAACTCCTGCAAGCCCATACACAGAAAGCAGCCAAGGCTCAGGGCATCCCCTTGGGCAAGAGGATAACTGAATCCAAAGGTGCACCTCAAAATTATGTGTAATTTCCACTCATTCTTCACACTCTTATCGGGAAGAACGAACCATGGGAACCAGTCCTGAGAATCCCCAGGGGGTCTGAACCACAACCCAAGCATGAGGGGTCCTGGAATCCCAGCCTGCCCACACCACTCTGCTTGCCAGCAGGCTCACATGGCGAGAGGAGGCACCTCAAGCCCCTGGCCATGGCACGCAGGCAGTGACAGCAACACCGGCAGCCATGGGACAGAACAGCAAATCCTGTCCTGGGAAGACACAGGAACAGGGTCAGGACCCCTGACCGGTGTCTTGGTGCTATTTTAGGGCCTCAGTGGTCCAGGAGTACCAGGCACTCCTTGTTACCTAATAATCTGCTGCCTTTAAATACATCTCGTCCTGTTTGCCTGCCCCGGAAATGCCACCCATCTGTCACAGGCACCGCTGCCAGCGCTGGCCATGGAGCAGCGTGGGCCTGCAGCAGCCAGGGTGGGCCCGAGCCTCCCAGAACCACGCTGGAGGAGCAGGCCTTGAGGGATGTCAGTGCCCTCTGAATGCTCCTACTTGTCACTAGGGACCCTATCAGTACCAAGAGTTTATCAAGGGTGTGTGCCTATGCATAGCCAAGCATCCCACCTCTGTGTGTGCTCAATGAAGAACATCTCTAACTCCAGGAACAGTGAGGCAGTTCTGTGGTGTCATTTAATGAATGGTCTGAAGTGTTTTTCTGAATCATTCAACACTTCTGGGAGCCTATCCTGCATACCTTGAACTGCTACAGCCCTGGAGAGGAGTGCCCTGGGTGTCACTCACACTGGATTTGCAGCAGTGTCACCCGCAGGAGTCACTCCAGGCTCCTACCAGGAAAGTGCTGGGTACAAAGAGTCTCCAAGTATTTACTCCTCCCAAGGCTGCCCTGGAGGGGAACAGTCACGCCAAGAGGAAGGGCAGGCTGGAGCCTGGAGGTTGGTTTCTGCTTCTGGAGGTCCCTGGCTCTGCAGGGGAGAACCAGGAAGGGGGAGATAAGAACAGTCAGCAGAACTGGAGCCCAGCAAAGCTCAGCATCAACCAAGCAAACTCTGAGTCACAGCAAAAGCTGCTGACACCAGAGGCTGCAGCACAGAGCCACAAGCACTTCCAGGCCCAGGAACAAGCTTGCAGGGCTGAGAACCCTTTGAAATCAGGACCCTTCTCTGACTCCTGAATTTTGGCTAACAACAGCACAAACCCCACTTTCCTCTCCCATGTTAGCTAAAACTTCACAGCTTGGAGCCCACCCCTTAGCACCATTGTTCCTTCACCAGTAACACGGCAGACCCAAGACACGGCAGTGCTTCCCCAAGCGCCCGGGGCTCCTGGCCATGCCCTCAGCACGGAGCTGGCTGCCAGGCACCCGGTGCCACTGCCACACGGCCACTGCTGCTCAGTGCTGGGCTCAGACTGCAGCCTGGCACCCAACCGTCCCCTGTCCTCTCCTCCTCACACACACTGGGCCTTGCTAGCACCTCAAAGACCAACTAAACTGTATTTTAGGAGCACACTGTTCACAAAGGAACCTCAGATGCTTCGCAATTTGAACTCAGAAGTTCACAGGAGGCTCCAGAGGAGCGAGAGCTAAGCCAATCTACCTGGGGTCAGCTTCAGGGGTTCAGAGAAGCCCTACCCCTACCTGACACTCTCCCTGCTGAGCGATCTTGCTGCGCTGCCACTGCTGTCACATGCTCACACCTTATCTGCAGATTGGGTCACCACTCACTGCTAACAACTACAACACTCAGATCTCCACTTTCTCAGCCAGAGGATGATGATACCTTTATGTCACGTCTCTGAAGGCAAAGGAAAATCAGCCTTCATGTGAACTATTCCTCCTTAGCACCAACCCGTACAGACCATTAGTGAAACCAGTGACCTTGCTATCCAAACCTGAAATCAATTAAGAGAGATGACAAGGTGATCCTCTTGCCTGATAAAATCTAGGGAGCACACACTTTATTAGTACTTTATGGAGACACATGGCTTACAAGGAAGCATTTACTTTCAACAAAACCGTTGTGGCTCCTGGAACAGAGCAGAGAAAGACCCTCAAGAAATTCTGAAGTAGTTCATATCCCAAGCCCCAAAGAAGAATCAATGATAACTAAACAAATACCTGGCCAACGTTTCTAAAAACAGCTTCCCCAGTCTCTACAAATAATATACATTGTGCTTTAATAAGCTATTCCAGTGCTTAAATGAAACCCTGAATCAGCCCTTAAGTAATTTTAGCTGCATTTTAGTTACAACTAACTCTTTGTGGACAGAAGAAAGAAATAAAGGGTGAGGACTTAGCAGCACTACAAAGGAAAAGAAAACAGTCCAAGACTGCTAAAAAAATAAAACCATCATGGAGAGCCTCATCTGTAGAGAAACCCCAGGACCATCATGCTGTCAGGATGCTGAGCATGTCACTGTCACGGCTGCAGCACCACAGCCTGGCAGGCTGGAGGGATGTACAGCTCCTGTTGTACCTTTCTGTGGCATCTGGGATAAAGTGCAGGAAAGCACTGGCTCTGACAGGCCAAGTGGGCACCAACAGCACATGCTGACTGCTCCACCAACCAAGGAGCTTCAGCTGGGCAGCCAAGCAGGTGAGCTGTCCTACACAAGACGGGCCTGTGCTTTTCCACTAGGAATCAGCACTTTTAAGAGACAGGGAGATAAAGTAATGCCCTCTGATAAAAAGCATGCATTTCTGTCAGCTGAACAGCTTCTGTGTCACAGTTCAGAGCAAAAAGTGGCACTGCTGACAGGCAGGACCCAACCCACCTGCTCCTACGCACATGAGGACACTGCTGTCCCCTGCTTCTGGCCCAGGCACAGAGGCACACACTGCAGCAACAGAGTGAACCATGACGTGCCCTAAATGTACAGGTTGGAAAAGAACAGTAAACATGAACTGACTTAATAAACAGTATTAGAAACAGACTATGTATCCTTAAAACAGACCAAAAAGCCCACAGATGTGCCCTCAGAAGAAACTCTTGAGACCTCGCTGTATCCATTGCTGGCAAGTGCTCTCTGCAGGCTGCTTTGAGTCATGTGTTACAGCTCATGTGTTACACAGCCAGCACACACACACTGCTCGTGTGTTACACAGCCACCAAGGGAGCATAGACAGGTGAAATGAGTTCAGTGAGTCATGGCAAAACTGGATCTGGCAGATAACAGCCAGCCTGTTAGGTAAGCATGTTTGCTCCAGGTAACATTCCTCGATCCTGTGACGAGAACAAGGGCTCACCGCTGCACCTTCATCCCAGGGCTGCACCAGGGGTTGTTTCCACAGGCTGCTTACTCTAGCCAGCTTTCTTCTCAAGGAAGTGAATGGAAATGTGCCGGTTATCCTTTAGAACCCTATCTCCATACTTGAAAAAGAAAAGAATCGAGGGTATCTGCCCATCAAAACAGGGAGTCACCACCACCACCTGAACTGGCTGCACCAAGGCAGTTATCCCTGCAATCTCATGGCAATTATCCTTGCCACCCTCAAAATTCAGACACTGCTGTGTGACACAGCAAGGCTCTTCCTGAAGTCAAAGTCCAACTATCAAAAGAAGCATGTCACTATTGGCACTGTTGTCCTCGGAACTGCAGTGCAACTCTCCTGTACCTGGAAGCCTCTGGAAATAGATAAACTCGCACTGTGTGTTGGGAGGTGCTTTAACCACCCCAGAAAGAAACTCAGATGGTTGTGCTGCTTTGCAGCAGCCAGTGAGGCCAAGGGCAAGGCCACACACCCCTGCAGATGTTGTGTGTGCACCCTGGTGAGACAGAAGCCAGTGGTGGCCAAAAAGCCCCACAAGGTTTCTGGAGATGCACCCCAACATTATACTGAGATCTGCTGAAAGACAACAGAGACCACACTGCACCGCTGCCCAACCACGGCCGCTGGGTCTGAGCAGGTTCTCTTCCTCACCCACTGGCACAAGCAAGGTGACACCACAGCCAGAGGAAACCTTTCTGGCCACCACACACCGTTATCACTCCCAGGCAATTAAACGTGCCCAAGTGGCAGGTAGGTGAGATGGAAAAGCCCAGAACTGTGCTTGCTGCGGGGTCACTGCTTGCCCTGGCACCACTCAGGAAAGAAATGGTGTGAATGAACTGTGCAGCATTGAGACAGCAGTGAACACAAACTGGACAGTCACAGATGAGTATCTATGGGAAAAACCCTAAGAAAACAAGTATCAGCTATTTCCAATTATAAAGAAATTTGTTTTTTTGGATCATGAAACATTCTTGGATTAACCTAAATTCCAAGAAATCTACACTCTCTAATTCAAGTCAAATGTCTCTGGAGTTTGCACATAACAGACAGAGAAGGGACCCCAGGCTGTGAGTCTGTGCCCATGTAAACGCGTTTTTTCATGCCTGGGAGGCACATGCTTACAGCAAGAGTATTGCAGCAGCAGACACTGCCGTCAGCTGCAGACCCAGCAGCACGTAGATGAGTTCAGTATATAATTTTTAATGCTGTTCCCAAAATGGATTGATTTTCAGGCCATACTGGACCCCTGGAGTTCCACAGTGTAACTGAGGGAATAACACAGACCACAACACTTTTCAGAACATGAGATTTCAAGGGGGAGGAGAGGAAGAAGGCAAGGCAAGGAGGCCAACCCAGTCTCACTGTTCTTACTCATTACTCCCCAGTCCTTCCCAGCTGTTCCTCTGCTTGTGCTCTCCCCTGACATCTTCCTGCCACCCAAAGGTCACTGCAGGGCTCCTCCCTCCCGGGCCACAGTCTTCCTGGTGTTCACACTTCCCTGAAGTGGCCACGTTTGCACTGACGCTGCTGGTCCTGCACCCAGCCCAGCCCTGACGTGTCTGTGCAGCAGACAGGGTGACTGTGCCCCGCAGCAGCAGCACCCAGAGCCCAGGGCACGCTCGTGGGGGCAGCTCCGGCGTGCAGCAGGTTTGTGCAGCACCACATCCCCACACATCCCTGTGAGCTGCTCCTGGGGCTGAGACACCTGCACAGTGTCTTTCCTTTGCTGTGTTACCCTGCCTATATACCTTGCTCAGCAGTAATTCCTGCCTCAGAAGTTGTCCAGCACAAGCAGCCAGGTCCCTCCAGCTCCTTTGTAACCCAGAGCATCGCTAACTGGCCGCACTCCCAAGACGCTCCCGGAGCGCAGGGCAGAGGGGGACAGTGGAAGTTGTCTCCCAGCAGCAGGAGGCAAACCCAGCAGCCCGCAGGGGCCGACCCCGGGTGTTTCACTGCTGTACCTGCGCACAGCCGCCACCTGTAAGCCCGGAGCCGGCATCAGCACGGGGCTGGCGGTGGCAAGGGGGCTGTCACGGGCCGGGAAGCGGCACCGGAGCTGTCACCCCCCCGGCGGGGAGCGCGGACCGGGCGGCCCCCG
>WBMY01004636.1:633486-666568 GCA_013397315.1 Donacobius atricapilla
CGGAACCGCCGCGAGCGCCCGGCACGGCACGGCCCGGCCCGACACGGCCCGGCCCGGCCCCGCTCTGCCCCGCTCTGCCCCCGCAGGGCTCCCCAGTTCTGCCCTATCCCTACAGAAGCTTCCTGAGCCATCCCGGGTCACGGGCTGCGGGTGCGTGTGGCTGAGGGCTCCGGCGGGACGGCGGCACGGAAGGGAAAAGCCGAACTCTTTATGGATAAAAGCAAGGAAAACAGGGAGCTCGCTGGAAATGGTCCGCGCACGCAGTGCCCGCTTCCCGGGAAACAGCTCACACTGCGGCTGCCCACGGTTAACTTGAGCAACGTTTTCCTTTATACGGCCCCTTTGTCAGTAGCTTGCAAAACCAAACTGAACTTCAATTAATCCACAAAGAAATTTTCCATTCTAACTATCTACTTCTGATTGACTTCTGGTTTTTGGCTGGGGAAAGATACTGAAGTAAAGGGAAAATAAAGTGGTTAGAAAAACCAGTCCTTGTCACAGAAGGAATGGGATTTTTTAAATAAAACAGATTTTCATATGAGAATTCATTCTACCCATAAACATTAAGTAATTTACAAACCAAAAACTACCCTGAGGAATGGCCACTGAGGGGAGCAAGGCCAAATCCTTGTGAGATGGGCTGTACTGGTTTGTGGAGCTTGGGGCTGACTCTAAATGCGCTTCTGTTTCCCACCGCCCGTGCTGGGCGGTCAGGGCGATGTCTTGTCCTTGCTCAGCATGTGACTGACGGCCTCATGCCCTGCACGTTCATCTGATCCTCCTCTGCAGATGCAAGGAGTCATTTCCTCCTGGGCTTTGTCATGAACTCATCCCTGTGTTATCAGAATTCCTCACAACAGTAATGAGGGTAGTGTCATCACACAGGAGCAGATGTAGACAACTATGAGCAGAAGAGGTAGATAAAATACAGATGTAGATGAAGCCTGGCCAACAGAACTCATCTGAGGTATCTTCGGGCAGGTGTAGGTCATGGAGGGACAAGCTAATTTCTCATGGAACTTTTCAGCTGTTTTCCAGTCATCTCTGCAAACTGCCTCACCAGCTCCTCCCAGCTCCAGCAATGAGTGAAGTTTTACCAACAGGAATGCCTTCCATCAGCCAGCCCAGTTCCCCAGAGCAGCTGCCCGGGCTGCTGAGCTCAGCATGTGTGACAGCAGTGGGAGCACTACTGAAAGTCATAGAATGCACGTGGCCTTAGGGAGCTCAGTAAGAGCTGCTCCAGGGCTGACTGGATCTGACATCTCCCAGGTTCTTCCCTTTGTAGCCTGGATGCATTCAGGTATATTTTGCTTGTGTTGTGTGGGATTGTATACATCAGGTTCAAAAACTGGGTTGCCTGATCCCAGCAGAGGAGCTGAGGATGACCCAGCACCTGGTAAATGCAGCTGGAGAGCAGCAGAGAGCCCGAGCGGGACACCCACAGCTTGGGCTGGCTGTGCTGCGCTTGCTGCAGGACTGTCACCCTGCAGGGCTTAGACTGGTCCACTGGCACTTCAAAAAGCTGGACATCCTGATAACAAGGTGACTTGGACTTCTGTCAGAGGGGAGCACGCAGCTGGGACAAGCACTTTGCAGTCCAAGCTGCTGCTGGGGGCTGCGGTGCTGCAGACCAGATGTGTGTACGCAAGTGCAAAGTGCAGTGGCCACGAGTTCTGTCTCCAACCATCTCTCTCTAATCCTACAACACATTCAGGTTTACAGTGCTCTTCTAGACAGACTCAATTTGAAGAAGGAATTCCTGTTCTGCCATCAAACGTGCTGTACAAACTGCACCCTCCATGGGCCCTGCCTGCAGTGCTCTGGCCCAGCCCAGACACCTGCGGGCCCTGCACCCTGCAAGGGCCACAGACTCCTGGGTTTTAGTGGGTGAGACAAAAAATCCCAAATAAGACAACAAAATGAGTCATTAGAGGAGGTTATGGAGCATGCAAGAGGCAGTGCTCTGACTGACTGTGGGTGCTTGATTGAACACAGCTTTTGAAAGAAACATTTTCAGGTGCCATAAAATAGTTTAGTCCCGTGCCGGGTTAATGCTTTAACAGGAGGCAAAACATTCCTTCTTCTGCCTGCTCACATCTTTTGCAACACTAATCTCCAAGGAGAGTTGTTTGTTTTGAAACCTTGAGCTCTGTGGGCTCTTGACTGCTAAGCTGGCTCCTAGCTTTGGCAGCTCACAGTAGAAATCAGCATCATTAAACATTCATATCTGAGCAATGTTTCCTGATCAAATTTATTTATTGCAAGTTTTTGGACCTGGCTGATGGAGCAGCTTGGGTACACATCTAGAATCTATCAACTGTATATTCATCTACCTCTGGAGGGCTTTACGGAAGGGGTTTCATTGAATCATTTGACACTGAGGACAGGGATAAACCAGAACACTTACATTATCTAGGCTGACTTTGAGAACACTTTAAGGACAGTGTTTAAAACTTTGCATATTTGTTAGAAGTACCAAGAAGTCCAATTTCTACCCTATTATGCTCCACACTTGGTGGGAAGAGCAGGCCCTGGGCTAACTCCACAACCCTTCCAGACACAGACCTCAGGGGCTCAGGGCACCAAAAGGCAGAGTGACTTGGGCTGAAGTCGGAGCTGCCCAGCCTCGGGGGCTCTGCTCGGGGTTTTGCTGGTCCTCCTCACCTGGGCTACTCCTGACAACGAGCCATGGGCAGGCATCTCTTCCCAAGAAGAGAAGGCTCCTGTGGCTCCTGAGCAGGTGGCACTGCAGGTGGCACTGCTGGAGCTGCCAATCCAGCCCTGCACTAAGGGGACAGGGGCCTCTCCACTTTCCATCTGTGGTATTAAAACTTTCAGTCGAATCCTTTGACTGATTTTTTTTCATCTTCTCTAAATATTGTATGTAACTTAGGAGAATTTAGACCTTTGGTCTCCCTATAAGCATATATAGTTTCCAAGGTGAGCCTTTTTACCTGTTCTGAGGGAATGCCCGGGGCATTTTATCTTCTTATCTGTGTATTATTTCCTGTTTAGTCAGTCCTTTAGATCGTGTTGGATGATACTCAGATGGCACAGATATTGATCTCTACTATGTTGTGGCTGTAGTTGAGCCTGAAGGAAATCACTCTGAAAAATTCCGAGTGGTGAATTTGGATAATACCTTAATCATAAAGCTGGGCTGATGTGCAAATGCCTTTCTTTGAGAGTTATTGATGGCATTATATAAAGTTTGAGTGGGCTTAGATTTATTTAGATAAAATGATGATGATATTAATATATAGACAGTGCAGGAAAAAGCAGCAGTGTCTATGGGGCTCATCATCTTTCCTTATATCCACCCTTCTCCCCCCACAAAGCAGACAAGATTTGAAAGGAGATGAAAAATTTCCATTTGAGGATGACACTGTCTTACAATGGCACAAGGCTCACCTAATAAATACCCTACACATATCCTATACTAGGGACGTGATGGATGTTTTAAAAAAAATACTTCAGCTGTGCAGATGTGGAAGAATAACTGCAGTAGTGCTGGAGATCTGACAATCTTCCTGCTCTTCTGCTTGTTGCCTTTCCAGCTGTGCAGCGAACAGTTTTTCTGTGCTCAAACCATCCTCAGGATTTCTGCATCCCGTGACCGGCAGTGAGTTTAGCTTTCTGGCAGTATTCATCTCTGTGACTTTTTCCCCAGGTCAGAAATAACTCTGATTAATTTCCTGATTTTTCTGAGGTCACACAACCCCTGTGAGCCAGGGCATCACCCCCAGCGCTGGTGGCTGTGCAGGGATTGAGCTCTGCATTTGCACCCTGGGTTGAAAACTCTCAGCATCCATCTGCCCCAGCTGGGCTCCACAACTCAGCTTCCAGCACATGGGAATTCTGCTCTTCCCTCACTCTGAATAAGCAACTTTTCAGTTCAGGTATCTGAATAATCTCTCTGGAGCCACTGGAATATGTGACTGCCTAAAGTTTTGTCTCCTGCTTAAATACTTTGTTGCTCAGGGCCTGAATTATGACTGAACATAAATGATTAAATGAGTATTAATTCTCCCTTTTTAGGCTTCACACCAACTGTGCTCACATGAAAGCAGGAGTTTATCTCAATATTTTCATTTTGAATTTGAAGCACTGAATGCAGAAAAACCCAAAAGGGTGAAAATAATTAGTGCTGTTTCTTACTGAACCATTCTGACTTTCTCTGTAATCCTTTTATTTAGGGTTTTAATGATGAATAAATTCTTATTGTAAATATTTAATCATCGAGAGTGGTTAAGCAGGATGTGTGTGATGAACAGTCTCGCACAGATCTGCTGATATGGCTGAAAACTCTCCCATTCCTCCCACAGCAGCACCTGACACCCACCCTGGGGCAGCGCTGACACCGGATTCATGGGGTCTCAGACACTCCCTGGTTTTACACAGTAATCCCCATACTGCTCCAGGAACTTCAGCACGACATAAGGACAGTTTATATTACACCAACAATACGCAATTCATAATATTTCTACTATAACAGCACTTGCTGCTACAGATGAGCTCAGAGGAAGACCCAACCCGTTGTTGGGCTCCCGGGGCTCACACCTGTGGCTGCCTTTTCCTGCCATGCTGCCGCATCCTGTGTTCTTCACTTGTGCAATCCCAGCAGGTCCAGGTTTGGGCTCCAGATGGGGCCTATGTGGAAACACGGGGCAGTATGAGCTGTGCAGGTCTCTCAGCAGGTAAGAACCTGACCTCGTCTGGCTTGCAACGGTGCAGGGAAGCTGTGTGCAGCAGGCATGGGCTGCACTCAGCTGCGGAACATGCTGCTGTTCTGCTGAGGAACAGGGGGAGGGAAAGGTCCATCCAAAGTCCATAGGCGGCACGCTGAGGTCTCCCAGGGCTGGAGCAATGGCTGATGGAGTCACAAACACTGAACACATCACCACAGTCTGCTGCAAACGTGGGCTGTGACTAAAATACCTGCTTGGAATGATAAAATTTAACCTACAGAATACACAGTGAAACAATTCTCCCCTGAAAACTGGAATGGCCTCTGCATGGCTTGGAGTCACCTTTTGACTGCATCAAAAGCCGTGCCAAGCGATGCGCCCTGGAGACACGACAGCTACCGAGCGATTTTGCCCCCACCGTGTTCTTCTGCATAAATGAACGGCCGCGAGAGCGCTGGGTGCGCTGAGACCCCCGGGGCAGCGCATGAGACCCGGGTGCGGCGTTGGGAGCGCTCGGGACAGGGCTGGGAGCATCCCGGGCGGCGCTGACAGCCCCGGAGCTGCGCTGGGCTCCCGTTCCCGGGCCGGCGTGCGGGGCTGCCGCTCTCCGGCTCCGGGCCCGGGCCCGGGGCCGCCTGGCACGCCCGGCANCCGCACCAAGCCCGCAGGGATCCCGCACCACTTCTGCAGGGATCCCGCAGCGATCCCGCACCAAGCCCGCAGCGATCCCGCAGCGATCCCGCACCAAGCCCGCAGGGATCCCGCAGCGATCCCTCACCAAGCCCGCAGGGATCCCGCAGAGATTCCGCACCAGTGCCGGCAGCGATCCCACACCAATTCCGCAGGGATCCCGCAGAGATTCCACACCAATCCCGCAGCGATCCCGCACCAGTTCCCGAGGGTCAACCCTCTGATGGATGGGAGCTGCTGAATTTAAGGGAGATTATTACAGGGCTCCCGAATAGCAGTGGGACTCGTCTGGAGCAGCGTTTGGCAGCCGTCGCGCTGCTCTCCAGGGAGGCTGTGACCTCCGAGGGACGCAGGAACTGGGCTACAGAAAATACGAGGAAAATATTTACTGCTCCCTGCAAGTTCATTTAAATTGAGGACTCAGCAAAAGAACTCTTAATGGACCTTTCTTGCCTTTGATGACTTAATCAAAGCTGACCCAGTGCAAGGGAAAAATGGTCATATTCTGCTCTGTTTGCTATAGTCAGTAAAGATGCAGAATACTAAAAATAAAGTTGTTAGAAAAATTACAAACCTATCATTAATGTCTGAACATGGCTTAAACCCACACAGGAGTGTATTAAGCTCTTCAGAGACAGTCTCTGCACAAGACAGTGCAAACATCAACTAAATTCTGTGCCAACATCCACTTTTATTTTTAAGTGTATTCTACAATACGCATGTGAAAAATAGAAGTGAATGGCACAAGCCAATTCAATTTGATAAAAGGTCTGAAAAAGGGGTTTATTTAGATTTATGATAAACAGCTTCGTGTTTCATAAAAAGATAACTTTCCTTTTGCTGTTTCTGTGTACTCATGCTTGTATCAAACAACTGGATATCATAATATTTGGCCATATTAAAATGGAATGATAGCAAAAGCACCTTATGTTTGAAGGAAATAGCTCTAAAAATCATGCTTTGTGCTTGCACTCCTGGACACTTTCAAATAAAGCCTCAGTAACAAAATGATATTAGAAATGGCCTGCCTTTTTAAAAGCAGATACTAAAAAGTAAGAGTTGATAGTTTAGCTGAATCCTACCACAGTTGTTTGCATCTGCTCTGGGAAGGGCCAGGGCTGTCACAGCCACAGTCTGGTTTAGGAGGCAATGTACACATAAATTATTCAGCACTCTCAAATCTAAAATCAATGCTGTATGTTGCATAATCCAGTTTAATATAACAGCCAGAAAACCCATTTATGAGCAATTTTAGAATAGGTTTTCCCACAAAACCTCAAGGTTGCAATAGCAACAGGGAACAAGAGTTGGGAGGCTCGGCCCCCCATGTTATGCACAGGTACCCACGTGCCATTCTGCAGGTGACAGTGGAGAGCGCCTGCATCCTGACCTCCCCTCGCAGGGTAATTAACAAGGAGCTCTACATCAAAGGGTGACAAAGCCTTTTCCACTGCTCTTAATCCCTGGAGTAGCAGTGCCGTTGCAGCTGGAGCCCTCGTCGGAGTTGTTCAGAGGCTCGGAGGCTGCACCTCCACCACTGACGTACATCGCAGCTGTGCACAAACTGACACCAACAGTAAATTCATTTACATTCCCTCCAGCACCACACACACTATCAGTCCTTCAATAATTGATACTCTGTCTTATGAAGTACCTTTCACCCCAGGATCTCAAAGCACTCTGCAGCGTGTGGGGATGGATTTTTATTTTGCTGGAGTAAATAGGGTAGAGAAAGATTAACTGATTGACCAAGGTCATGCTGCGTTAACATTTTATTTCTGCGCTAGCATTTAACTGGATAGCTGCTGTGACCTTGGAAAGCTGGAAGAAAACTGCATTTTAAAGCTAACAATGTAAGGATAATCTCCCCTAAAGTGTACCATATGTTTGTGATTAGGCAAAAGAAAAAGCATCAGAAGAATTGCTGGTCATGCGAGTTGTTCACACTGTTCTCTAGGGTATAATAGCTGGGAATTTCAGTGCAGCCTGAGAGAAGTGGATGCAAAGCTTACCTCCATTTCAAGGAAAAATAGTTGCTCAGCATCCTTGGGCTCTGCTAGAAAATCGAGCTTGGTTATCCAGGAAAGTTTCTCAATTAGAAAAACTGAGGTGACAAGGTGCTCAGGAACCACCACGTTCTGCTCTGCCTGGCTCCATGCTCTGTACATGTGTCCACTCCTCACACTGAGCCGTGCCCTCGCCAGCTCTGCTTCCCCCTACAAGAACTAACCTCAGCAACATCTCCTTTGGGTCTTTCTGGTAATTTATCCCATCAGCACTCGCAAGCTCACTGAGGGTGTGTGCTCTGGGCTACCCCATGGCACAGGCACGGGCTGGGAGCCACCACACTGCCCTCCTGCACAGCTCTGTGCTGCTACCAGCACCAGCCTGACTGTCCTGGGGCTCCCGCTGGGCTGTCGTCCTCTTGTAAAGAAGATAAACTTATCTCATTGCCAGTGTATTCTCAAGGGGATGAGGATGTCACATTTGACTGTCTTTTCTTGCCCTAAATTGATGCTGGGAAGTCACACCAGTCACAAACCCTGACTAGAAGCCCTCAGACAAGAGCTCTGGGCTGCAGGAAAGGAGCCACTTGACTTGGCACAGAAAGAAAACAATCTTTTTTCTTCACGGCTCCCCCAGAAGTGAGTCAGTAGGCCTGACGAACAGAAAACACAAGTTGCCATAGAAACTCGCATGCCTTCCACCAGGCGGAGAAACAAATGTAGGCCAATATTTCTGCTTAGCTGGCTCCTGCTCCGGCTGCTCCTGCCCGCTGCAGTCCAGGGCTCGATCAGCAACTTGCAGTTCTTTTGCTCCCAACTGCACCAGACCCTTTCCCCAGCACCTCGGGAATGCACACGGGCCACGTGGGCACACACAGGGACAGAGACAGGGACAGGGACGGGGACAGGGACGGGGACGGGGACACGGACACCACCGCTGCTGAGCCAGCACCACGCTGTGCTTGGGGGGTCCCAAATGAGTCCACTGCCCACAGCAGCAATGGGAAGAGCCCTGGCACAGCAGCCCAAGCCCATCTTCCCTGGCCTTCTGCTGTGAGCCTGGCAGGGAGGGCTGGAGGAAGAGTGGCTTTGGAATTGAATGTTTTTGCTGGATTATTCCAGCCACCTTTGATTTAGATAGACTCCTGTTTCTCCTCTGTAAAAAGGGTGCAAAGGCACCCGTTCTCCCCTCAGCAGGGTGCAAAGGCATGCAGCTCATCCATGTGTGGAGAGCCCTCTGGGATGCCTCAAGAGCAGCGGTTACCTGGCATGTGCAATCTCTACTGAACCAGCCTTTGTTTTATTGTGTTCCCTGATCACATGCTATTCTTGGGCTTCACTTTTAATTGTACCACAGGGCAAGTTGCTTTCCTTCTTCCCTTGCTTCTTTGTTTTTTGGATTATATTTTTTTGTAGATTGCCCAGTGGCCTCCTGGATATTCAGCGCTGTAACTGGACCGTAAATAAAAACAATCTAACAAAAGTAAGAAAGTCCACTTTCATCCTATTTTTGCTGTAATTTTTTGTGACTCACTACTAAGGAAAAAAAAACCCTAAAGACAATAGACCTTTGAAACTGTGTTTGGGCACACTCTAGTGTAAACCCAGTACCCAGCTTTGCCCACTGTTTAGGATCCTCTGCCAGGTTCTTGGAGCCCAGGATAAAACAGCCATAAGACAACAGACGGCTGGGCCCATGCCAGCCCTATGCCCTGTGCCAAGCGCTGGTTCCAGCAGGGGCAGTTAAAGGAATGCGACCAAAATGATGGAGAAATCCTTTTCCTCCAGAGTAGAGCCCATAACCCAGACACCAGCACGGAGAAGGTATTTGTCTGTTCAGCTCAGTGGTCTCCAGAAATGTACAATCAGGTTTAGTAATTTAAAAATTTAAATGAGCTGCCTGTGGTTAATGAACGGGCTCAGGATCTTGACAGCTGGAGAGACAGGTGGTGGGTGGTAACACCTCTCTTCTGAAAGGGCTTTTGGTTTGAGGGCAGAAGGGAGCATCTCAGTTTGTAAGTGATCTATGTTGTTTGGGCAGTGAGGTGACTGTTTGGTTTAATATAATTTCAGATCTCTTCAGGTAAAGAGAGTTTGATGCAATTATCTACTGATTGTGAATGAAGACATACGCAAAACACTCAAATTCTTACAATACATTTACTGTAAGACATCCTAGCAGGAAAAGGTTTCTTTTTTCTGAAAAATATGGAGTGAAAGAAAAATAAAGAACTAATGGAACAGTTTTACTCTTTAAAAAGTGGCGAAAGAGGGCAGTCCAGCCACACTTCTCCCCGGCTGCTAGACTCCAGCAGTCTCCCATGCCCAGCATCCCCTGATACCCAGGCAGCCCCTCAGAGCTGCCAGGGTTTCTGCAGAGCTCCAGAGGGCATGAGGAACCTGTTTCCAGAGTGACACCTGGCTTTATTCCTGGATCTGCTGTGGCCTTGGGAAAGGGACTCCACACCCTTCTCTGTTTACCCTGACACCACTTGTTTGAGGCTGTTTGGTTTTTTCCTACCTTGAAAGCCTGTTTTCCATGACAAGATCTGCCTGTTTCAGTGATGACACTAATGTCCCCCTATTTTTTAATAGTTACTGCAACATAGCTAGCTAATAATCACTGGGTTTATTTTGGATACCTGCTTTGGGAGAGCAAGAGTCAGTAAGTTATTTTACAGCTAAAAATCACTTCGTGGGTTTAACAAAAGTAGAACAAAATTCTGGAGAAACTTTGCAATGTTTTCACAGGGGAAGTGTGAGTCTAATTCTGTGGTTGCCACTGCTGGATTCAGTATGTGGGGCACTTCCCACTGGGAGGGAATGAGTAAGACAGTGTAGAGTTAAAAAAATGAAAGTCCTAAACCTACTAGAAAATGAGAACTTGAGACTATGCTAAAAGTCAACAATAATTTCTAGAAGGGTGAATTTCAAAAATTTGCAAACATCAAACCTAATTGCAAACAGGATCACCTGGTGAGCTGCTGCCCCCACTCATGTCAAGGGAAATTCACAACTGCCTTCAGTCCCTTGTGTGTTGACTGAAGCCATGCTGACCCTCAGCCTTAGAAGTGGAGTTTGCCCTTTGGAAAGTATCCAAGAATCTTTAAAAATATGTAAATCATGCAGAATTACAACTGGAAAAGCCCTCATTCAGAAGGAAGGCAGATCCTTCTCTTTACGGATCTCAAACGCAGGAGGAAGGTGATCCCTGAGAGCACCGGCTCCAGCTGAGCACAGGACTGCGACCTGGAGGGCAGGGGCAGTGCTAAAGCCATGGCTGTGCCGCTCCCTCAGCTGAGGCAGACCTGGTTTATTTCACTGCTTCCCACTATGGCCCGAGAAAAAAGAAGTTTAAGGTAAGAAGTGACTGTGCTCTCTCCATCTCGATCTCTCTGCTTACAACAATGTGTTACTTCTCACTGAAATAATCTATTAAGTTCAAAGATTTATGTTTGACTAGAAGATTTCAGTTTTTGTAAGAGCAGATGTAGAAAGTACCAGCATTCACACACTGGATTTGTGCCTACATTGAAAGAACAGTTTAAAAGAACCACAGAAGAAATTTTCTGTTCAGGAATAAGTATCAGGTAACCAACTTCTCAGTATGTTGAATTTAAATATTTCTCTCCATACTGAAGTTACTGGAGCTCCCTTGCACAGAGCTTTACATGCTGAAAGGAAAGGAGTTAATTGGTGAGTGATCAAAGATTTCTGCCTGGTAATTTACAATCATTCTAGGGCAAGATTCCTGTGGAGAGGAAAAGCAGGCATCAGTAGGATATTAAATGATGAAAGGCACCCATGGAGGCAGTTATATATTCACCCAAATCTCCTGTAAAAATGCAGCAATCTCCTAAGAATTATAAATCTGCTTTTCAGCAGAGAAGCCCCAGGGTCAGGACTGTACATCCTCTGTACCACAGAAATGGAGGGTAACAAAGACTTCCCTCCTTTCTGCACTTCCAATGCCAGCCATCGTGTCTCCTCTCCTTTCCATGCCTCGGTTTTCAAGCCCCTCTGCTTGCCAGGTAAGTGATTTTAATTGCGCAAGTTGCGTGAGTGAAACTACCTGCATATAGCAACCTGCAAAGAATCACCCCCCAAACTCACCACCACCATCAGAGCCCTCCCATCCCCAGACACACACTGCCATGGTCACCAGCCTCCACAAGGATGGCAACTGCTCCTTGCAAAGTACTTGTCGATTTTAATCCTGCAGATGTGCATCACTTACCACTTACTTTTAAACAGCAACAAAACTAATGAAGATTGGTGATTAACCTAAATTCTTCACACTTGAAGGACCAGATAAGCAGTGCAGATATCAGTGTCCCTTGCTGGAAGGTGATTTCCCCCCAGCCAGGCTGGCTGGTGCTCCCACGTCGAATGGAGGGAGAGAATGGGAGGCTGCCACCAGCAGCTGGTGAGCTGCAGGATTTGGGGGGTGTTCTGGGCAATTCTGCAGGCCTGACCGCAAGGCTGAGCTTTTACATCCCATTCCACTTGGGGCAAAAAGTGATAGACAGCATCTTCACAGCTCTAAGTGTGACTCCACATGTACATCTGTATGTCAGGGAGAGCAGCAGCTGCTGCCCTCATTGAGCGCAGCCGGCGGTGGGATGGAACCACGAAGGGAGCTCCCACTTCCCCCCACTGATGGGACAAGGGCTGTGCACAGAGCCACCTCTGCTCGCGGGCTCACAGCGTCACCCTGAGCTGCCCTGGGCTGAACGATGCTGGGCCCTCTGCAAACACCCCCACAGCCTGTGCCAGGCCCGAGCCCACAGCCTGCCTGCAGCCTCCAGGCAGGCACGCACGGGGCTGTCACTCCCCCAGGGTCCCCACACAGAGAGGGGCCCGTGCTCAGAGCCCTGAGCATCCCAAGCCTGGGTTTTCCTGCATCGCCTCCCTGCATGGCCAGGCTCTGCTCTCTATTCCCACACCATGCTGAAAGCAGATGTCTCGCCTGCTGCATGTCTGCTGGATTTAACTGTCCGTGTTCTGTGTACCGAATGGTCTTAACGCTATTAAGAATCGAAAAGAAATGTTTTGTACTACTGAAGCTGTGTTGTGATAGTGATTTCAACTGGTTTTAATAACCCTTAATAATTTTTTTCTCCTGCTTTCTTCCAGTTTGAAAGCTCAATTAATTTTGAGCTACAACTCTGTCTATCATTTCAACCACATGTGGCAGAGTGAGAACTCATGCAAGATAATGGTTAATTTTTGGTATCTTCTGCTGCCTAATGACAGGTGTGCTGTCCTAAATAATTAGCTTTCAAAAAGGGATCCCCTTAACCCTTCTCTGAAACTGGGTAGTGATCTCGGTTTTACTTCATTAAGCTCTTGACAGCTCAATGTACTCACATCTGTCACTGTTTGGTAGTTTGATTCCAAGAACACAAATCGCTTCAAGAACTGGCAACAAATTCATTCAGGCTCATGATGCAGATCAAAATCCATCTGTTTACTAATCAAAAGCCATATTTAATTGTAGTACAGCAGTAGTGTCAGCAATACCCCAACTTAGAGCTTCTCTCTGCCCTAAACACGATACATAGAACTCTTCCTGTAAGCTGCATTTATTTGAATTGGATGTTTAAATGTATCCAAGGATTCTGGAGTCTGATATTCCAGCCATTGCCTACAGGATTTGATCAATCTGTTTGCCCTGAACAATATTATCAGACATTTTGTACTTACAGGCTGAACCTTAAAGTCTGTTAAATCAGTCACTTCTAATATGATTCTAAATTAGAACAAGAGAGGAAAACAATGTGATGAGCCAAATTTTAACTTGAGTTTTCAGTTATTTGTTTTATGGACTAAAATCCTTTCCCTACCCCAGCCATGATAAAGCTGACTAATGTCTATGAAAGTCCACCTGTGCTCAGGTGTCTAGGAGGGATTAACTGAGGAACTGCAGCTCTGTTCCCAAAACTTGAAGAGCCCATACTCTATCTGGCCAAACCCTGCAAGCTACAGCAACGTGACATCATCACAGTTATAGTTTGGTTTGCTACTACAGAACGGATGAAGTAGATAAAAAATTAGAAGTTCCTGTGGGTAAAGATGCCAAGCAGAAACAAACATGAATTTTGTTTGGCAGCAAACAGCAAACACTCTGTCACTAAAGCACCTGGCATTTAAAATGTTGATGTTTGTATCTTTCTCTCTGAATATTTTAAGCAAGAAGAACTGATCTGTAGAAAGGATTATAGTAGGGAAGGAACTATAACCATCAACCTCAGCCATGTTAGAAATTAATTCATAATGTCACTTCACTGAAAAATTACTCATATTTCACCTCTCTTTTTCCAAAGATCTTTAATTCTCCCTCTGCAAAGCAACGTTATTTTTGCTGTTCCAATTTCAACCATTCAATCAGACTCAGCTCTATATAAATGTATGGATCCTAGTTTCAGATTCCCTTGCTCAGCTTTTACTTCATGAAGAGAAGAGCTGTGTGCCAAGGTCACAACTGATTAATCTTGACCCGTGAACCTTGAAGAATAAAGTCTTACTATAAATGTATTACTCTACATAGTAAAAGCAAATGTACTCTGTATCCATGACAAATAATGAAGTCATTTTTTCTGGCTTTACTTTTTAGTTGCCAATTAAGCACTTAAATACAAGATCTGTTAATTCTTTTGATAAATGATGTGTCTACAAAAAGAGTGAAATCCTTTGACCTTTGAGCAGATGTGATAAAGGTGTCTTCTCATCAGGTATTTTGGGAATGGATGCTTTGCCAATGCTTGTGGGTGCTCAGGAAGGAGCTGCCACAGCCACACTACATGCCTGTGACACAGACAGTATTTACAAGTGGTTGTGTTTAAGGCATCCAGGGATATTGTGACAGTATTTCTGTATTACCAGTACTATGAATATTTTAACATATATTTCTGGCATATTTGTTAGAAATTGGGCCACAAGACAGAGGCAAGTGGAGTTATTTTAAAATAAAAATGTTTGCTAAATGGATACTGTTATGCAAATTCAGTTATACAGTAAATAAAAGCAAATAAATACAACAAAAACTTTGAGGGGAAAACCAACAAAAAAGACAACATCTACATTCAGGTCAGCTTTACAAAGAACATTTTTCATTGTGTATGCAGTTCACTGACAGGCTCTTAGAAGAAAATGGAGTATAGTGCAGAACAGACCTCATAGCAGCGGCACTTTTACGTTAATCAGGAAACAGCAAAGTCAAAACAAATTTACCAAGCACTTCTTGTTACTGCAACCAGGACGTCTCCATTTGTGACAATGAAATTAGCTGTGCTCAATGGACACTGTGGAATCATTTCCACAGTACATTAGGGCAGGCTCACGTGGGTTTTTGCAGCAGGTGATTCCGTATTGCTCACAGATCTGAGGCCCCATGCAAGGAAGAACATGATAAATCTATTTTTATTTTTAATCATTCATTTGGAAGCACTGACAGGCACATTAGGGACTCCTGTCTAAAATTAGTTCTGTTCATGCTGGAAGCAACCATTTATTCTATCAAGCTATTTGTATGCTTTATGTCAGAAGACTTCTGGGAGCTGTTCCTGGTTTTGAGTGAGTTTCCTCTGAAATACCCGAGTTTGTTCCTGGAACATGGCATTGCTGTTGTAATTACCATCCTAAAGCTCTATGAATTGTAGATCATTAAGATCTCTATTAACTGTCAGACCACAAACAAAACACAAATGCCTCTCTGGAAGCTGAGCAGTCAGAGAGGAAGACGGCTGCAGTTTGCCATCAGGAGGGGTGCAGCAGCCATCTCACAGAGCAGTGGATGATGTGTCATGCCCATGCCCATGCCCCTGGGGTCTGAGTGCCTCCAGGAGCTGCCTTTGGGACCAAGGACAGTGGCAAATAATATCTCAGTAATAAACAAACGTTCTGATCTGCATTCACAAACTCTGATCAGATGCTTTAGGGGAACAGAGAAACCCCAGCCCTGTTTAGGACACTGCATTTCCAGTTCTAGTCACCTTTTCTGTTTGTTTGTTTGTTTGTTTGTTTTCTAAAGGCTTTGGAGGACTCAGGAGCACATGAAACAAAATTCCACATCTTAGGTGAGTGCTGCTGCTGCAGCCCTGCTTGTTCCCCAGTGCCCCGGTAGCTCTCAGAGCAGCCATCAGCTTTGCTCATGCCTGAAGTGTTTACATACTCAGTGAGACTTGTTTACAGAGAGAAAAGAAGGGTTTTAAACCAGGAGTCAATCTATACCTAAAGCCACCACCACCACAGGAGAACTCACAACAATCCCTCTTGCAGACACTGCAGCTCTTCCCAAGAGTACAAGTGGGAAGGTGGAATGGGTTTGGCTGTCACACAAGTCTTGAGAATGGCATATTATATATTCACTCTGAAGTCCATGTGATCTAAGGCACCATGACTGACCCCTTCGGCCGCTCCATTCGCAGTGATTGTTCCCGTGGTTGGGTCGCTCAGCCACTGGATGTCACTGTTCGTCTGAGCACATAAACGCAAGCGGCATTTGTTTGGCATTAAAAAATGTTTAGAGATATGAAATGATGTCTTGAAACATCACCGGGATGAAACTGAGGGCACTGCAGAGAGATCACCTCTTTAGATGCTGAAAGCATTTGCTCAGGTCTCACACTCGTGACAAGTTGATAGTGTAAGAAGTGCCTGATTTAATAAGGGCTCTTTTCTCTCTTTTGGTGGCTCATTTATGAAGCTGATAGCAACTCATGTGTTCTCAGTTCCACTGGTCTCCTGGCAGTACATTCGTGTCCTGAGCCATCCGGCGCTCCCCGGCGCCCCTGGGCCAGCCCTGGCCGCGGTTTCCCGGGATGAAGAGCCCGTCCCGGCTCCCTGTCTCCCTCACATGGACAGCCCGGCAAAGCGTTCCAGAGTCCGCTGCCTCAAGCACCGACAGACGCCTTGAGAGCTGCATTTCCAAGTCTGGTTTTCTCTGTTTAAATTGTCCAGAGTCCCAGTGACACCAAACATTCAGAACAGGAGCTATCATGATACCCTCTTGAGTTAGGAGAGGAGAAAGGGAAACTTTTATTATTTTTCTCCTAAAATCTTCAAGTATCAACTAACAAAGTCCCAAAAGTTAAGATAATCTCATGTTCTTCTTTGTAGGGTTAAAGCTAGAAGGGCCATTTCTCCAAAGTGTTAGAAAAGATGCTCTGGCCAAGTGGCTGTAGGTTGTGAGCACAACCTGCCAGAAGGAGCATAACATCAGGGAAGAAGGTAATGGAGAATCCATCCTTGCAGAAGGCAAAGAGTGTAAAACGAACATGGGAAATCCAGAAAATAATAGTAATAAAATCAATCATGATAATAAATAAGCTAACTCTGCACTCAATGCTCCTTGTGCTGCAGGAAACCCCCAGCACGCAGGAAACCCCTCACAGCAGCTCCGAGCACCACCACAGCAGCTCAGTGCCACCTCTGCTAAGCCCGACGTGCTCAGTATTGTCATGACACCTGATCGTCACTGACAGAGAACCAGGACAGGCCTCCTCCAAAAATAAATATTTGAAGAAAAGTCATTTGAAGCAATTTTACAAAAAAAGGATGATGGATTTGTTTTACAATTATTTTAAATAATTATTTTAAATAATGACATTGCTCTGAACCAATACTGTAATTTTAACACAGATATAATCACTGTAAATGACATTAAGAGCTTGTCTACAGACAAATTGCATTGCTCTGGTTATAATGGGATTGTTGAAGCTCAGCAAATCCCCAAATCCAGGTATGGCTGAAATCACAGACAAGTAAGAGAAAGAAGTATACCAAACCCCTCAACCTTTTTGGGCTTGCACTGACATGGCTTTTTCCATCAAAAAAACTCCTAACTAACCAAAAGGATTGAATTTGAACAGAAATGATACACCATCCTGAAACATGGAACTGTGATGGCAACAATGCTGAAATTTTCATACATTTAAACTGGAACAGACCTAGAAGTCCTGGCTACTGAAGTTAATAGGGAAATTCCCCCTTAGTTAAGTGGGAACAGCAGAGTTCAGAGCAGTAACTACCTGTACCAGGTTCTGCCTCCAAAGCTGAAAACGAGAAGTGACCTAAATATTCAAAAATTACTTAGTGACTCTTAGTGAGTCTATTTTTGAGTGGGTAGTTGCAGACTCCTCAAAGAAGTTTGATCACCAGAGATGAAGCTTTAACACAGCAGCACCTTTTAATGGATTTCAGTTTCAGGCACATCGAACCACTAATCACTTTAGTGAAAAATTGGGTCAGAGTTAGCCCCATCTTCCCCAAAGTGCTGCAAAAGTACATTTAAGTGATATATATATATATAAAATTTTGTATTCTGCTTAGAAGAGATGGCAAAGTATAATGCTGAATTCCTTTTGGATGATATTCACTAAGGGACTGCAATAAAAACACCATCCACAGGGCCTTTTTTGCTAAGTCCTCTTTCAGCCCTGTTCTCAATAGATAATAAAATCTGTATTTATTAATGAGTCCAAAACCACTCTACAATTCCTAATGCACTAGGCAGAGACAGTGATATTTTGGTTTTGTACCTGTTAATTAGCAGGTGCAATATGAAGTAAGCAAATGTTTATTTATGGCAGCACAAATGTGTAAATAAGAAGTTTGGGATAAAGAAATGTGTATTTTTTTCCTCTAAGATTTCCCAACTGCTTCACTGTGTTTTCGCATAAGTTCATACTGGTAGGCTCAAACCAAGGACAGTTAGTGGACAGCCCCTGGGGCAGTGCAGCTCCGTGGGCAGTGCTGTCCACGGAGCCCAGGCTGGCTGGGAGCACGAGCTGCGCTCTTGTGCTGCTTAAGCAGCAGCCCCTTAGGGTTCCATTTGCAGATGTTGTTCATCACTAATGCCTAAAGGTGACATGCCCACTAAACAGGCCTGCTGCAAACAATACCAGATAAGACATGAAAGACATATTGGATTACCCAGTCGACGTCTCCAAATGCAACAGAAATGAATGCCAAGCACTGTGGGGTTTGTCACTTGCAGCATGCAGCAGCCTTTCCATTATGCATTGCCTGATCCTTTGCCAGATTTCTTCAGGAAAACCAAGTACTAGGATGAATGGGAAGAGCTTGTCTGGAGGTCACACTGCGGGAGCTGAGAAGGAGGAAGCTGCTGTTCCATTCCTCACTTGCCCAAATGCCCTACCTGGCCCTTCCTTCCTTGTTCTACCCAGCTATCAGATAGTGAAGCTTCCTGCCCATGCAAGTCTTACAGACAACCATGATATCTCTGTTATTATATTTATTAACTAATCTTAATGCTATAAGTAAACCCAGGAGCCCAAACATGGATTGGTATTTCCCAGATAATAAGAACTATTAAAATTATGAGGATTGTTGCCATTTCAGGACTGCTGCAGAAATCATTTGGTGCCAAGAGGGCATTCTGCAGTGGAGGAGAGCTGTTACAAATAACTGCTGTTACAAATAATAGTGTCCTAATTCTCAGTGCAAATATGTTGGTAACAGCTCTACTGACAGTTGGGCTGAGAGAACACTGAAGCAAACTCAACTAGATGAGTTTAATTTCCTTTTGATTTGGAATTACTCTTTATAGTGCCACTACACAAGTCTACATGTTGGCTTTGAGCTGCCAGCTCCTCAGGGCAAAGTTTAAATTTTCTTCTGCTTTTTTCTTTCTTTTTTTTAAATCAGGAAACTATTTATATTCATTTCAAGCTTTGTAATCTGCTCCAACCTACTGTTCAAAAATAATAAACAAAAGAATACCCAAAGCTAAATGTTGACTCTACATCCCCTTTCCAAGCCTCCTATTTAATCAGCCTTGTGGCATATTGGAAAACAGAGCATTTAGTTACACTTCATTATTATGGGGGTAAAAAAAAATCTTACAGTCAGGCTTAAAGCATTCAAAATACCTGAAGCCATAACCTAATCTGCACAGCACATGGGTGTAAAACAGACAGGCAATTTTTGTTTCCTTGGGGCAACACTGTTCATGGTGTCTGTCAGGGGCTCTCTGTGTTTCATCAGCTCTTTCTGAGCACACTGCCAGGTGTGTCCATCAGGAAATGGGTACGTGGGTGTCAAGGGGGGCAACAGAGGGACTGGAGCAAGGAAAGTTGAAATTAGAAATACCCAGAGCTTAACATCAAGTGTACACTGAAATTAGCATGAATCTAGCAGTCCTATAGTGAAAGCCACCTGCAATCAAAGCAGAGTTTTACCCTTAATATGTCTTGCAAAATCCTCCCTATTGCCTATCCAAGAGCCTGCCCACAGCACAATTTGGGATCACTGAAGAAGAGAGGGCCAGGAGAGAGAGGTTATTTTAACCTGGAGAAGACTCTCATCCTCTTGTGGTAAGAATCCCCACAAAACTTTGGGGTGTCTCAGACATTTAGGAACAGCATTCCATGATCCCTGGGATGGCAGCTGACTTGATGACAGCTCAATTATAGACAATCATTCCAATTGTCTGGTCCTTCAGCAGGTTCTCAACTGGCATCTGAGAATGTGAGGTCATAGATAAACAAGCCCCATATTACATTAATGACAAAGTGATCTTTGAACTCATTTGGATTTCATTCTTTTACATACTGTTCTCCAACATTCTGAAAATAAACAACCCAAATATAAATACTGTAAAGCCTGATGATGCCAAAAAGAAGGTCAATAGAGATCAAAGAATTAATTAAAATGGAAAAACATTAACTGGGGAAGGCCCTACATAGAACTTTCAGTTTTGAAGTATTTGTAGCTGACCATTAATTTCTCTGTCTTTTCTCTCTGGCTGGGTGCTGCCTTCATCAATGTAACTACATTAGTTCCTGCCCTTAGAAAGCGACATGAAAACACCCTTCTGCGGGTCCAAAATGATGGAGGTATTCTAAAAGCAATCATGTTAGAATATAAGAGGCACAGCGTCATCATTTCTTTAGATTTCACAAACATTTAAAGTCAAACCAAGACAAGGAAGCATTTCTGAACCTAGCTGCCAATCAAAAGCTTCTTGTTTTAAGTTGTTTTTCAAAGTAAATAATTTTCAGGGACTAGAATTGCTCAGCGAGTTCACCGTGTACTGGCCAGAGATCACAGACATGGTTGGGCTGCTGGGGTAGCTGCGTGAGCCGGCCCCGGCAGAGGCAGAGCTGATGCACACCGTGGGTTCCCTGTGGGCAGGTGATGGCAGCGAGCAGGGTCAGTCGGGGATTACCGTGCCCGCTACTGGGAACCTGTCCCGCCACTGATAACCGAAAACTTGGTCTAATACCGCCTTTTCTCTCTCGAATTGCCGCGAGGACCTCTCCTTTCCCCCGTGCGCGGCCGAAGGGCCGGTGAACCGAGGAGGGGGCAGATGAACACCGGGGGCGAGCAGGTCTGGGGCAGGGCGGCTGAGGAGCCACAGGCTGCCTCGCTCTATGCGCAGGGCACCGAGGGGCACGCCGGCGGCCGGCAGCTACACACGCAGAGCCTGATCTAAAACACAGACACGTAAGCACGCCAGAAACCCCACCTCCGTGGGATGGCCTGCGAGGGATCCAACGGGCAGACATGCCGCAGACACACTCCTCCCAGCGTAATTGTGACTCTCGCAGCTGTGGCGGAGAGGGGGAGGCGGGCGGATGATGCAAGGCGCTGGGCATCGCCGGCCGGAGCGCGGCCCGGGCGGGAGGCGGCGCCGGGCACCGCAGGGACGGGCACCGCAGGGACGGGCAACATCGGCACCTGCTGCTGCCCGCGCCCCCCACCCTGCCCACGCCCTTTATCCAGCAGCTGTGACATTTACTACACCACCACCGGCTCTTAGGCACTTCTCTTCAGAGCTCATTACAAAGAGTAATTAAATGGTCGTAACGTCCCCAGCCTTAACCCTATTTAGTAGATAAAGTGGATAATTGAGCACTGTTAGCTCCGTTTTGCCATGGAAACTGGAGAGAGAGGCTAACACAAGGTCACAGGGCCACTCTGAGTCAACTGAGGATCACAGTACATCGGTTACTGTATCCCCTTCATCCAAAAATGCTGGGATATTTCGTTGGCTCTAAGGAGTTATGGATCAAAACTGCTATTCCTGTCTCTTCACTGAGAAATCTAACACTGAGATTAGTGATTTCTGAGAATACAGAGAAGTATTACATGCTTTAACAAACAGAGTATTTGCGAACTTGAAACGAACACTGGTATGTTGTATTCCATCTGCCACAGGAGACACCACCCTCTCTTTTAAACACTCTGCTTGATGTAGCTAATTGTCTCATATGTATATCCTTGTACTCATATAGAGCAGATCAGTGAGATGTGACCGATGTGACACCTGGCCAGTGAGTTTTAAACGTTATTATTTGTAGGTGCCCAGGTAGAATCACAGGCCGTGCCGTCGGTCTGTCAGTTTGTCACGTGTGTAACTACAGGGACAGCTCGGAGATGTTGGCCAGACCTCTCCCCTGAGAGCACCTTCCCTGTGCGGACCGTGAGTCATGGGGCTCTCGCTGAACCACTGCATCCTGCAGGCTATAAATAGCTCCATTCCTATAAACTATTATCTCACTTTCAGCCAGTCCATTTGCCTAATTCTGAAATGTTTATCTTGCCCTAACTGCCAGCCTAAAGGTGGAATGCTATTTTCAGCCTATGAGAAGCTTAAAGAGAGATAAATTTTAAAATAGTCCCCTTTATTTTTTTAATACCCTAGTGCTTATGCAAGATTCTACAAATGGAAGACCTCTATGTATTCACAACATATGAATAAAACTGTCAAATTTTCTCTACTTACATGTCTCCACAGCACAGCTCTGCTCTGAGCTATGGAGAAAGTGCTGGAAAAGAATATCACTGAGACATTCAAAAGAGTTAGACAGCTTTACTGCTTAGAAACCACCCCAAAAGCAACCAACCAAAACTACTCAGAGCCAAGTCTCGAGAAGCCCAAGCTTTCTAGAGAAATGGAAAGCAGCTGGAGCTGCCGTAGGGACCGGACCGGTGGTGTGGTGATGCTCCCTGTCCCCATCGCAGAGCCGCCTTCTCGCTTGGCTCCAAACCAGTGTCATTGCTAATTGGATGCTGAGTGGTGATCTGGCCACCTGGCACCCTGTCTGGCCCTGAGCTCATGATCAACTCACTTGGCAGACTGGGAGGGGAGCTGGCCACCTGGCTAATGTGGGGCTACAGCCTCTCTGCCGAGCCCAGCGCTGCCTGCTCAGACATTCTTCGATTCTGAATACCAGCAGCAACTTCTCTGCTTTGCTGTGTTCACCTCTCCATCATGACTGGTGTGCTGACAGCCAAGCACCCAACTCATGACACCCTCCTCTCTCTCCTTCCCTCTGTCTGCCGCAATGGATAAACATAGAATCCTGCCTTAATTGATAAATGGGAATGAAACGAGCTACTTGTCTTCTCTCCAATTTCTTTGAATTATTCCAAGTTCCCTACCCCCACTCCATCCTGTCTTGCTTCTCACCATCATTCTCAACACTCCAGATTAGAATGTGTATTAGCTGTTGAGTTGCACAACAATTTTTTGAATGGGGTAGTTTGTTGAGTATTTTTCTAATTAGTAAAAATGCTGATAAATGAAGAATAACATCAAAACAATGAACTGGAGAAAAATGCTGTGAAATCAGACTCATGCCTGAAGGCAAGATTCTGCACTTGCCTTGCACCCTGTTCTATTATTAGCACTTGCAAAATCATAATGAGAAAGGCCACAATTTTTATTTTATTTTTTTACATTCATTTTGCATATATGTAAATTACTCCACAAGAAGCAAGGCAATTGAAGAATGAAGTGCACAAAAGTCGGTACAAATGTCGAGTGCTGTTTGTGTCCCTCAGTGAAGCAACCCAAATTCCATGAAAATTAATTTTACTACAAGATCTTAAAGGAATTTACTACAAGTCTTTACATTTTCTTCTCCATTTCCAATGTACCATAAGGAGGTTCCACAGTGGTTTTAAGCTGGTCTGGGGATACAGTAAGTAGCTAATGTCAAGCTCTTACATCCATTACAAATGATCTGAAAAGAATGTACTTCACTAATCAAATCTTTGCACAGAAATGCAAGCACTGGTTGGAGCCAGGCTGTATTCATTGATGTTACTTCCTTCTTTAAACCAAAGATTTATTTGTACCTTGAAGGACCTGCTCCAAGTGAATTCAGGGGGGGCTTTCCATAAGCTTATAGAAGGTGGAAGAAAGCATTTTAGATATTAAGGCGAGCTTGAATGTTAAACTAATCAAGTTGCTGTCTTCACATTATTTCTAACCTTTTTTTAGCTGGACAACTGATTTTCCTGCATCCATGCTGGAGAAGATTTCAGGAAACTCTTACTGCTTTTTAGGGAGCCTTTACTAGCATGAGCATCATCTCTGACTACCCCTGAGCAGCCTTTACTGTCCTTTACCCAGTGAGCCCCTACCAATCAAATTACTGACAATCTTCACACAAATTTATGGGTGAGTCAGAAACACACGTGCCAAACCACAACCACCACCAGCCACTGAAGGAACTTCCCTGCCCTCCAGATGCCTCTTCCCACACAGCAGCATCACTCCCCTCTTGCAGTCACCACTGCAGTTGTATCTCGGGTCACTCTAATGCTCCCTTGGGACATGGGGACAAAAGCATTGCCATGCACCTGGCTCTTAGTGCACCTGCTGACCTCCCTGCATTTCCAGCACCTTCCATGTAGTGTTGGTACCTGCTCCTGGGGACAGTGGCCTGCCACTGCTGGACTACAGAGCCCTCACTGGTCAAGGCTGACACTAGAAAGGTTCCTGCTTGCTTATTTGACACCACTTCTCCATTCTGGCTTTACAGCCACTCTTAGCTCCACTTTGCTCCCCCTTATTTCTCAGAGCTCACATAAACACTGGACGGCTAATATTAAAAAAGGAAAAAATTGAGTCATTTTAGTTGATTTTCAGTTTCAGGTCTGTAAATGTCGGGCTACAAGAGGCTCCCTTGTGCTCCCTGACTCTGTGTCCAAGCTTGAATTACCAAGTTATTTAGTTAACAGCTCACTGGCACAGGCTCCTGCCCGCATGTTTGGCGGGCTCCGCTCTCTCTGAGCTCCTTGCTTTCCATTTTCTGACTGGTGATGCATCCCTCCAGCAAGGACCCATATTATTTTTTAATCTTCAGTGGGTAATGGGCTGCTGAACATCTATGATTTCCAAGTGTGACATTTAGCACTGCTGGTGTTTTATTTTCCCCATCTTAGGTGTCAGTAGAACACTTGTTGCTGTCTGCTAACAGGCTTTGAAGACTTCCAGCTGGGGACAAGGCTGATGGAGGTTGTGGGGCAAGGGGTTTATTACAAAACCTCAGCATCTGGCATTATCTTAGGAGAGTATTGCCCTCTCTCTGTTACACAGTCCCTGCTAACACGGACCCCCCAGCTGGAGCCGAGTGCTTGTAAGCAACTCAGTTTTAGTGTCCTATAAAACACTGTTTTTCCTTAACTGGTCTGGCAGCCCCAGAACAGCTCTGTGCACTCTAATTCATACAGTTTTGTAAGTAATGACAGATAATACTATCAAAGTCTGTTCCTAGAACATAGGGATTAACTCACCTCATTAAAATGTACACATTATGTATAGCAGGACTACTTGAGGACAACTGTTTTAGCCAGTCCAAAGATACTATGTTCTGTGAGAACTAGGATGATCCCTAGCTGTCCTCTACTTCCCTCTATTCAGATTTTAATAATCTTTTTTTAGATGACTACATAGATATCAGAGCACTGAGCACTTTTAAAAACCTAAAATAGACTACATTAGGTTAAAATTCTAGGTAGTAAAGAAACTCGAGAGGAGAGAAACATAATTAACTTGGAGCCTAGAAAGATTCCCTTGTGGGAAAACCACCCTGAATTAAAAAAGGTGGTTTGTACAAAGTACCTAATGGTGAACCCAGAACCTGGCAGGTTACACATTCTGAAGGCTGATCTTTCAGGCTGAAGGTGGAAATGCTTTTGGTTTGTTTTCCCCAGATAATTTGTTCTTAGCAATTTGAAACTTATTTGATTTCTTGGTTATTAAAATGCAATCACCAGCTTTTTTAGTGTTTGGTCTTTTTCTGTAGAGAAAATGAAAATAAAAGCTGTATTGCTGAAATTGCCTACAGGTATCTCTCTGCATTCAAAGAATGCTTCTGAAAGCTCTGCTGGCAAACAGAGCCCAGCTCTGATCACCTGAAAATAAAAGGTGAAGGCCTCCTGAGCAGACAGACAAGGTAGGAGATGGAGTTTTTCCCAAACAAGTCCATTTTCTTATTCCTCATAGCTTACTTTTTCTTTTCAACTCACTACAGTAACTCTTAGCTTAATTTCTTCCTGCTTCTGCAACAGAAGCTCAGTGATCTACAGGAACTGCACACACAGCTGCTCCAGAACCAAGCTCCTACCCTGCCATTCACCAGCAGTGGACATGCCTGTTCCTACAGACATGCAGGTGGCACAAAGGCAAATTTTTCAGAACTGTCTGTTGAAGTATTATGGCTGAAAATTTTACAGTCCAGACTTCCATAGTAGTTATTACTGTCTTACCATAATTCAATTGCTTTCTAACAGCATTACCTAACTCCATTATTCTGGCACATTGTCAATTAGTTGCTCTCCCCGACACTCTCTGGTTTGCTTTTGTTTTTGTTGTTGTTTTTTTTTTTCTAATTATGGTTACATTGGCAACTTAAAAAAATCCAAAGGATATTTCTTTCAGCTGTGCTATGTACCATCAGGCTGATTAATTCTAAATCCTGTGAAAAAAGAATCCTAGAAAATATTGCTATGGGAAAAACAACTTCGCAGACTCAAGTTCCTTGTTCGTGCAGTTCTCAGTTTTTACAGACAGGTCAGCATCCCTGGCTGCACTACATCGCCCTCCACGAGTCCTTAAAAGAGGCCAATTGGTTGGTTGGTAGGTTTATGAAAAATCACAAAGTAGCTCTGCAAATACAACATATCAGAAGACTTTACAGATCAGAGAGACAGAGAGTCAGACTCTGTGTTAGACAGAGTTCATATCAAAAAATCTGCTTTATCAGTATGTAAAAAATGTAACGAGATACTTTGTATTGTCTTGTGCCGTAAGATGACAAAATTGTTCTAATCCAATCTCTCCTTCTCAGGCCTTGCTTAATAACGAAGAAGATGCCACAGGAGATACAGCAGTGAATACAGATAACGCAATGAAGCCTGAAAACGGGGACACAGAAAACTCTCCAGGCCAAATGGAAATCTACTGGGACTCTGTAAATGAAGCAAAGAGGAGTTCATTCCTATGTTTTTAAGAATTAGTAAATCATTCTCAATTAGAAATCCTTCTCAATTCCAAATACAGATTGTCATTATTTATTAACACCATTTTTAACCAAGGATATCACCATGGATTAAAATGACAACAGACTGAAGCTCACAACTCTAATTTTCATAATTCAAGTCTGACATCTGGTTCCTAGTTAGAGTTGTGGATCACTCCTGGATAAGTCCGAAGGAGTACTGGTGTAAAATAAAGGGCAAACACTCTAAAAATCATGTCCTGTCATCTTCAGAGCCCGCTCTGCCCCACGTCTCTCCCAGTCATAGAAAATGTATTGAACTATGAAACTATTCACTAAAACATGCTATTACATAACTGTAATCTCCTTTCAGTGCAGCTCTAACTGGCACCAGTGGAAGTCTTGCCTGCAAACCCTTGTGTCACGGTTGGATGCTGATTTTTACCTTCTGGAAAAGTGCTATTCCCTTTTTCATAGAGAGCTCTTAAAACCACAGAACTCAGTCTTTTATCAATTTTGAAGGTAATACACATTAGTTTAATGAAATTTGTTTAGAATTTCCTATTTGGAATGAATACGGAAAATCCAGTGGAGAGTCAGGGACAATTGATCCTTTCTGAAAGAATTTTAATTAAGTGCATTTTTCAACCTGGCCAAAAATGTCACATCCTAAAATGTATCTTTTTCTAAATATATATATAAACATAATAAAGTCACTGAGGGCTTTATTATGATGCTAAAGGTCACCAAATGATGCTTAGAACAAACAACAGAAGTACACCAAATGTATGAGAGAACTTTTCAGCCAGCCGAGTGTGGAGATATATCCACTGTTCTCTATAAACATTGCAGACCAATTGGATGATTAATTCCATTACAGTCACCAAGAGCTTTACCACTGGTTTGGGAAAAGTTTTTTTCCAATGCTTGATAATATTACTTTTATGTTGACATTTACTGAAGCATGAATATAAACAGACTTCATAAACATGAATGAATAATGCTGGCATTGGAAATGTTTTAACAAGTATTCAAGAGACATGAAATGATTTGCCCCAAAGAAGAGGAGCTGCTGAGAGGACAAAGCACAGGACATCACAGTGTATCAGTGTTAAGAATTTGTAACTTTTCCAAGAAGGGACAGATATTCCTTCTTCTTCCCTTTCCCTCCCTCTTGGGACTTACAGTTGCACCCAGAAGGGATTGACTGCAGCAGTGTTCCTGCTCATGTAGCGCTGAAGGAACCCTTTCACTCCCTCTGTCCTTTAGAGTTCCTAAAGCTGTGCTTCCCTGGGCAGTGGCTGCAGCCCCCAGAGCCACAGCAAGCCCTGTCCCACACTGTGGCTGTGTCTTTGCTCTGTGACAAAAGTTTTAAATCTCAGGGTTTTTCTTCCAGGTACAATTTTCAGTACATTTACTAGAAAACACCTATGGCAACAGGTGATGTCTCTAAGTTGTCCTCTTTCACAACCACTTAAGATAATATGCATTACTGCTGTTCTTCAGAGGGAAGCCTGTGGTAAAAAGGCAAGCTAAGGTTCCTGTTTCCTGGTGCCATGTGGAGCAACCCTGCAGTGTTTCATCATCAGCCAGCACCACACTGAATCACAGCATCACTAACGTGTGTAATTGCTTGCAGAAAGGTTCAGTTTAAGAATGTGTCAAACATATAATTTGATCAGGGTGTGTGAGTATCCATGCATGGGTTAGTGGTGGTGCATTCTTAGAGCTGTGAATCACCCAGCATTGGAGCCACCTGCCTCCTCCTTGTAGGAAAGCTACAATATTCTGTCCTGTTGGAAAGAAACCTGGACTAGCTTTTTAGAAGTTGAAGGGGCTCTCAGCACTAACCTATTTCAACCTCTCATCTGCCTAGTTAGACCAGTAATATTCATGATGTTACTGAGAAACAAGAGTTTCTTATCTAGTAGACAATTTTCATTTTCTGCTAATAACAAATATTCTAAAATGTAAAAACAATAAAGCGTTGATATGGCATTTACATTTCTGAATAGCTCTGTTGTAAAATGTTGCAGTTTTTAATGGAGGGATATACTGTCAGTTTATTAAAGCTGGTGCAGGTTTGTCATCTAAACAGATTTAACATTAGGAAGAGAGCATTCATTTTGCTGTAAGAGGAAGTATTTCTGCCCAGGATTATATCGTTGTTTAGAAGACAGGTAAGATTAAAAGTCATCTTCCCAGCAGGTACTGACCAGGTTCTCTGCATACCTCAGCCTGTCGCTGCAGATCTCCGGGGCAGCATCTCCATAACATCAGCGGCCCAGCCCGTGGCCCCGCGGGACGCGCAGCTCCCCGGGCCGGAGCCGGCCCCGCCGCACCTGCGGAGCACGGGCAGAGGCGCTCACCGCCACGGGACACGCGTGCAGGCAGCGCGGCGAGCCTTCCTCCGGCGCAGCCCCATACAGCCCCTGGGTGGCCTTTCCCATTTCCCACATCTGTAAAGGAATCACATAATGAGTAACATCCTTCTCCAATATTCACTGACAAGTTTGTCCCATCAAGTTGTGTTTGGAATGCTGCAGCACCCATGGAGCAGAGGCCACACTTTCCCGATGTTTTATAGCATCTTGAACAACAGATTTGCGCCGTAAAAGCAGAATTTAAAGAGCAAGTTCGAGTGGACAAGGGATGCTGAGGTACAGCAAGGCTTATGCTAGAGTCCATCAAACTGCTGAACTGCAGCTGATCTGCAGCTGTGCAGCACATCTGGGAGAGCCAGGAACGATGCGTCTGATCCCAAATACCTGCACGGACCTTTGCAGCAGTTTCCTAGGTAAATCCAGTACTAATGCACAAATTATCCTGGTTAGCTACAGGAGCCTACGATGACCTAAATTGCATGTTGGGCTGCAGCATTAGCATGAGAACTATATGCAGCTTTTGCAGGCAAAAGTGCATGCCCCAATTACATTAAAAGGTGGATGCTTTATTATCTCTGCACTACTTTACCATCCTTTTAACTGGAATGTGCCTTCGCTGTAACCCAGAAAAACACTTTGAAGATATAAGAAATAATTCACTACAACTATTGAATAAAAGTTTTTAAGTAAGCATATTTATCCTTGAATAATATAATTCTCATAAATTTTAAAATTCTGGGAACAGAAAATATCTTCTTGTTTGACAATAAATGCCTGCAATTAATACTCCTATCTTAAAAACTTTATAAAGTTATTCTAGGCAACACTTGCTTTCACAGTCTCACAGAAAAAGGGTATTTTTAACATACTTATAATTTAAGTATGGGGACAGAGAAGGTGAATGTGAGGCCAAGCAGACACCGATTACAACCTCACAAAAACACAGAGGAAGCAGCAGATAACCTGCAACTAGCAAGGGAGCCAGGCCCACGGCTGCCAGGGAATGCTGCACCTCCAGGGTGAGCAGTCAGGTTTGGATAAGGGCCTGTCAGGGGACACCAGTGGAAACAGAACTGATATGTGGCTGAAATGCTACTTGTACCTGGACTTTCATCCTTGGCTCTAAGGAAAGAACTAACACGTGAGTTTAAAGAAGGAACCATGTGAAAGCAGTATCATTGGAATAGTATTGGACTATCAAAGACCATTGAATCGAGATACAGAAACACATCATCATCAACAGCCACATAAACTCTTTATAAGCTCTATGCGATCAGCAGTCCAGGCGAGACACAGAATGAATAAAAACAGGCATGGCCACTTTTAGCAGTAAAACAGGTACACTTGCTGAAAATTTAATTTTCGTTTCCTTCATACTAAATTAGAAAAGGGGCTCACTTCCGTGAAAAATTTTACTGCAACAAGGGAAGACTTTGTACAGGGCCAAGGTTCCCCACACAGGAGCCTGAGAGACTGGATCTATCTTCTTTTTAATTGAGAATGTCACGTAGAGCAGGACAACACAGATTGCCCTCTTCCTTATGTTTATACTGTAGAGGAAAGGCCATGTGAGTACCGGGAGTGGGATTTCCAAAACTTTTGAACCTATAAAAACAATAAAGTGGAAAATTTGCAGTTCTAGAGTCCTGTTTGAGCCATAGAGAAGTCACTATTCACTAGTGAACAAAAAGAAGAAAAAATGCTCATTTCTTGTGATTTATCCCAGTGACAGGGTTAATGACACAGGTAGACATGCCCATTGACTCATTAAATTGAATTGCAAGACACAGCTAGAAGTTAATTTCCTTTGGTATGTGCTTCGGCACCTTGTAATGACAGTATTTGTGTCACTGGAATTCAGTCCCGACCTAAAACTGCACTGATCTTTCAGTTCAAATCTGTGGAGGCATTTTCATGCAACTCTTTCTCTTCCAGAGCTCCATGGCTGTAACAGCTCACATCTTTTGTAGGTCAGGCACCGCGACGGACGTGAAACGTGTACGTGAGTTGGTTGCAGTGCTACAGTCACTGCAGGTGCTTTGCTACACAAATATGTACACGTGTAGAATATTAATGACAACTTTCATTCAGAGGCAACATATGAATTATCAATGAATCCAGTTTCCGTGTTTAGCAGGAAGCGTGTGGCAAGGGCGGATTGAATGTTTGGAATCATCATCTGGGCTGCAGTAGCTATTGCTGCGTGTGCTACCCCAGATGGCAAAACCTCCCCTGAAGAAGCCTGGCTCACACTGCAGCAGAGCTGTGCAAGCTGTAAACACTACCTTTAGGAATATTCTGAGGGAAAAACTGAAGTTGAGATTGGAAGGAGTTGTGCGATTTGGATCTACCTGTCCCCTCTGAGGCACAGGGTCTGTGTTTGCTATTATCAGGTACATGGTGGCAATCAAGGAGGAAATGATCAAGAAAAATGGGCTCTGAGACTTCTCACGGTTCAGCTGTGCTGGCTGCTGGGACTTCTTTTCCATTCTAATATCAAGCAATGATTTTACAAGGAAAGCCAGCTGTAAAAGGAGAATGAAATACCAGTGACCTCAAAATCTCTGGAAAATTCATTAATCCCTGTGAACCAGATTTAATTTTTGGGCTAGATGCTAATTATCACTTGAATATGCACCCCAAAATACTTGAAATATAAGAATTTTGCCTGCTTTGCAAGTAGATGGAAGTAAAGCCAAGTTAATTTGGGCAACCATTTGAAAGTCTTCCCCTAAATTTTGTCCCCTGCGTTTCTTATGTTGTCTATGAAATAACCCTGAGGAATGCCCTGGGGTGTACAGGGTTTGCACAGCCCATTCTCGTCTGTTGCTGTGTAAAATAAACAAGAGCACGAGAGGGGCTAAGCCCCAGCACAGGCAAGGCGGACACCAGCACCCTCAGGTGCCCTAGGTACAAACATGGGGATCCATTACATAACTGTCTTCACTGCTACTCGCAGGAGTAACAGATAAGACTGTACAGCTTTTGATTATGAAATATTCAGTGTTCCTTGAAGTTTCTTTCGGTTTTTGCTATCTGGATAATTTTCCACGTGGAATTACATCTTCCCTTGGGTCAACATTTCAGAGAGCTGCGTGGCCCCACTCTCACGGCATTGCTGCCAGCACTGGAGGTGGCTGTGGTCACTGTCCCTGGGGCTGCAGGGCTCTGGGATTCCGGGCTAGCAGCAGGTCCCCGGCCTGGGCCTCTGCCAGCGCAGCTGCAGCGCTCACCGTGCTGGGCTGGGCAGAGCTCCTGGGCAAGCACGGCCGTCCCTGACACTGCGACCACTGCGGATCACAGGGACTGAGAGCAACAAACCGATGGGACAGCTCTGCTTGACAGAGCTGCTTGGCTGCGTTGGTCACACAGGAGCCGGGCCAGGCAGTGCCAAGACTCTGCTGCGTCGCCTCTTGTGAGCGCATGGGTTAAAGCAGCAGTGGTTTGTGCCTCAGTTTACCATCAGGAACTACCATTTTGAGATACTAAACAAAGGACATTTTGAGATTTAACTAAATGTGGTTTGTGGATTATGCGAACATTCAGTTCCCAATGTAAAGTGCAAGTGTTTCTATACTGACCCTGTGAAGGCGCTCTGGGAGATGCACAGGGGAGCCCTTAGAGCTCCCGTCACACGGAGGGGACGGACACAAAAGAACCGAACGTTTCCTTCAACTCCGGTGACTCGGGATCTGAGGGACAAGGTCACTCACTAAAACAGAGCTGTCCTGGCAAGGGATTCCTGGGTAGAGACACTCGGAATGCACTACAGCTCCCGGTGCCTGCGGGAGGCCGGGGGCGATGGGGTGTACCCGCGGTGTCTCCTCTTCCCGGTGCTCGGTGACGCCCGGCGTGCCCGGTGCCACTGCTGCTGTACCCGGTGCTTTCCCGGTGTCCCTGCCCTTCGTGGCCTGTGCCCGGTACTCCCGCTGTGTCCCCGGTAAGTACCGGTACTCCCGGTTCTCCCGGTGTCCCCGGGCCGCCCCCTCAGGCGGGCGGCCGCGCAGTGCACGCCGGGAGCCGCGCGCGGCACGCCGGGACACGCACCCCGCGCC
>WBMY01004636.1:666849-725770 GCA_013397315.1 Donacobius atricapilla
CACCGAAAACAAGACGAGAATTAATAATCCAGGGAAATGAGTAGGTGTTGTTTCAGAATTTTTCTCGCATCCCCGGTTTTCCTGCAGTGCTCAGCAGGGCAGCAGCGATAGGAGGTGGCTCAGACCTTCAGAACCAGCTGCAGTAAAACGGGGGAGGGAGGTCTAATCTCTCCTTCTTGGGGTCATATCCCTGCCTGGATGGCTGCAGGTGCACAGGCTTCCCGTGAAAACCTTATAATATTGCTAAAAATCCGGTATTAGTTGCTACTCCCGAGGTTTTGTTTCGGCAGGAGGTTGTATGCAGGCAGGGCTTTTGATGGAAGCTGGGGGGTGGGAGTGGTGCCTCCCTTGAAAAGTTTGGGGTTTGTTCAGTTCTGTGGGTGTGAGGTTTTTTTTTTTTTTAGGGTGGATGTAATTAAACTTGACCTTTAATATCAATAATAATGTGACACCTTCCCTTTCTTTACCATGGTATCACTCAAACCATTTCTTCCCTGATAGTGCTGCAGCAGTGGGCTTGGTTGGTGCAGGTCAAGTCCTTTCATAATGAATTGCCTACTAGGGATGGGGGAAGGTTAATCTAAGCTATATTAAAAATCCTTAATAAACACCGTTTTAATGTAATTAAATGTTTGGGCATATTGACCTGGCTAAATTATGTATTTTTGTGGTGATTCTTTTAAGTGTATGTTCCTATGACAGTATTGTTCATGGCATTAGGAGGTGGTGGTTAAAGAACCTCTGTTCAGTGATGATCATTTTGTAAATGATTGTGCAGCATTTGGCTGGTTTTCGGGAGAGGGAGGGTCTGCTGTCAGATTGTTATTTGCCCTTAGAATAATTTTGTTAAATAGGAAAATTATGTTGGGGAACTAAACAAAGAAAATATTTTTAAACTGTAAGATGCATTGCAAATATCCGGCTTGTTCTCGGGCATATCGTTTTTGTGTGTTTCTGTTGCTGTTCCCATGTTTGTGGATGCTGTGAGCAGCCATTGAGCAGGGAAGAGACTGGGTGGAGTAAGGAGGCAAAGCTGCGAAATGGCTCGATTACCCTTTCAGAGCTTTTTTTTCCTCCCTTTGCCGGGGTGGAGGAATACTAATTGCCGTAACAATGAAGTCGCTTCTTTAGGGAAAAATCTAATGGTGCAGGAAGCTTCGGAAATGAAACAAATCTCACATTCTGTTCTGGGGCTGATTTTTCTGCAGGGTGGATTTTGATTTGTCTGGCAGTGAGAAGTGACCAGTCACTGTTGCAAAGCCGGATTTTTTTTTTGTCTGATAACCGCTTCAATTTATTCACTTAGATATGCACTTGTTGAATTGATTTTATTTACACTTTAGATAAGAATTACAATTTTTGTGCGGGCATTTTACGCACAAGATTCTCTGGAATCTAGAGAAGCCTCTGTATTGTGGCTTCATGCTGTTATTTGTTCATGGAACTTCTTGGTTAGAGCGGATTATGGGTGGGCACACAGAAAAAGACAATCCCTGGTTTCTTTGGTGACCACAGTGGAGTGACTGCTGTCAGTGTACAGACTGGATTGCATTGCCCTTCATCATGTGCCAAGTTCTTGTAAAATAACATCTCAGGATTTTGGAAGCCCTTTTGAGCACTGTAGCTCTGCTCTGTAAGAGCATTGCTGGCCCCCTTGGGTACTACTGCCTAAAGTTGTGTAGGAGAGGCGTTTGAACAAAGGATTTGGGGAATACAATAGGGGTTGGAGGAAGCACCTAGGAAGGGCTGCCTGTGGAAGTGCTCTCCTGTTCCACATGTGCCTCATGGCATTCCCATCTGATTGCAGTGCTGATTGGAGCAAGTACAGCATTGAACACGGATGGTTCTGAAGCAGAATGAGGTTTTGCTTTTTCATGGGGATCTCAGTTCTGAAGTGCAGTTTGTGATAGGAGATGGGCACACAAGAAGGAGACTGTGTTTCTCTTAGTATGCCCAAAATTAAAATAAGGAACAGTGGTTTCTGCAGTATTTTAGTTCATTCACTTGGAGTAAATGTTCCAGGATTCAGTGGCTACATGAGCTAAATACCTGAGTCTAATGCATATCCAGGCTAAGGCCAGTGGAAAGCCCAGTAAAACACTTGCCATCTTAGCAACTTTGGTTGATTTTTGCCCTTGAAATGATGGCAGTCACTTTTTCTACAGGAGTAACTTGTTCATTTGGATTCTACAGAAGCAAAAGCCATCAAGTTCCTTTCTGGCTGCGCACAGGCTCAGTCTTGCCTGTCCTGCTGAGTCCTGTGCCTGTCCTGGCTCCTCTGCTCCTCCCAGCCTGGGAGCTCAGGTTGTGTCTTTGCTCTCAACTTGCTGTCTACCCAACTTGCTGTGGATGGGACAGCTCCAGAACCACCATCTGCTGACTGCCTTGTCCAACCTTGTCTTCCATGAAGAACTCCACAGCCAGTGTCCATCATTAATTGTAATGTATTTATACTTCTTGTGGAGTATTTTGGGCAAAGAATAGCTGGACCCCTCTGCCTCAGGGTAGCTCAGGTATAGACTGCATAGGTTTGTAAGTTCTTTTACAGCCATCTGTAGCTGCCCTGTATTCCTGAACTAGAAGGGCTGGAATTACCATAGTAGGAAGGAGAATGACATTGGAGTAGTTTGGTTTAGGTCAGCTCTCTTCTGCTTTGGTGAACTTGAGGTCCATTTTCTAAAGTAAAGCCAAAGCCTGGGAGAGCCACTGAAGCATCCATGAAGTGGGCACTGAAATACTTACCAGGCTGAAAATAAGAACTGTGGAGGCCTAAATTCAGGAAATCAAGAGGACAGTAGTAATCCATAATTATTATTAATAGATAATAATTTCAGATTTCCTATAGGGTGCGGGGGAGTTTCCAGCCTCTAACATGAATTTATGATGGCAACTGAAGATCTTTCCCGAGGATCAGAGCCGTCTGTGTTGATAGAATGATACTGGGACTCTCCTGTGAAGTTTGTTGCAGAGAAGTCGTGAAATTATGCACTGTCCATATTTGCAGATCTGCCAGGGATGTTACAACTGGCTCCTCTTTCTCCCTTTTATAAGAGCTTAAGTATCATTGGCAGGACGACCTGACTACTAAAAATGTATTGCACTGGTGAAGCCTTGCCTGGGTTCAGGGGCTTTCTCAGGAGCTGCTTTATTACCTGATACAAGGGAAATGGGGTTCATAATGTGGCTTTTGAGGGTTTTATTCATGGGTGGTGTTGCTTTGTCTTTCGATCTGCCTGACAGAGTAGGCTACACTTCAATTTTTTAAAAGCAGGCATTCACACTAAGATCCAGTGCTGACCTGTTAAAAATCAGTTTTCAAGTACATAAAGGTGTTTCCTCAGAATTCTTTCTCTGGATGCTGTCCACACTAGGAGAGTGTGAATGGCTGTGCTCTGTGGGCAGGATTGTGCGCCCCTGAGGTGCAGAGGTGTGGTGGGACTGTGGCTCTGTCACAGCAGCTGCACGGTGGGGTCCTGCGCCTAGGTTGGGTTACATGCTTGGTTTTCATGTACTACTGTTATTTTAGAACAAAACTTTTCTTCATTCCTACCATGTTCTAAGACCTACTGATGGACAGTACATATTAAAAGCATTGGCAAGAACCAGGATTTTGTCTGATGAGGAGCAGAATTCCAGTTTTACCTTGGAGATGCCAGCTGCTGCAGGTTAGCCCAACAGATGTGTATTGCTAACCTGTATCTTATCTCACTTGTTTAAAGAAGGGCCTTTTCCTCTCAGTTGAGGCAGGACCTGGATGAGGCAATGTTTGTCTCATTCATAATATTTAAAAGCTTATTCTGTTTTCTTTTTTTTTAACCTCCTGCTCTCTCCTTAAGGGAGTAGATGGGTGTGACGGGCTCTCTTGCTTTTAGTTCACTGTCTTGGAAGGCACCTATCATTTCACTTCCTGCTGCCATATACGCTCAGGAACTGTCAAAGAAAAATGTTACTTAGAAAGTAAGTGTATGCTGAACTCCATTTCCTTGGGACTATAAACATACTGTCCTTTTAAAACTAGTGCTCAAAACTAGTGCACGGCATTGTCACAATGACCGATACCAAGAGCACTGATGCATGTATAACTGTAAAAAAATCAACGTCAATTCAAAGTACCTGCTAGTTAATATATTTGGAATTATTTGCAGCGTTTCCTTCTTAATGGTACTGCTTCTGAATGAGCTCTGGAGCTTGGCTCGGCTGGTTGTGGACTTTGGATAAGGGTTGTGATTAAATGAATGTAATAAATACAACTTCGTGGTTGTGTTTCTGTGGATTCTGGAAGACTTAACTGGTGTTTTTTACTAGTAACTACTTGCTGCAGCCTTGAGAAGGTGTTTCCAGGGATGGGACCATCTATGGTTGAGGTTTGTGGGTGGTGCAGCAGCAGTGTCTGTCCTGTAATTTCCTTGGATCCGTTGTTAAGTAGGTCCCTGCTGAGGGAGTTGGTCGGAGGCTGTTCAGAGACACCTCTTGTTCTGGGGCTGGTTGGTGACTCAGCTGTCACACCTCTTGTGAGGTGGGTGACGGGCTCTGTGGCATGGTGCTGTACTGGTTCGCACCTGGGATAGCGCGGGGCATTCATGACTGAGATTATTTATACTTTGCCTCTTGTATCCATGTTAATTGTTCCCGCTGTGCTTCACAAACCTTAAGTTCTTTTGGTTTAATTAGACAGACAAGGGTTCCCCTCCCCACCTCCCCCCGAGATTGCCTCTGCCTTGTTTTTCTGCTTAATGCTAAAGCAAAGGTGTTAAGTTTATCCTTCTTTAAGACTAGAGGCAGATAAGCTGGAAGCATCTAGGTTGTTTGCTGCAGATAAATGACTGTTTCTTCCATAAAGAAACAATATTGGCAGCTTGTCATGTGCTGGATTCGCCTGCTTTTTGGGGTGAAGAGAGAGATGGGATAAACAGTTTGGTTTGTTTAAATGCTCATATCTTTACAGTCTATTAAGAGGATGATGCCATTAATGAATGACTATGTATTTTAAACAGATGGTGTCTGTTAAATTAGTAATGGTAGAAATTTCTGGTTCTCTCACCTTCAGCTCTGTTTTAGAGGCAGGAGTGTAGTAGGTGAAGGTGGGTGATGAGAAGGATGAGACAACTTCTACCAGAACCTTGACTTCGTTATTTTTGGTACTAGTGTCATGAAAGGTTGAACACTGTTCCCTGTAATAGAATAAGATGTTATAGATGACAATTATGATGAGCTTTTTGCCTTTGATTTTTTTCTCCCCCCACTCTCGGAAAGTGAAGCCATTTTTGGTCAATAAGCTTTGAAAATGGCTAAAGGACTGACAGTGTTCTATTGGAAGAGTGGAAGTTCTGTTGAAGTTCTTGTTTGGATTTCTTTGTGGTTTACACCTTCCCCTGTTTCTAAAATACTAACATAGGTGTTCCTTTAAGTTCCTTTCTGGATATTTTTCTATCTAAACTTAATCAATTCACAGTTGTTTTTGTTAATATCACATTTCCAGTATAACAGGCAGTTCAATGGTTGAATTATTTAAATTTGGATATAGTCCTGTGACCTCATTTGCAGTTATAAATCTCTTACCTAATTTTTCAAGTCAGAGAAGTATGGGAGGAAGAGCTGAGACCAACAAGGTTTAAATCCGGTGTGTGCCTGCTGATAGACATATCTAAGTGCAGCAGTCTTCTCCTTGTGGTCTAGAACTGCTATCCCCAAATCTGTATGTGTTGTTTGACCTAGCAATAGTGGTACTGAAAAATACCCTGCTGGAGTCATCCAGCTGCCCCTGATGTGCCTTGCTCTGAGCAAGTGTTGAGTAGCAGCGTGCAGTGGGGAGCCCCGTGACCCTACCCCTGCTCACTGTCCCACCGCCGTCACAGCGCCCTGAGCAGCGCCGTGGGGAGTGCCATGTCAAAAACCTCTTCACACGTGCCAGAGCTTTCTTTTCTACTGCAGCCTGCATTCTTCCTGTTACTGGTAGGTACATTTGCCTGCATTTTCACACAGAATTCAACAGGCAGGTTAGAAGAAGGATGTTTTCCCTTGTTTTCCACCAAAGCCTGCACACAAACCTCAGGCTGGAGCTCTGACCTGGAGGAAGCTCAAAGGCTCTAAAATGAGATGATGTGACAGTGCTCAAGATGTTTCTTCTGAGAATTACTTGTATCATGCTTCTATCAGAATTGCAAAACTGAAGTGATACATGGAGAAAAAATGTCAAGATTGAATTAATTTAAAATCTTCTTTAAAAAAAAATATTTTCCAAGCAAATTTGGTCCAGATTCCTCAAAGTCATTTCGTGTTGGTGCCTGAGAAGGTAATGACGCCAGAAATGTTTTTTTGTTGTTTTACAGTCCTAAAGGGGGGTAGTGACTGCCAGTGATGTGTTAAAAACTTAGCTTGAAATAATATGGGAAAGCAGACGGGCATAGGAGTTGATTTCAGAATGCACAGGTGTTTCTTTAGGCAACATGCTGCATGGAGCAGCCAACTTGCTCCTGGTTTATAGCATCGTGAAGACGTTCCTTAGCTTTATTTTTCAGATGTAATTGCAACCTGCATTCCAACTCTTTGGAACATAGGCACTATATCTGATCTGCTACAGGTTGCTTTCTAGTTCCCCATGCACTTGGTGTTGAATTATTTTCAGAACTAAACTACTGTATCAGGTTTTTAGCAGAAGCTGTAAAAGTAAGTGAAATGGGGAAGAAAGCAGGCATAAAATATTCCACTTTTTTTCATGTTAAAAATATATTTCCTTTGATAAACCTGTAACTGAACTGTAACAGAAAATGTTTTTTGTGAATTATTACAAACACTGCACAGAATGCTGTACTCTGTGGATACTACATTGATATATCAAGCAAAGTGTTGACCTACGGGCATTTTGAGACTTCCCTTAATTGCAGAATAACAGGCTTACTAAACATATGAATTAAAAATAAGGCTCAGAGTTGTAATTCAGATCAGATTTGCTTCCTGTTTTGTTTTTCCCAAATCAAATAGCTGTTGGAGCTCACTTCGTCGTAATCTCTCAGCCAGCTTTACTGATGTAGGCTGAAAAGTGGAAAAAAGATTAACCCAGCTCATAAATGAGTAGCTTTCTCATATTCTCCGACTCATCCCTGCTGGCTTAGCAGGTGATGGATTCCAGCATTTTCTAGGATAAGGTCTGTTTGCCATGCTAAGGGCAGCTGCATGGCTGTGCCTGGGTGATTCTACTGTGGATGAGCTTTCATGCAGTAACGGGGGGCAAGATGGAGGCAGGAGAGGAACTGGATTATTTGACTTGTTACTGTTTTTCTTTCCTATCAACAGATAGAGACATATCTAGGAGCCCTTTTCAGGTCCTAATAGTTATGCCCAGGAACCATGGATATTACTTCACTTCTGTGGAATCTGGTTTGAGTACATTTGTGGAAAGAATTGTCCTATTCTGTGGCTTGAGTTTGAAGAAGCAGCTGTTTGCTTACGGGTCTTAAAACAAAATCAGACCCATTAAAAATTAGTTTAAATTAAAAGGAAGTTTTCTTACATACTCGGTAGAATTTAGCAACATAATCCAGAGGTGTAAGAGAGCAATTCATGTGGTCTAGTTCTTCCGTAAGGACTGTAGCTCTAATTGCCTGGGAATATGCCCAAATAACCTCTTCGAGTTCTCTTGTTAATGTTATGAAACAGGATACACTGTTGAAGAACCTCCTATGCCGGCCATGTAGCAAGAGACAATGCAGCAAGGGTTTCTCCTTTATTAATGCACAAATGGACCCTTTCAGCTTTAAAGAATTGGGGAATTTAATTCTGATTGTATCAGTTCAGTTACTCTTTTTGGTGGCCTTTGGTTTTCATAAGTGACTAGCCTTTCACTGGGATTGTAAAATTAGCTGAAGAGAGGGAGCTAACTGAAGTAGGATTTTGGGTATATTAACAAATCAGAAGTAAACTGTAGCGGTTTTCTTTGAGCTAAAAAGTCCTTTTAGGAATGGCAGAATGTTAGAGAAACCACTTGAAAATTGGTAGCATGTAGCTGGACACTCCAAAATGTTTTAAGTTTTATACACAAAAAAACTTGACATTGACATTTTAAATGATAAATTAAGGTTTAAATTTGAACCTAAATGTGAGTAATGGAAAACTCTTAATTCATTTCACCATGTGAACCCAGTTTTGAGTTCCTGATGCTGGTGGTGGCTCATCTGCCTTTTTAACACCCAAATGCTTTGTATCAGGTGTGCCTGAGCTGGCAGTCTGAGAAAGTGACATTTGATTATATTTCCTTCAATAAGTGTTTTTGTAGAATATCATTAAAAATGTTTTCATAATAATACTTAGGGAAAAATGGTCTTGTAGCTGAATTAACTAAAGTATTAGAATTCTGCAAAAAAGGCAAAAGTGTACAATTCCTAAAGCACAGCAGTGCTGAGCTAAAGCTTCATTGAGTTTTCAGAGCTGCACTCTGCTGGTCTGTTCTGTATCTGCTGATGCTTTAGCTCTATAATTGATGCCATGTATCTCTTCTAATTTTTAATGTAATGAGCTACAGTTACATGTTTAGTGTACAAAGCTTGTGTTTTTGTGGGGAAGACTGTTTATGGAGCCTAAGCAACGGTCGTAAAACCTGCAGGAATTGAATTAATTTACTGCTAAATTCCTGGAGTGGCCATGGAGATACATTTGGGATATGCACTGCGAGATGAGGTTGCTGGACAGCAGCGGCAGAGTGAACCTGGGATGGTGGTGCTGGTGTATGGAGCAGCTCACTGCTGCTGCCAGTGTCGTGAGCCAAGGAATGAAGCTGAAGCTGATTTTTGGTCTTCTTACACCTCACTGTGGTAGCAGAGCACTCTCAGCGACAGAGGCAGTGGCACAGCTGGGTTTGCTGTGCCTCACTATGGAGAGATGGATCACAGCTCAATTGGGAGCAACTTCTACTGTGACTTTTTCTGAACAGCAGAAATAGGCACTCTTTAGTCAGTTGAGCCGTTTTAGGGGTTTCTTTATAGTTTTGGTCCTTAAAAGTGGTTTTGACACACTTAATAGGGGTAAACAAAGGCAGTGGAGAACCTTGAACCTAATTTACTGACAAAACCCCGTGGAGGGTGCTGAGGTTTGTTGTGATGGTGCAGTTTGGTACCTCAGGATATACTTCTGAAAATGAGAATTTGGAAGGGCTTAGGTGTATAACCCAAATTGTAGTACTGTTCAGCATTCAGTATCCTCTGCTAAACAAAATCATAATAAACTCTGAAGAAATTTACAGACTCGATTTATTTTTTGTGTATACAGAATGGACACTTCTAAGTACTTTAATTCCAGTAATTTTGCTCTTGCTTGATGCTGGTTAAATGAACAAGTATTTTTGTCAGGTTGAGACTAAAATGCTGATGAATTAATTTGATTCCATAATCTGTTTCTCAATTTTATTTGGAGAATACTTACAGAAAATACTTAAGTGTCTCCTGGAGCAAGTATGAACACAGTCATAGAAATACCTACAAGCCAAAATGGATAATGTGTTGGCATGACTTATCATGAACTGAGGGGAATCTCTTGCCTGAAAGTGATTTTCTTTTCCCTGCCTCATTGCTGTGACGGAGCATGTATGTAGCTGTTGTGCTTGAATACCTCCTGTAGAGCTGTTTCAGCTAACAAATGGAGCTGAACCTGTTACATTTTGCTGTTGGTGCATTTATGAATCATTTGCAGGTCTCTCATTAAGTTATAGTCAAGTTTTCCAGTAATCTAGGAAGCACTTGAAGCGCGCCGATACCCATCAGCGGAAGAAGGCAGTGTTTGCCAGGGAGCAGCAGTGGTGTGCCGAGCCCTCTCAGTCAGCTGGGTCGGGGCGTTCCTGCCCATGCCGGGCCGGGGTGCCCGGTGCCAGGTGCCCAAGGGCTGGGGGCTCCCCGCTGGCACCGGCAGGGCAGGGCCGCAGAGCCCCTGCAGCGGCAGGGAGCGTATCCTTGCTGCGGTGAAGCTCAGGAACCTCTGAACCCCACTTTAGGAAGGAGGAGGACGATGATCAGACACGAAGAGACAGAGCGGCCCCTTTATTTATTTAATTTTTTTTTTCAAATGAGAAGGTCAGATGAATCTGCACTGTGCTGGTTTCACCTTCCCTTACAGGAGAGGATTCTTATGCCTTTCAGGTATTTCTGCTCAGTTTGTTGCTCTTCATTAATAGTTCTCTGTGTTTTAGAAGCTTATGCAGGGAAGAATTCTGGCTTGTGATGATTCTTGGCTGTCTCTTTTTAAAGATTATGCTTAATATGCCACTCTCTAGTCCTGCAGCACCAAAGGATTGAAGTAGGTCTGCTATCCTTACTGCTCTGATGTTTCTGCCAGTCCTAAGTATAAAAGCTGATCTGTAGCTGAGTGGAAAGGTGGGCAGGTGGGATGAGGTGCAGTTGCCTGCTGAGGATCTGCTGCTGTTAGTGGAGCTGAGGAGTATGTTTTGTATAGGCAAGGAACAGTTTGTGTTGTTCTAGAAAACCGTGCGGGTCCTGTGCTGCCAGGAGTGAGAGGTGCCCACTGTGTGTCGTACCTGTGCCAGCAATAGGCGTTCTGCCAGCTCCCAATTTTAAAAGGCTTACAAAGACACCTGATCTTGCTGAGAACACCTGTAGCCCTCTGTTACTGTCCTTATGCAGAGGTGTGTCACTTGGTGCTTTTGTATATGCAGACTATTGATAGGGAATCAGATAGGTTTTAAGTTAGAAACTACAACTTGGAGGAGTGTTAGTGGGTATTAATAAGAGGCACATCCTGGTTCACGCTTAATTAGTAGCTTTTACTCCATGGGTGGCTAAGTTCAGTGTGCTTTTTCCTGTGTTTAATAGTGGACAAAGTAAAATTCTCATGAAGGACACCGTTTCTTTCAAAAGATCTAACTCTGTCTTGACACTGCCTTAAGATGCTGATACAGAGTGACCGGTTTCAGGCGAGATGTAATTAACAGTGATGGTTCTTTGTGGGTTGTTCCCGTTCCCCGGGGTTCCTGCAGAGCCCCAGGTGTCTCTCATGGCTGAGCTGTTTGAGGGTAACACGGTGGTGGCTGGTAGGTGATGGAGGAGGACTCCTTTGTCTTGCTTCGCTGAGGCCTGTATGTCACAGTCTGCTCCAGCTGAAAAAAAGGTAGTCTACATGTGGCACAGGTGTGTAATTAATGGTGATCCTTTTGGGCTTTTTGGATTTGGACACTTTTGCTTGAGTGGGTTGTTTTGTGTGGGGGGTTTTGTTTGTTTTGGTTTTTGTTTGCAGTGGGCTTTACTTGTTTTTGTTTTGTTCGTTCTTTGTCTATGAAGGAGGCAGTCCTAAAAATACTTTGCCTTCCATTCAGACGGCTTTGTAGTTAAAAGTCAGGAATGCTGAGCAGGGTGCTTGGAACAGACCCTTTCTGGAGGAGGGAGATGCTGCAGATCAGTTGGTTGGTGGCTTTGGCTCAGCTGTAATTTCCTAATAGCAGGAGTAGCTGCTTTGCCCTGTAGCTGTTGGAATTTATGTAGTACTAGGATCTGTTTCTCACTAACAGTTCAGAGTTAGATTGTGAAGCAGCCCAGGCGTTGGGAAGTGTATATGGGATACGGAGAAGTTTGGGGTTGCTTCCCATTTGACAGGGAAAATGCATTTGTAAATAGGTGCCATGTGAAGGATGGCCTTACAGGCGCAGTTGCTGTTACTTTTAGACGAGTGCTCTAATTGCGTCTCCCAGATACCACAACAGAATTGATGAGATACTGGGATTTTTACTGGAGTCAGTGCGCTGGCGCTGGGTTTGCTAGGCATTAGCTGCGTCGTGGCGCTTCATAAAGCAGAGCCCACGCTCAGGGCTTTGCCGGCGGTGCTGCGGCGCGTTCGGGAGTGCCGGGCCCGGTCCCGGTGCCGTTCCGCTGCCCCGCCGGGCCCGAGCCCGCTTCAGCACCGGCTGGGGCCCTCTGCAGGGCGCCTCCCAGCACTGCAGCGCCTTCTTTTTGATCTTAACTAAATTGCCGTTAATTTGCATGCGGTACTCTGCTCCGTACTGAGCACCGAACATCTCCTGAAACCCAGTTCTCCTTACCTGGCATGGATTAGGAATGGGACAGGAGGAAGTGAAGTGCTTGCTTCTGTTCTCTGAAAGGATGCAGCCTGTGCTGTTTTCAGCTGAATTGTTTCTGAGATAGCTATTGAGGAAGAGGTTAGACTAATTAAATGAGGCATTGCCTGTTTAGAGTGTTCCTATCCTAAGTGGCTTGCAGGGCAGTATTACGGTGTGCAGCATTTAACGTGGAAGATCCACCAGCAGGGTGGAAACAAGCAACTTGCAGTTTTAGCTCATTTTGAAGCAGGCAGCAGGGCCTAGATAGGTTTAGAAAGAAGCAAGCCTCTGGTCCCCTGTGATGAATAAGTAGCCATTAATGATACAAGCTTAGTATTTTCCTTACTTTTTTCATTGCAGGCTGTTGTTTAAAGGAGACTCCTTACTGAAATTGTTATTGAGCTGTTATGCTGAAGTCAGTGTACCTGTGTGTCTAGGGAGGGGCTGAGGAGAGGCTGTGGGAGCATGCAGTCCTCCAGCAGTCAGTAGCAAGTTGACAACCCCACCTGCTGTCTCTGAGCCTCTGTGTGTTGCTTGAGTTTATCTCGATGCTGAAGGCTGGCTGGTCAGTCAGACTTGCTGAGCAGCCTGAGTGAATGATGAGTCCTGTACAGAACCTGCCAGGTGTGCAAGAAGTGCCATTTCAGCGCTTTGCACGGTCGTGGTGCTCACAAGGTTCCTGCAGTGCAGAAAGCAAAGGCGGTGCTGCCAGCGTGGTTTGGTGGTGTCACTGTGACAGAGGTCAAAGCTGCCCAGCTGAAGCAGGTTGTGCACTGAGAATGCTGTCGTTCATGTTTCTGAATCAAAGGATACTAAGGAGCGAGTGTTTTGGAAAAGCACAACTCCACTGACTTGAGCTGTCTCGAGCGTGTGGGATTTCAGCTGTAACCCGAATTGGCTGGCGTTGCCGGAGGTGGTGTGATCGCTGCACTGCCTGAGCCCAGCTGCAGTAATGGGCCTGTGGCAGCTCTTCCCATGGTAATGGTGCCACTCTGTTGAGATTGGAGGACTGTTTAAAAACTTGCTGTGCCCTAAACGTGGGCAAGATGAAATATTAACTCTAGGTAAACTACATTCACACATGACTGAAAAGAAAACAAGTATTGTCTCTTAGTTAGAGGTTTTTCAGAACTTCCTCAGGTGATGGTAGGGGAGTGGGAAAAGTCATTTGTGTGCTACAGTTGTGTCGCGCTGTAGCTACAAGGGCCCCATGCTGGGGTAGAGCCAGAGCTTTTAAAGATACCGTTTGGATAAATCTAAGAAAGCTTCCTGAGGAATGTTTGTTTCAAGGAAACAAATTGTCTCTATCTCCTCCTTGTAGATGGATTGAATCTTCTCTGTTGAATGCCTCTGGATTTCCTATTGGATTTCACATCTGGAGAAACAGTTGTGATTTAAGCCACTGTGGCAGACTGAATTGTGGATCCTGGGTTCCCAAGACTTTAGCTCTTGAGGAGAAGCCACTGCTCGATCACGTTAACCTGACATCTCCGCCACGATGGTGCTGTCACAAAGGCAACGAGATGAACTGTAAGGGATCATTGTTTATAAGTTTGTTCTGCATTTTCATTGAACTTGGATTACTAGCATTTGTTTCCAAATAGATTTTAGAGTGTCTCTATTCACATGCCCATTAAGTACTGTGTATTGTGGGTTGGATCTCTCTACTCTCTATTTTTGACAGAACTGCTGGTATTTGAAACTAGAATTGGAAAATGATGAAAATATAATTTCAGAGTTACTGATGGCAAAAAAATGGATTCTTCAATTTGCAGTAAGCACATTGCAATATAAGCTGCAATCTGTGAATTTTACATTGATCTTGAGTAAATTCTGGAAATTTTTTACTATTTTACTTTGGAACATAGACAAGGATTTGATCAGAGTGCACTGTGTTGTGATGACAATCTTTCCCTGACTTCTTAAATTGTATGTAAAATGTTTTGTAGAAATCGAGCAATAGCAGATTACCTCCGTTCCAATGGCTACGAGGAGGCATATTCGGTTTTTAAAAAGGAAGCTGAATTAGATGTGGTGAGTTCAAACAAGATTCTTTGTCTATATTTAAATTTTGAAGTCCGTCAGTTTTATGGCATCTGCATCTGTTCTGAACCTGTGTGTCTGTTACCTACCTGTTAGCTCAGACAGTTTCAGAACTGGAGGTGGTGAACTCACACAGCTTATTGCCTTGCCAGAAAAGGGAAAATTAATCATTGGATGAGTTGACCATTTCTGAGCAAATGGTTTTATAACCAGATTTGAAATGGTCTGAGACTGTGCAGCTTTGGAGACTGTCTTCACTGGGAATCTTTGAGATACAGGAAGATGAAACTGGATTACTTTTGTCCTCTGCTTTATCATACAGAGCCAATGTTGGAAGATTCTTTTGAGCTTTGAGTTGGGTCAGGAGTTAAGTCCTTGCCTGAGTCTGTTGCACACCTCTTGGGTAACCATGTAGTAGGAGAGCAGGCTGAAACAGTTCACAGAAGTTCCAGTTCCTATCATCCAATAAGGCCAGGCTGGATGGGGCTTGGAGCAGCCTGGTCTAGTGGAAGATGTTCTCCCCTGGCACGGGGGTGGAACAAAATATCATTCAAGGTCCCTTCCAACCCAAACCAGTCTGTGATTCTGTGATTGTGTGACCAGCTCTGGTAAGCAGCTCTGTTTGCTTAGACTGTACAGATGCCAGTGACTCAGACTAGTCATTTCTTGCAACTTCATTCCGTTGATTTGCCTTTGTCGCAGATGATTTGGTATAATTTTTAACTTAGCCACCTATTAGCATAGGAGGTGTGCATTTCATATGGCTACCGCTGGATTGAGTAGTAAACTTATGTGTGCTGGATAAATCCTTGCCTTTTCTTTATTACACGTTGCATTGTTCTTTTTCCAAAATGCTTGAAATTTGACTTAATTTCCCCAATTTGCTACTAGTATTGAATAAATAAGTAGAAATGACTAATTGAAATGCCATACTTATAATTGAAAATCTTAGTCTCATTCCCCCATCTGCTTTATCTATCAACCTAACTTAGTCTCCTCTTCCCAAAGCTTAGGAAAGCAATCTAAATAGGTTAGATGGTCCTGAGGGAAAGAGAAAATGCAGTTGCTAAAAGTTTCACAACTTTCATGCAAGAAAATCTGAATTGGAGGGGGCTATACTAAAATGAAAAAAAAATAGTAAAGGCTGAAATTATTTGAGTAAATTGGAAGGATTGAGGTGTAGCTCTACAAAGGGAGATGTAATTTTTGTATGGATTATTCATGGAGATAACTTCAGCTTTTACAAGTGCCCCCCTATAGTAATAGATTAACATCTGTCTCTGACCAAGGTAGCCAGTCCTCCGAGCTTTTATCTTCCATGGAGTAAGCCTTGGCATGGTTATTTTCTGATGTCTGTTATCTTCATCTCATTTAGGATTATTGTAGCATGAGACTGTAATTTTGTAATGGAAAGAAAGGGCAGTATTTAGTTACTTCTGTGTCTCTGATGTTTGTTTTTCTGTGTTGCTTTTCTTCCTCTTTCTTTAAATGCTTCTTCTCAGAATGAAGAGTTAGATAAGAAGTATGCTGGACTTCTGGAAAAAAAATGGACATCTGTTATAAGATTACAAAAGAAGGTAAGTAGAGATCTGCTGGTTGTACACATATAAAAAGTTAGCACAGAAAGCATTCAGCACTGAACATGCACGTGCAGTCGTGAAGCTGGAGAGGCAAGAGGTGCCTTGAGGCAGTTGGTGAGTAGGGAAATGGATTTGCTGTGTGCAGAGGGCCAGGCTGGGCTTGAACAGAGGAAAAAGCAGTGCTGCCTGTTGTCTTTGGCCATGCCCCTAGAGGGAAGGAGCCATTAGCTCCAGTGCATTCCAGTGGGCAATTGTGCTGCAAGTGGAGAGTACAAAACTCTCTTTAGTCGTGCTTCAATGGCTCAAGAGTGTATTAAAAGCAAGAATACCCCTAAAATCAGTGTGTTAACAATGAAGTCCTATCCCTTGTGCAGGTTAATACAGAGAGGGTTTATTAGCCCTCCAGTATTTCTTTTGTTGGTTAATGTGTGTGCTAGCTCCAACAGGACACAGAATTCCTGCAGCATTCCTTTTTGTTAGCACAGCCTTCTTTGGTAGTTTGGCACAAGAGTAATTCAGATTTATTTATACAGTGTGTGAATAAAGGGGATTTTTTAGAACTTTTTCTTTCTTGTGAAAATATTTGGGAATTTGAAAAGAATAAATGATTGATTAAATTATTAAGAATTAACTATAAATTATTTAAGAATAAGCTATAAATGATTAATTTAGGTTTGAATTTTAAAACCAGTGCTACTGAATGTTGGTAATCAGTTTTGGTCCATGCAATCTTTGCTTTACTGTGAGTTCTGGAGTCAGTTGTTGTTTGGATTACTAATGCAAGAAGGTGAATTAGATCTTGTATAAAACTGGAAATAAAACGTCTCTTCAAAATTCATACACTTAGGTAATGGAATTAGAATCGAAGCTGAATGAAGCTAAGGAAGAATTTACATCAGGTGGACCTCTTGGTCAGAAACGAGACCCTAAGGAGTGGATTCCTCGTCCTCCAGAGAAGTATGCGTTGAGTGGGCACAGGAGTCCTGTCACTCGAGTCATTTTCCATCCAGTTTTCAGTGTTATGGTCTCTGCTTCAGAGGATGCCACAATAAAGGTGTGTGTGCTCCAGACAACTGGCTGTGGAATAGGTGACATCAATACAGTGAAACTTGTTCTCCTGCTGGGTTTTTAATGCCGAAAGTTAGCTGAAAAGCAGTTTTCAAAATGCATGAATTCAGTTTATGTATAAGTAACAAAATCACATAAAAAGAAATTTATTTTTCTCAACTGTTAAGCTTTCTAGAGCTGACTGTCTCTTGCTTGATTAATTATTGAACAAGGTGCCAGACTGGCCTTCAGAGTGCAAATGTGAGGCTGAGGAATACAAAGAGTAATGGGCTGCTGCTCACAGGTTGTCTGTTCCCTTGTCAGGTGTGGGATTATGAGACAGGAGACTTCGAGCGAACCCTGAAGGGGCACACAGACTCTGTGCAAGATATTTCCTTTGACCACACTGGCAAACTCTTGGCCTCCTGTTCTGCTGATATGACCATTAAGCTATGGGATTTCCAGGGCTTTGAGTGCATCAGAACTATGCATGGTAAGGTATAAAGGGATTGATTTAGCAGTCTGTAAAGTGAAGAGATTTTTTTTTAATCCAGGAAAACTGCTGATGTGGAAAGGGGTTATAGACCAGAGTATTTTCCAAAAGAAAAAGGGGGGATATAATTTGATGATTTGAGTGCTCTATAAATAGGGAATACATGCAGTGTTTATGGAATGAAATAGCATCTTAAATCTACTATGCATGATGGTGTGGGAAGCATCCCATTATGATACTGAAATAAAATGACAGAGGAATTTCAGCTTTAAATATTAAATGCTTGCTAGACAATAAAACTGCCTTCAAATCAGTGAAAGATTCCTTCCATCAGCCCTCGGTGTTCCTGAGGCAGGGCTGCAGGAAGGGAGGAGTCCGTGCCAGCGGAGTTGTGGCTGCTCCATGCAGGGTTTGGCTGTGTGTGTTTGATCACATGGGGATGTTCCCTTTGCCCTGGGTTTGAAAACCATAGGAAAAATGAGGAAGTACAACCACAGCTATAAGATTCTGATATTGACAGCAAATGTTTTTTATGGTGTTATGTAAGAAATGGCGAGTAGAAATAGAGAATGTTTGAGACTTAAAAAAATAAACACCCACCCACAGATATACGCAAGTAAATAGAAAGCACCTTTAAGGATGCTCAGTGTCTGGACTGTGTGGGTTCTAAAAATATGGATGATTATTTCATAAAAGCTCAAGTTTACATGTAAAGATTATTCCATAAAACACACACTGCTGCTGTAGCTACTTGACCAAGATAAAAAAAAATGGCAAGTCCTGTGTGTTCTGTGAAAACTCTGCTATTAATAAAGTGCCACTTAATAAAGGTTTTATTTTGTTTTTAGGTCATGATCACAACGTTTCTTCGGTAGCCATCATGCCCAATGGAGATCATATAGTTTCTGCCTCAAGGGATAAAACTATCAAAATGTGGGAAGTCCAGACAGGGTAAGTGCACTTGTGAGCAAACAGCACCGGAACAAAAGCAGTGAGAAACCACTGTGTGTGGAAATGGGACACAGGAATCTGAATGTCAGCAGGCTATGTGAACTGAGAAATGATGTTGTGTTGTTTAGCGTAATTCACTGAAGGATTCTGCCTCAATCATTAGGCAGAGGGGGTCAGATGTTAATATTGACTAACTAAAGCAGACTGGTTTTGTCTGTCTGGAAGGTATGAGGGTAGATCTCTAGCTCATGATGAATTAGGAAAATAAGTTCATTGGTTAACCATGAGTTTAAAGGGAGTATCTATTACCTTTCTTGACACAGATCAAGGTGTCTCCTGAATTTTTTTTTGTCTTTTTGCTTCTTTCATTTATCAGTTGTTTCTCTAATACCTAAATGACCTGTGAATCTCTGCTTGTTCTTAAAATACTCGCTTAATGCAAGTAATCATGTCAACTTCATTTTCTCCCAAGTTTCCTGCTTTTTACCTTAACAAGTTTTTGCTAGCTCTTAGCTGTCACTGCTTTCTCATGTCAGCGTCCTTTCCACGAACTCCTTACGGCATGCTCCGTCATCTGCCAGGATGAACGCGTGTACGCTAAAACATTTTATCTTAATCACTGGAAGTAGGTGAAGTGTCCTTGAATGTCCAAGGCACGCGCAGAGGGTCCGTGCGCCGGTGGCTGAGCCATGCTGTGGTTTCTTGCACAGTTACTGCGTGAAGACTTTCACGGGGCACAGAGAATGGGTGCGCATGGTGCGGCCCAACCAGGACGGCACCTTGATTGCCAGCTGCTCCAACGACCAGACGGTGCGCGTGTGGGTGGTAGCGACAAAGGAGTGCAAAGCTGAGCTCCGAGAGCACGAGCATGTGGTAGAGTGCATTTCCTGGGCTCCTGAGAGCTCCTACTCCACCATATCAGAAGCTACAGGATCAGAGGTAACATTCCTGGACTGTTACACAAGCAGGCACAGGGAGATCTTTGTGCTCTGTGCGGCACTGACAGCCCCTGTGCTTTGGGCTCAAAGGGCCTGGCAGATACAGCAGGTGTATGAGTGCTTTTGTCCAAGTATCTTGGTGTGCAGCTAAGCGCTGTCTTGGCTTCCCAGGATCCAGCTTTTGTGTTTAGGACCTATCTTTTCACTAGTGAAGGTGAACTTCGGAGAGATGCTCTGTTCAGGGAGGGGTGAGAGTGGGACCACTGTCTCGTATTGCGGCAAAGAAATGTGTAAAGCAGCTTCTCTGGTAGAGTCTGAGGATTATAAAGATGCTTAGCAATTGGAAGGTAGAGGGGGGAAGGAGCCAGTCAGGAATGCAGAAAGAAGCTGCCTTGGGTGCAGTGTGCACCAATGAGTCAAGCACCGACTGCTGTTGTACTGTACATTTGCTGGTATGAGAAAGCATTCCTTAACTAAAATGAATCCCAGTTTGTGTGATCACAGATACCTCTTCTAGTGAGCCTCAAGAAAGGCTTGCTAAAGGCCAAAAGAAATTTCATTCTAAGGATGTTAAAGTGTAGAAGAAAGGAACTTGAAATTAATTCCAGTTTCTAGTCGAACCCTCCACGCAGCATTGCTGTTTTGCCCTCTGCCTCCAAGGGCCATGGACGCCCCAGGGGAAAAGTAGCCCCGCTGAAGAAATGGACTTGTCTAGTGATGGCTTTTACAGGTTATTTCAGTCAAATTTTACTTGAATCTCTAAAAGAACCTTATAATCTTTTAATTATAAGTAATTAAAACGAAAGTGTGTGTGTCGTTTCCTGTGGCCGTGCGGGCTCTGCAGTAGTGCCTCCCCTGCCCCCTGCTGATGGGATCGGGCACAGCCCACACGGGAGCACCTTCCCTGCACACCTGGGGCAGGTGAGAGCCCGGCAGGTGGTAACACCGTGCATGGACACACACAGAAATCCCTTCAGAGTAGCCAGTTTTCAGAATTTCCTAACCCTGCTTCATTGCATTTTATGAAGAATGTGAACACAAAGGTATGTGTGAGCTGCATCCTCACTTGTCCTGAGATGTGGCACTTGAGCTGTGGTTGCTGTTAACAGAGGATGTCTTGCAGTAGGCAAGCGTGTATGCAAAGTGTTACTTGGCTTGTGGAATCAGATGGGCAAACAACCATTACTTTTAACAGATTTTGTAATTCTCCTAGCATTAGTACCAGTGCCTGTGACCCAGCTTTGTCAGTGTGGCTTTACTCGCTGTAAGCTTTTGTATGATCTGATTTTGGTACTAAGCAATATCACTGGGAAGGGATCTGCTTCATTCCTCCTCTTCCTGCTTCCATCCTATGTATACCATAACTTAAACCATAATTTTCTGTAGACTAAGAAGAGTGGCAAGCCTGGGCCTTTTCTGCTGTCTGGATCCAGAGACAAGACCATTAAGATGTGGGACATTAGCACTGGCATGTGCCTTATGACACTTGTAAGTCTGTTGGTGTTTTTTCTGGCAGTCATAGCTGTGTATGTACAACCAGTTCTAATGAAATGTATTATCTTGCATGTCATGTTTTCAAGAGAAGCCAGAGTTGCTGGAAATACAGTCTTAATGACTTCTATGGTTTAGGTCTTGTTGTTGCTAAGAAATACTGACAATCTCCAAAACCATAGTGTGAATACAGTATTGTGGTGTTGGTTCTGTGATGAGCAGCTTGGTTTGTTTACAGAAATGCTGGTAATGATCTGAATTCCGTCTTCTGTGAAATACCATGTTGTTGCCACATGTGGGACTTCCCACTGGCCATAGCCTGCTGTTCCCAGCTCAGCTTCCAGCTGGACTGGTTGGTGGTGCTGGGGTGGAGAGCAGAATTGGTGCAGATCACATGAGGACTGCTGTTTGTTTGCCTTCAAGTACAGGAACTTGCATTGTTGGGAGAACTGATAAAGGTGCAATAATAGAAACTGGAGATAAGCTGTGAGTTCTGAGAGGTTTCAGGAGCTCCAGTGCTGTCCTTGTGGGGCCAGGCAGGGGCCCCTCAGTGTGCCATAGTGTGAGGTGTGGGATGCTCAGCTCTCAGCCTGCTCATTGATCTCTCCTTGTGCACAAGGTGGGCCATGATAACTGGGTACGTGGCGTCCTGTTCCATTCTGGGGGGAAGTTTATTTTGAGCTGTGCTGATGACAAGACTCTCCGTGTCTGGGACTTCAAGAACAAGCGATGCATGAAAACCCTCAACGCGCACGAACACTTTGTTACCTCTTTGGGTATGTATTGCTCCCTGTGCCAGGGCTGCTGCCTCCCCCCTGGCTGCAGCTGAGCGCCAGGCTGGCATTCACCTTGGGGCTCTAGTGGTGCCTTGTGTTCTCTGTGTAGAAGAAATGAGCTAGAAATCAACTCCCATTTCTAGTCAAGCCCCGCACCCGTGTGAGTTGTCGAGTTGGAATGTGCTGGATTTTTCCACTTCTGCTGCCGGTGTTGTGCATGGATAAGGATGTTAACTGACAGGGAGTTGTGGAACCTGTCACCAGAGCATGCAGGCACCCGGGGAGGGGTCTAGTGTCAGTGCTTGTCCAGCGAAAGGAAAAGAAGCGTGTGCACAATGGTCAGAAAAGAGTTACTTTGAATTCCTGGATATTTCTGGTTGGTGTTACCAGATCTTGGTAACAGCATGAGAGAATTTGGCTACAAAAGTAGAGCCAGGAGCTTTGGAATGTAGCCTTTGAGCTGGTAGAATTGTTTTGAAAAAGCAGTGCCATTCAGTGAGAGTAGGGAAATGCTGAAGTTCTGGGTTCGTTGGTAACGTGAGCTTTTGTCTCCTGGCAGATTTCCACAAGACAGCCCCGTACGTGGTGACTGGGAGTGTAGATCAAACAGTAAAAGTGTGGGAGTGCCGCTGATGGAGTTCACAGTGACCCCTTTTCCTCTGGATGCACTCAGATACCATGGTTACCCATTGAGCTCTGTTTAAATAAATATTGTCCTTTCATGTAAATTATTCTGGATGTAGATTGAGCTTATTAAATGTTACACACAAAGTATTCATGCATGGTGAATCCAAATTGTATACTGTAAATTTACATACGTTGTCTAGAAGTACCATAGGTTTAAGAACATGGGCTGGCATTGGTCACATCAGACCTGAGAAGGCAGAAGTGGGATGATTGGAATAGGGCACTTAACTGAATAGTTGACAGTGTCGTTATGTCGGATAATTATACCTGTTTTTCTTTCTGCTGTCTGTTGGTGCCTGAATTGGTGACCTCATTTGGGAAAAGTTTTGTAGGGCTTTTTCAGAAATGTGTATCTATGTAACATCACTTAAGTGTGCTTAATAAATCTTCTCTAAGAATACTAGATAATAAGGCTGCAATTCAGAATCTTCTGAACCTTGTATGTAATTAATGGAAATTAATTAAACTCTGGAATATTTGTCATGAAACATTTGCCAAATCAACAGAAAACACTTGTTTTGGCCTCCTATCATGCAAGGGTTGGTATATTTATAGAACTGACTGTAAACCTGAAATAAGACAACAAATCTTAGTCGCAGCTGATGTGATAAATGTATTTATTTTTTATTTGGTCATTCAATGGTTAAGCTGTGCTGTTAAACTGAGTTTAAATGGTTTTTTGTTTGGTTTTTCTTATGCTAGACAAACTTCCAGGAGGAGTTGTCCATCCCATTAGAGTTTAGTGATCCAGTTTCCAGTAGAGCTTCTTCTCCCAAATGACTGCCATGGTCCACCTTGCTGTTAGCTTTCCATGTTTGTTAGAGATGTGCAATTCCTATTACACAGCAGGATCAAAGGACACTTCCCTCATTCACTGGCAGGAAATTGGGGTATACAAAAGTTTCTTTGTTTCCTTAGTGCCTCCTTGGACAATGAGGTGATCCTCACCTTGGCAATGTGGCTCCAGTAAAAACGTCCTAGGGTTTGCAAGTGGAGAAGGACCTTGGGCTTCGGCATTGAAATGCTTTAAAGGAAGCACTAAGTATCTTGAGAATCAGTTGACACTGGCGGGTCAGATCCATGCAGGCTTCTGAAAGAAGGATGCCATGAACGAAGCCCACACCCATCTGTGGGAATGATGCTAAACGTTAAATCCAAACCCAAATCCTATCAGCAAAACCAGCCCAGCTCAGTTATTGGTATTTATGTTGTTTGGTGTACACAGTTTTTAATTTGCATATCCCTAAAGTTACATATTTTGATCTGAAATGAATGAAAATATTATAAATTAATATTTTAATCAGCAGTTTTGTGACAGATTCCATTGTAGATAACCAAGAATTACAATACTTATCAAACTAACCAGGTCTTTTTAAAAATCAACTTAAAAATTGACAATACAGTGAAGTACCAGGCCGATGTTTTAACAGGTGCATTTGTGCTTTTATTCCTTTGGTTTAATCCGTGGCTTTTAAAATGTCCCTTTTAAAGCTGAGAGTCCCTGACCAGTATAGGGTGGGCTGGAGGGCAAACACACTGCACCTGGTGAGGGGGAAACTTCGACAGTCATCGCAGAAGGACCCGTTGTTCTGTGGGAGGAGCTGGGTTGGGGTATGGGATCCTATGGAAAAGCGGGGTTCTGATGTGGGGGTTTTCAGAGCCAGTTTAAGATCCAGGCTAATCTCTTAAATCCAGTGGTTTCTGTCATTCTCAGTGTGTGTTGCTGCATAAGCATGCACAAATAAAGTCTGTTTTGTTCATTAGCTGCTTGGACTGGAAAAATTTGCTGCTTTTTGTCCTATTGGAGAATTCCTGATACACAAGTAGTGCATCTTAAACCCCCCCTCCATCTGCAACTGTAAAATAATAACATCTGTTTAATTCCTGGTAGGACCTAGAAACTTTATTTAAGTCTAAAGTAAACAACCCTCATGTACATAACTCAAACCTGGATGACAAATTAAAGGTACCTGTGATGTGGAAATTGTCTACTGCATTTTTTCCCTGAAGCAAAGAAGCATTTATGAGGACACCCAGCCCCAGTGCTGGCAGCAGCGTCACTGCTGTGTGAGACTCAAAACATTGCTGCTGTGCAGAGTGAGCCTTCTGGGGCAGCAGGGAATGATCTCAGGGATGGTCCCAGCTGGACCAAAGCTGAAGCCCTGGCTGGAAGGGAGCCACACCACAGGCCTGGGAGTGAGGGGGACACTCTGGGCCATGCTGTGGAACTGTCCCCACTGTTACTGTCAGCTTGTGCTGTGCCTTTGCTGTGATCAGAACTGCAATGGTGAGGTTACTGGGTCAATAATGAATTAAATGCGTTGGAGGGGGCGAGAGGTTCGCTGATGCTTTGGCACTTCCTGACTAAACCTGGCAGCATGTGCCAGGACCCAGCTCTGGCCGTACCAGAGCCACTGCAGATCGCTGGGCTGAGCCTAGCCTGGGCCATGCCACACGGGCCAGAAAGTGCAACTTTTTTTGTGGTTTAGATAGAAGCTGGAAGTTGGTATTTTATACCATCTTGCACTGTAGAAGGTGAAACAAACCCACCCTGCTTTTGTGTGTGGTGTGACCAATGTGTGCCCGGGGCACTGAGGAAAGGAAAACAAGCCCTGGTTGGTAGTGAGTGGGGACTATGGGCATGGGTCCCTGCCTTTTCTCTGTCTCTTCCTGTCCATGTGAACTGCCTGAGAAATCACTCTTAGACAGCTCCTGACTCCCCTGAGAGCTGTTTAAAAGGAAAAACATTTTGTTTTCGTAGACAGTGGTGGCTTGGTAATCCTTTAATGATTTGAATATTGCAAATGCTGAGTTGAGTGAAGGAAAAGCGCCCTTGGAGTGAGCTGTTGTGTCCAGCTGTATATAACGTCCGTGTATTAAATCAATACCGAGAGTCCTGTAGCAAGAGCACGTGCATAGAGGGGTGGGATGGACGGGGGGGAACGGGGGGGTCGCGTTGGATTTGCAAGTCACAACTGGCGTTTACTGGCCTTTTTATCTTTCCACTGTGTCATGTAAGTAGCTGCTTTCCTGTCCTGCCTGTCCCTCAGGCTTCCCCGAGTTCATTCTGAAGAGAAGTTAGCAAAATCCTCACGCTTTAGAGTCGATCCCGACATCGACGTGAAGGCAAATGTCAGATGTTTGTTTGAGCGCTGTTAGAGGTTGCAATTGGAGAGAACAGTTCCCAGGCTGTAGGAGTTAACTGAAGCTATTGACACAATTAAAACAAAATCGGTAAAGGAATGTATATAATACTGCTCTGTGTTTCACAGTAAGATTTGTTGCTCTCAGACTGTGTAAAACAAAATTTATTCATGTTTTCTGCATATTAAAAAAATCTTATTGTACCAATTGGTAAACTATTAAATGCATATAAAACTAGATGTGGTTTTGTTTCCTTGGATGCAAGAATTAAAACTATTTTGAAAAAAGGTATTGGTGTTTCACCCTCAGATTCTGCTCTCACCTGCTTTGCCCTTGCTCTGATTTTAATTTAACTTGTGCTCACCTGAGGCTGCAGGAAGTGGTTTTGAACTGGTTCATGGCATAGTGAGAGGTTTTGTTGGTTAATGAGGTGCTGCAGGAAATGCTCTGGTGGGCTAAGCTGGTCTCACAGGTGCACAGGAGAGCCTTGTCCCTGTGCCTGGCACAGGCCAGCCCTGGTTGCGTTGGGTTTAGTTGAATTTTCCCCTTATCTTGGCCCTCTGTTTGCACCGCAGCCCTGACAGGAGCTGCCTTCACTGCTCTTTGCTCGGTGTTGATGCTGTTGGGGGCTGTGGCTGAACATGAACGTGGATCTGTGGAGGAACCACCTTCGGCTTTGAGGCAGCACAGGGGAGCTGGGTACCTGGAAAGCTGAAGGCACTGGGTGGTTCTGGCGACATCTGTTCTGCTATTAGGGTCTTGTGCCTGTGTGTGCTTTGGTTTAATTTTTCCCTGTGATTTGGCCCCAACTGCCTCGAGTACTGTTTAGATGGGTCAGTGGCTGGAACTGGAATGGGCACATCTTCATAATGGAAGAGCACGGATGTGCTCATGAGCTTGATGTGGGGAGAGGATGAAAGGGCACTCCCACCAGCTGAGGTCTGTGGAAGCAGCTGGCAGCGTGGTACTTTGCAGTGGGAACAGACACGGGATGGACATTTGGAGCAGACCCACTTGTATTTGGGAAAAAAAACAGTCTGGGCTCTGCCAGAGCCAATGTGTGCATGGGCTATCCTAGATGGGGTGACAGGGTGGTACAGAGGTGGTTTTTGGGGTGCGGGTTGAAAGGAAAGCCTCATATGGCCACAGGTAGTGAGTTTCTCACAGGGAGCACAAGGCAGGTTCAGGTGTGAGTTGCCAAGAACAGTATGGGCAGTTACATTCAACTTCCCCCCCCTTAGCTCGATGAGTTGTTGATCATGCAGCAAGTGCTGTGCTGACAGCAGCTGAGATTGGTTTGGACCAGCTGATTCCAGTTCCAATACAGCACTGATGGGCACTGAAACATTTTTCAGTGGATGGGTTGAGTACTTGCCTGCCTCGAGCCCAGCTGGGTCCCAGGGGCCATTGGAATCAGTTCTTACACCTGTGTTTAAGAACTTGTGAACAGAGTACTAAGAACCCCCAGAACCCAAAAGAGGTAGTGAGGTACAGACAGATGTTGGTAAATGATTTATCAGCCTGCATTGCCCTTAGAGGTGCTTAGCTGTGGAGCCTCAGTAGCCAGGACTTGTGTCCTTCAGCTTCAATTCACATGGGTACAAAACCTCCAAAGTCACGTCCCTGCTCCCACATCTCCCCAGGGATGAGAGGGCAGAGTAGCTCCTCTCCCTGAGCACAAATGGATTCTGACAGCAGAGGTTGTGGGTCCTCCCTGCTCTGGGCTGGGGTTGTGACTCTGGTACTGATTTACGGGTTTTATAGCCTCCAGGTGAGCTGGTCCTGTTCTCTCCGCCCCACTCCTGCTCAAAGGAACAGGAATGGTGGCTCCAATGCTGGTATCTCACTTTGCTTCATACAGTAAAGAAACAAAAAAAATACCCGAAGAGTTTAAAAAGCTTTTAATGGACTGTAAGACACTAGTAAAAGAAAAATCTTGTAGGAAAGATGCACTGTAGTCATTTATTGATTGCTTTCCAGGAAATTCAGCATTTTTCTAATAGGAGCAAGTTCATTTGCAGTGAAGACTGCTTTGTTGCCTCCAACACCTCAGAGGCTGCTCCCTCCTTCGCCCCCAGCCCAGCCCCGAGTTACAAATACCTGTAGGGTCAGACAGGAAACCGAGGGTACAGAGCACAGGGACAGCAGCACTTGGCTCCAAGGGTCAGTAAAAGAAGCAGCGCGGATTAGCACGGGGCACGGTCCAGGACAGACAATGCGAGGGAGGGAGAGGCTGGGCGCCGGCAGCACGGGGCTGTGGCCAGCCCACCGCTCTTCTACAGCTTGATCTGCTTGGAAAACAGGACATTCAACTCTGTCGGCATCGCAGGGCCTGCAGCAGCCACAGCTTACCTGCTCGAGGGCAGTGACAGCCCCACAGGATCTGCGTGGGGAGAGGGGACAGGAGGCTTTCTCTAGTGGCACTTGCCATTCAGTACCGTCCATTGCCAGCAATGGCAGCTCCCAGCGCCAGTCCCAAAACCAGTGTGCAAAAACGCCAGAGACAAAGGTATTTGCCAGAGGTTTCAGTGCTGGGGGAGCTTCAGTTTTTATTTAAGCCCCTTCCCCAAAACCTGGAACTTTCTGTTTGTGATTCCATCAGGTTCAGGGCACTCAGCTCCGTGTCAACAGCTGCAGTTGCGAATGACAGCGGGTCTGTATTTCTGAATTTTCCTCCCCTCTCCCCGCCCCCCCTTAAATAGAGCTGTGATTCCCTCCTCTCTCCCCTTAGCTCAGCCCTCATTTGCTGCATTCCCACCTCTCTGAGGCACTGGGGTTTCCACTGCAATGGAAGTTTGTGCGCTTTTTTAAAGATCAAGCCCTCACTCTTTGGATACAGTATCCCNTGAAAATTAGAATGTGAATGTTACAAAACCCCACTGAATTGCCAAACTGCCAACCAAACATAGAAAAAATGGTTAAAGGAATCCCATGGCTATATCCTGGTGTAGAAAATGCTGTACCTCCCCCACTTCCACGTCACAAGCTTCAGTCATTTCAGCAACACAAATATGGCTGTTTTAGCACTATCTTGAATAGTGACTGGGGGGAAATCAATCTTTTGGCTTGGAATCCACGTTTTACAAGAACGCGGAGCAGTGATGGGGCTGGTTCTTTACTGGTTTAGCAAAGCAGTGTCCTTAGTCAACATAAAAATGACCTGAGAAATGTTACATTCCTCCAGACAGTTCATTTGGAATTCATATGTACAAAGTAGAAATAACTGCTGCGCACACACACGACACAGACACACACACAGCAGGAGGACCCCGCGCCAGGACGGGTCTGTGCTGCCTCTGGCCACTTCCCCTCGCGTGGCAGACACAAGCTTGGGCAGACAGATTACATTGCTCAGATTAGTTCTTTGCATTGTGTATTAATTGTACCAGTGCAATAACATTGTCAAAAAGGAGGAGCTGCTCCAAGGGCAGCTAAGGCCCTGGGCCAGATTCAGAAAAGGGTGGTTTAAACTTTTTTTTTTTTTTTTTTTTNNTTTTTTTTTTAAAGCGAGGTACACGTTAAGCAGAGCTCTGTGTTAAGGGGATGGCAGTGGAAGGCATGCTCGGCTCAGCCTCTTTCTCCTCCACAGCTTTGTCCTCTGCTTCCAGCTGTTCCCCACTTTTCATGCTTTCCTGGAGCTGCTGGCGTCGCTGCACCTCGGCTTTAAGGTTCTCCAAGTCTTTTTGGCTGAAGGGGAAAGCAGGAAGGGGAGCAGACATTAGACTGGCTGTGGGAATGGTGAGGCACCAGGACAAGGTCATGTTCAACGGGGTAACACTCCTTGTTGCACCTTCCTCCCCAACAGCTCAGTCATGTCTGAGCACAGCCAGGGCCCAGTTGGCTGGCTGGGTGTGAACAAAGAGGCACCAGGATCTGCTCCCTCAGTGGGGCTGGGGCAGAGCAAGGCGTTCATCTTGCTGATGGCCATGCAGCCTCCAGCTGCTGATGCTGCATTTTTACCAGCAATCATTATTTACAGCCTTAGAACAACAGTCTTGGCTCAGGTCATCTATTTCCACCATCATCCCAATCAAATTTTCAGCTAGAAGTATATAAGACAATTCATAATACTTAAAGTAATCTAAAACAAACAAATCCTGGGGAGCTGGTTTCTGCTCTCTTGTAAACTAAAGACACTACAGACTTGATTTCGAAAGGCATAACCCAGAAGAATCACTGTACCTTAGTGGAATGAAGAGAATTCCATTGATAATGTTCAGCTGCTCCAGGACACTGGCCATACTGGGAGCTGTGAACTACATCGCAAGGGAAAAGAAGTTTCAGGAGTCAGAACCTAGAGAGGACTCTGAACTGCTAAGCACATCCCTTTACCAAAGGTTGGGCCCTGGCAACATTTGTAAAATAGCGATACAGAGGTAGATAGGAAAATTGGCTAAATTCGTATTAAAAAATGGCTTAATTTATATTATCTACCTCTGTATATCCGTAAGCTGGAAAGCACCATCTAGAGCTTCACACCAGTCCCATGCAGGGACCTCCTGCTGAAGCCTGCAGGACTTCAGTTAAATACATTGCGGTGCCAGTTCCAAAATGTGTTGGGTTTTCTACCCTCCTGTAAGTATTTTAACAAGGGTAAACCCTTTAGTGCTGTTTTTATGGGTTTGAACCTCTTCACTGACCACAATTCCCTGGACTTTTATTTGATGCAACGCCCTTGTACACCCTTCATTGCCATGAACTCCTCAGGTCTGTTGCCAGTTCTCCACAGGGAGAACACCCACACACAGAGCACTGTCCCACTCCGTCCTCCCTACAGCTGGAACCCTCTTTCCCAGTCTGCTAGGGTAGAGCCTGGCAGGTGAAGCACCCCTGGCTCAGGCCAGGTACTCTGCCAGGTGTGGAGGCAGGCAGGAGCAGCTGGGTTTGGCCCAGGAGGGCCAGTTGTTGCTGCTCCATGTAAGGTAAGACAGCCCATCTGTGCTCCCTACCCAGCCTCCCCAGCCACAACATCCCTGGAAGGAGAACAAAGCATCTGGTAAAAGATGAGAGCATTTTTGAGGATGAGGAAACTGAAGTACTTCTGGGTTGAGCAACCTTCTGCCTGGCAGTGAGTCAGCAGCAGGGCAGGGTTGTGTGCAGGTGTGCCAGGCTCTCACCCCAGGAGCTGTCCCTGTACCCCGCTGCTTCCCCAGGCACCCTGCAATGCTGTGTTCCATCCACACAGATGACATCATGCTGTGTCTGAGCCACTGCCCTAGCAAGGGCTTCTGCCTGGGAAGGGACAAGCATTAACCCCTCCTGACAGTCCATGTCCCTCGGGAGCAGCTGGACACAGCTCGCTGCTGGCACAGCACAATGCCCAGTGCTCCGGGTTACCTTCAGTGGCATAATGTTGGCATTGGAGCCGTTCTTGTAGATCTCGTTCATCGTGCGCTGCAGAGCGACCGCTTGCTGTGTCAGGTATTTCAAGTACTCTGAGCTCTCTTTGGTCTTTTCATGGTGTTCACCGAGCTGATGAGAAATGGGGAAAAAATATGTTCAACATTTTAAGTGGGAGCAGGACCCAACCCAGGGAACACACCTGCGTGCTGCCAGCTCAGCATCCCTACAGGAACTCAGCGAGATGGATTTTACCTGCCTTCGCAATCAAAACCCAGTAAAACAGTTCCCCTCTGGGAGCCTTCTTACCAGCATTTCACATTTACATCAAGTTGGGAGCGTATTTGCTGGGTGAGCAGCATTCCCTGCACTGGGCTCTTCTTCCAGGAGCAGCATCCTAGCATCCCCCCACCTGGACCAGTATTCCAGCATTCCCCGCACTGGGCTGTGCCCGCAGCCAGCTCGGCTGAGTCACTGCGTGCAGCCACAGACATGCTCCGACAGCCCCGGGCTGGGGCAGGAGTTTCACTGAGCAGCAGCTGCGCTAGGAGCTCACTACCAAACCAGTTTGGAGCTGGTATTTAAAGACTAGTGGTGCAAAACATGGGAAGAAGAGACCAGTTTTATCCAAGCCCCACCAGAACATGGGACCATGCCATGACAGAAGTGCTTGTCCAACCACGGGTAGAGTACAGACACATTGGCAGGAAGCTGAGCAAAGACTCCCGGCACAGCAGTGGGCAGTTACTGCACAGGGCAGGCTGCCCTGGCCCTACAAGGACTCCCTGCAAGTGCTCAGAGCTGTTCGTAGGAAAGGCCTCCCCAAGGCCCAGGCTGGGCACTGGTTTGCAGTGGAACTGCTCAGTTCTGGCCCTGCAGTGACAGCTCACAAGTGCACAGTGGGGCCACTAATCACCTGATTCTTGTAGATGGTGTAGCCTTCCTTCTCATGCTGCAGAGCTGACCGGAACTCTGCTTTGCTCTCATACACTCGGGCAACCAAGTGGTGGCTGAGGGAAGGAAAAGGGTTGAGTCAGTCCTCTGAAGAAGAAACATTCCTGTGCTGCAGCGACAGGGTCTGGGCTGAAAGTCTTAACTGAGTGTGAAAGAAGACTGAATGCAGCACCCTGGGAGTTACTTCTTCCCAGCCCAGCTGAGGATTCAAATACTACACTCACTAGGTTGAATTTTAGTTGGAATGCTGCGAAGTAACTACAGAGGTAAAAACTGAGCTGGGCATCTTTTGTACTGCATCCAGGAAAGCTGAAGGCCACAGCAGTGAACTGAAGGGAGAGGCACGTCCATGGGAATACCTTGGGGCTGGATTTATTAACTGGAGAGGAAAGCCGCAGCCCTAAACCCTCAGGCAGAGCCAGCCCTGAGTCCCCTGGGCTCTCACCAGCTGGGAGAGCTGACTTGCCTTGGACTGTTGGCCTTGGTGCTTCTGGAATGAGAAAGAAATTGCTCAGTTTGGCAGTCTCTCTCTATGGGAGGGGATGGGTCTCTCCAAGCATTCCAGTGCCACTGAGGGACAGCTGAAGACGCTCTGGAGCCTGCACATTCACCAGCCACTAGAAAACAGGGCAGGCTCTTGCAGGTGTCTAATCAGGTTGATTTGCAGCCTGATGAAGAACAGATAGCTGCGATGTGGCAGCAAGGACGGGGAGTGGGCCATGCCTGGCTGACAGAGCCAATTCTGCACTGAAGGACAGACGGCATCCAGCAGTGGGCACTGGGAGCAGATCCTACAGGGGTCTCAAGCTCCCTTGGGAACACACAAAAGCCACTCAGGGTTTTTATTCAGATACAGGACTTTATGGCAAAGGACAAAAGCACATTAAGTGATTCTCAAAGATCCCTCCCTGAGGGCTGGAATAATTAAACATGAGCATTTAACACACTGTCCCTGTCTCTCCGTGTAATTCCCTTACAGGCTCTCCACGCTTTATTCCCCACATACATTTTTCTGTTTAGAGTCCACAGGGATCAGGGTCATCTTGACAGATTTTTTGAGCAAGCATCACAGCAGATCCCACAGCTAACCTTAAGAACAACAGATCTCCATCTTTTGAAATAACAGACTTGGATACTGCACCATGACCTTGGCTCTGAGACAAGACTGGATATCCAGTTCTCAAGTCCAGACCCTCCCATGCCAGCGGTCGGTGACTGTGCTGGCTCTGACAGCAGTGACCCAGCCCAGTACCCCACCCTGCCTCACCTCAGTGCAACCTTCAAAGACTTGGAGCCGTGATACTTGGAGCTGATGGCCAGTGCGTTCTCCAGGAACCGGAGGGACAGGTCGTACTCCATGACCCCATGGAGCACCAGGCCAATGTTGTTCTGTAAGAGAAGCCAAGCAGGCACTGGAAAGACACACTGACACTACAGTTCCTGCTCTGTGGACAGCGGGACCACGCAGGTGCGTCACTGCCAGAAGGGTGCAGCCCCTGGCCATGTCCCTGCTGCAGTAACACATGACAGGGACCACTGTTCCCCATGGGAGCTTGGCCCAAACAATCCAGGCACAAGGGAGGTAACAAACTCTCCCATCTATGCCAGTGCAACAAGAACATAATAAACAAAGAGTTCTCCCAAGGATTATAGGTGCTCAAACCCCACCTGCAGTATCCCAGGGCAGAGCTCAGCACAGAGGCTGACCCAGCTGACCCTCCTTTTTTCCTTCATCTGATGGCACCAACCAGTAACAACCCAGGGAAGAAACGCACTGCCTAAACATTTGTTTTTAACAGCCATCATGTGGGCATCTTAAAGGCCAAGAGGTTTCTCAGAGATCAGGAACTTGAAGACTCTTAAACAAATTACTTACATCTAAGAGTGCCATTTCTGGGTGATCCTCCCCAAATACCAACAGCATGAGGTAGCGTGCACGGTACAGCAGGTTCAGTGCTGTCGAGAGTTGGCTGTTTGCAAAGCAGTAGAGAGCCAGGTGCATCTAGGACAAGAGATGGGGCCCAGCATTAATGTAAAGGAAAACATATCTCTCCTTAGCACTCCTTTCCTCAGCTGCACATGAATAAAAAGTCTTCCTCACTGGTTAAAGAAGGACCTCAGCCACTCTGAAAAGTCCAGTCTGCTGGCTGATGCACAGCCCCACTGAGATGTCCCTGAGGACACAGCACTGAGGAAGCTGTGTGATTTATTTCAGTTTCTCTTAACACCCCTTGCGGAATATTTCCAACCTGGCTTTTATATGTATGTCATATTCTGACTGTGTTTTGGGGGGGATTCTTTCCTGTTTTTGTTTTTGACATAAGCCCAGGGCCAAAGCCAGGAGAATTAATAAATCTAAATAAAGATGCAGCAGACTAACACTACAAACCTAGGTTAAGCAGGACAAATAGTGAGCACACAGGACACTCAAGCTCTTCACTTTGCAGGACAGTAAGAGATGATGAAGTGGAGAATTCTAGAAAGAAGGCTGCAGAAGAGAGGAAAATGCAGCTCTTTTCCAGCTGCAGGCATGAACTAAGGCTCCCAGACTGCAGCCAGACCCCTAAGGTGCTGCTGCTCCCCCAGCCCCCCATACTCACATATTCTTGGATGGTGTTGGGATGTTCAATGCCCAGCACCCTCTCGCTCATTAGCACCGCTTTCTGCTGATTGCTTAAGGCCTGGAGAAGAGAACAGAACCCAGGGCAGGTCACACCACGCTGTGAGCTTGAGCAAGCATGGGGAAGGAATGAGGGCACTGAGGAGATCCCCTCGGAGCCCCTGCTTACCTCTGAGTAATCTCCCATGATATAGTTGAGCCGAGCTAGCAGCCTCAGGCAGGCACAGATTTCTACATGCATAGCACCATACACATTGTTGAACAGGTTTAAGGCTTCGTTGATGAGCTCACAGCCCTCCTTCAAGAAACCTGAAAAGATAAATCCATAGGTATATGTATGAAATAATCCCTAACACTGCCGGAGGCAGGAACTGAGACCGGCAGTGGGATACACAGCCCTGGGGGAAGGATATCACTGCCCTGACCCATCCTTGCTCACTGCTGGTGGCTTTATAGCAGGAATGTTCCAGATGGTCTTGGAGGCCAGGATTCTCTACCAAACTGGGTTGGCAGGGGTGTCCTGGTGGCCATGCCCCACGCCCCCTGCTCCTCCCGTTATCAGTGATCATCCTGAGAGGTAGAGGCACGTGGGGTCCGTACCTTGCTGAACTTTTGCTTGCCCGCTCTGGAAGAAGTGGAAAGCATCGGAGGCTTTGGGGTTTACATGCTTCACTACAGGGAAGATGTTAAGAATATCCTCTTCTGTGAAAGTGGGCTTGTGCCTGTTGTCAAAGTTGTACTCCTTCAGCAGGATCTGGAGGGACCAAAAAGAGCCGAGGGCACAGTTACCACTTCCACAGGCACTTGGCAAGAAAAGGGGCAAAATTCTAAATGTGGATTCACAGTCAACACATCTCCTGTACCATGACCTGGGACAGAACTCTCCAAGGTGGTCAGAGGGAGGTGTGCCCCACCACCTGTACATGGCAAAATGGCACCACGGTGACAACACTGAACCCGTGACAGAAGCTCGTCCAGTTGTTGTCCCACAACCCAAAGAGGAGCGAGAAGGCAGTGCAACTGTACTGAGGCTAGCTGTTCTTCCAAGGGACATGCCAGCAAGTTTACCCTAAGAGGGAACTGGATTAGAAATCTCTTTCTCAGAGCTGGGACCTGTATTCCAACATGAACACCACAAAGACCCTTTGGGGGCTCATGCTGTGCCTGGCAAAACACATTGCACTTACTCTTCATGTTCCTCAGTACAGAACATGATGGCTAGGGAGGGAGGATGTGGATCTTACCTGCACTCCAGTTTTGAGGGAGATTTCACGGAGCAAGGTGATTTTCTGTAGATTATACACTTCAGCTGCTTGGTCAGCATTCTCACTGTGAAAAGCACACACAAGCTTCAGCTCTCAGGGAGTTTCTGCTCAAGGACATTGCTCCGTTGTGGGTATCGGAGGCACAGGGCCCTGTACAGCCAGGTGCTAACTCAAACCAAAGACTAACACTGCAGAGTTTGGCCATGGTCTGTGAATGCCTACAGAGCACAGCACTGCTTTTACAGAAATCCTCCCTGTGTTCCCAAAGCCCACCGTAGCATTTGGGCTGAGTACCTTCAGCTCTTGGTGAGGAGCGAGCAGTTCCTGACATGAGGGGATGATCACTGCCCAACTGCCAAAAGCTGGTTTATCCAACTAGCCATGGCTTTTCTCCTGGGCCACTGCATTGGTGCTTCCAGTTTAGCACTCACAATGTGCCCCTTCCTTATTCCCCATCTCTGCTCACATATAGGAGCAGTTGTCCTTCTTTTGGAACAGAAGCTCCCTTCAGCCTAAATCACTGTTGATATAGACAAGTATCTTCTGACTGTACTACTGCTTCTCACCTTCTGATCGCCTCTGTACCCTTGGGAAAGGTTTCCCTTCCTCCTCTGCTTTTCATGGCTGCCTTTGCATCATAGGTTTCATCCGATTCAAAACTTCACTTCCCCTTTCCTACTCTTTGTCCAATTTCTTTCCATTAAAGATCTTCGTAAGTCCCTCACGGGTACAATTTTATTCAAGCAGAAAACAATTCAAAAAGGGAGGTCCTGTTAAAGAGCTACAGAAGTTTGGTTAATCCAGGGACACGCCAGGGTCACCTGCTCCACTTACCATTCAAGACTGAAATCAAAATAGTTCTTTGCTTCTGAACAAATATTCTTCCAGAGCTCCTGAGGGGTCATGCTGGCCCATGCAGTGTTATCAGCATTTCCAAGGTTCCTGTTTTTCCTTTTCTTATTCTTCTTCTTGGAGACCAGCTCATCAGCTGGAAGATGGGCAATGGGATTTGGGAAGGAGCTCAGAAAACAATTGAGGAAGTGGCTGATGGCAGCGGATAAACCTGACAGCTCCACACCCTGCAGTGAGACACCAGAGTCAGTCGGGAAGGGCACTGCTCCAACCCCAGGCCTCACACACATCCAGTGCTACAGGAACAGGGATCTTCCACAAGAGGGACTGGAAGGCAGCATTTACAAGTAGCACTAGCACAGATGGAGTTATGTCAGTGTAGGATTAAGTGTATGCCTGCACACAGCAATGTCTAGTTACATTTCAAGCTGCTACCTGGGACAGGGAAAACAGAGTGTGCAAAGAAGACTTTGGTGCTGGAACCAAGCCAAATGTACTGCTAAGCCGTGTGTGAACACGTACAAGGATATGTAGTGTTGAGACAATTAAAAAGGCTTCTTAGAAGGGCAAAAGCAACACTGTTTAGGAGGAAAAGGTATTACAGGGAAATAAGCTGTGATTTCACTTTTAAAAGCCTCCAACATAAGTGAGGATCGGGGGAGGAAAAGCACAAATGACTGCTCTCCGAGAAAGCTTTCTTCAAGTGGGAACTTGTTTTCCCTTACATACAGGCCTGTACCTATTTCAGTGCTAATGAGCCTGTACTTCTCATTGCCACACAACCCCCAGGAACTGCCTAATGACAGGAGAACCCCAAACAGCTCTGTTTGTGGAAAAAAGTCATTAGAGGGAGGACACACGAGCCAAGAGGTCAGGTTGCAGGTCATACCTGGAGGTATGTCTTGAAGATGTGTTTGGCTGATCGAGTGATCAATTCACTGATTCCAATTTTCTGCCCAAAGGAATAAAGAACAGACTGAGACCATTGGCAAAAAAAATGGAAAAATACACTGGGCTTTTGAAATGGTCATATAGCAAGATCTGCAGAAGATACATTATTCTCCCTGCAGCACAGAACTGTAAAAGCATTTGAGAGCTCTCCTGGAGCCAGTGAGGAGCTGCTGGCACCTCTGTGCCTGGTGCCCACAAGCCACGGGTGCAGCCCAGCACAGCTCCAGCAGTGCTTCAGGGGCTGCCACAGCCCAGCCCCTGCCTGCTCCTGGGCAGCCACACTCAAAACACTTCAGTCTGATCCAAAGCCCAGATGTGTCTTAGAGGCTTAAAAAAATGCATGGCTAAAAATCCAACTGTGTTATTTACTATTACATTTGGGAATCCCTGAAGCAATTTTCTACCCCAAAAGATACTTACAGTTCCTAACATTCTGAAAGCCATCAAGGATTTGGTAAAAACCTCCCTAGCTGCCACCAGGTCCTCCTCCCCTATTTTTGAAGCTGTTTATTTTTACAGAGAGAGAACAACTGGCCAAGTGGGAATCTCCTCGGGACAAACAATGCCAGAGTGGTTTGAACAGTTTGATGTTAAAAGCCTTATGCTTACAAAGATGTGATCCAGCTGTGCACGGCCGGGGGTCTTGGTGATGAAGTTGATCACTTTGCCCAGGTAACGCATGTTGATGCCCCTCTGGTGCATGGCCTCAGCCAAGGTCGCCCCATCCATTGGGAGCACCGTGTGATCCAAGCAGTCCTTGACCTGCAGGGTATGTACAGACTTTGGCTACTGAGGACAAACACGAAGGAAAGAACTTCCACACACACACACACACAAAAAAAACCCAACAAAAACAAAAACTAAAAAACCCACACCAGGAGGCAGGACAGGCATTCCCTGATGCCACTGCAGACACCTTGTTATCTGGGCTGCAGGTCACCCTGAAAGCAGGCACTGACCCCAAACAAGACTCTTGGTTGGTAACACTTGCTGTAACACCAGGAACCAACCTGGAAACACAGGCAGGGGGGTAACACCTGCAGGAGCCAGCCCAGTCTGGGCCAGGTCCTGGCCACTGGGGCCAGTTTCACTCCTCTGTCTCAGCAGGGAAGGAGCACCACTACACTCTCTCAGGGGCAGAGGCAAAACAACTCCTACTTGTGCAAGTAGCAGGCTGACCCTTCTTTAAGGGCCTCACAGTCACTAATTAATTGCCATTTCCAATTAAAAGAGTACGTGCAGCTGTACACACATAGCTGATAAGGACAAATGGCACTTGCATGTTAAGTTGTGTTGCTGTGCTGATAAACAGTTGTTTAATTCACGTCATGGAATGACACCAGCTCCTCTCTGATATGCACAGAACTACCTGCTACAGCAGCTAGGCTGCAACCTGCTCTCACACAGGCCTGTGCAGTGTTTTGGGTTTATATACTGGAGTATCAACTACCTTGTAATCAGCAATCACCAAGCACTTCTGACTCACTTCACCTCCTTTTTTATTTAAAGACTGAATAGTAGCTTCTGAAGGTTGTGCTGACTACAGAATTAGTGGATTTAGAGTTCAGAAGAAACTCTCCAACAAGGAAAACCCTCTCCTACACAAGACCAACAACTTCTGGACCTCTTGAAGTAGAGCTCCTGAGTTCTCCCCTGCCAGTTCCAGTGCCTGCTCTGACAGCTGCGTTTGCCATCAATTCAGCAAGTGTCCCAGGAAGGGAGAAACTGGGATTTCTTATCTGGCCAGGTGAATGGGTAACATCCAAAATGTTTAAGACTTACAGAAGGAGTTTTTAATGACTGCTATTAGTAAAAACAATTTCCCAGTTCACTTCAAATTATTAGTCACTGACTGAGTCACAGCCAGGGTCAGCTAAAACAATAAGCTGTGAAAAATGCCCAGGGCTAGGGAGGATGACTTACGTGGTCTCTATTGTCCCAAACTCTTAGCAATAGCTTTAATTACCAGTGCCACATTTTTTTTTGTTGGATTGAGATGAGAAAGCTGTGCCATGATGTAAGATGGGAAATGGAAAACCCCTCGTGCCTTGCACGCAATGCTCATGGTGTTCCCTGTGGTCCCCCACGAGTGCCAGAGCCTGCAGCTGCTCAGGTGCAGCTGGTGTCCCAGAGGTCACCGGTGCCACTGCTTGCTCAGAGCATCCAAGCTGGCTCTGGGTTCCTTACCAAGCCTGGGATCTGGCATGACAGCAGGAACGCAGCAGCATCCTTCAGCAGCTGCTTCTGATCCTGCACCTCCTCTTTGCTTGACTCAGGGAAGCGAACACCTGGGAGAGGAAAAGAGAAAAAACATCAACCACAGCAACTCACAGAAACAAGTCCCCTACACAAAGTACATCGGAAGAACTGGTAAAAGGTTAAGACTAATTGTCTTCCTGGAATTAAAGACACTTCAAAAACTTATCTCAAACTATACATGTTTTGATGGGAAGACCATTGGCTGCTGAGTTCAGGCAGTGGCTGGGCTGTTCAAACTCAATGGTTTGGCCATTCCCCTGTGATGTGCCAGCACACTGTCCCAGTGTTCACCTCCAGAAACACTCTGGTAGCTTCTTCTCGATTTCCCAATAAAAAATACTGCTCCAAGTAATGGAAATTCATGTGTGATGCCTGTCCCTGATGTGCGCATGTGAAAGGGCACTGTGCCTGCTCACTGAAATGTTATTAAAACAAACCTAGCCCTTCACTGAGGTCCCAACATCAGTCATTCAACTACAAGTATTATTTTTTGTGTAAACTACTATGCGAGGATCAAATTTGATTTTTTTCCTCCCTCTGCTTCTTTTCACGTGGTCTCGCGGCTGGGATGCTGGAGAACCACAGGAGGTTCTTGGCAGCAACCCGCAGCCCTCCCCCTGAGTGTGTTGGGGGAGACGCTCTCCGCCTGCCCTTGGCAGCTCCAGCACTGCAATCCATTGCTGCCTCCTCTCTTCTGCATCTCCGTGCATCACAGAGAGCCCTGCTCCATGCCCAGCCAAACAAAAGCCAGCAACAGTCTTGGCTACAGACCAGTTTTTGTCTGTGCCCTCTGAAGGGCTGGTCCCAGCTCTGGGTACACGTACCTGGTGAGAAAATATCTGGGTTAAACCGAATATCAAATGATGTGTCACTAATGGAGCCTACAGCCTTGCAAGCATTCCGAATCACTTCTCTGCTTTTGGGATCCACTGGAGCAGGAAGAAAAACAGAACAAAAATTAATGTGGAGTCCAAGAAATTACAGACCTAGCCATTAAATAAAGTTTTGTTACTAAAACCAGCACTGATGGCACATTCTGAAGAAATCCATTATAAAAACAATCAATTGTAAAGGCAAATGGCTTCAAAGTCTCAATAAGAGCTCATTACATGGCCCAAAAACCCCATGGACATCCCCACCTCCAAGCACAGGCACTCAGAAATCCAAGCCTGGTGTTCCCAAAGGTGCCTGTGCACTGCTGGCCTCCTGCCTGGCCCCAGCGCTCCCCTGCACCCCACAGGCCAGCCAGGCTGGGCTCCTGCTCCCAGGGAAGAGCTGAGGGGCTGGTGGCCTTGCTGGATTCAGACACCTCACTCACCCTGTCCCCAGGGGTGAGTCATTCATCAGGGTGTGAGCAGCTCTAACAAAGAGGCCAGGTAACAGGCCAGGCAGCCAGTGCTTGTCCTGTTTACCCACCATCAATCACCCCAACCACCCGCAGCCTGGCGCTGCTCCCAGCAGTGACAGCCCACCAGGCCTGCACGGAGCTGGTGCTGAGGATGAAATACCTGTTCCATCGTCAGATGCGATGGTCTCAGCGAGCTCCTTCACCTGATCAAGTCCAGTCACGCTGTCGTCTATTTTGCCATCCTCTGACTCAGGCCTCTCGCTGTCTGTGGCGCCATTCTCTGCAGAGGCCCCATTTTCCAGCGCAGCTGAGTTCTCCTGCTTGTTGGCTTTCTGCTGCATCAGCTGCAGCGCAGCCAGCTTCATGAATAAGAGATACCTGCAGCAAAGGGAAAGGGCAATTCAGCACAGCAGAATCCCAGAGCACCACACGTCTGGAATGCGTCCCACTCCCTGAGCTCTCCTGCCTCACCAGCACCAAGTGACCCAAACATTCCACCACAAACACGCCTACAGCAGTACCCACAGGGTTTTTTCCACCCTCTAGAAACGAAAGTAACATTCAGGACATTGGGAAAGCCTTAAATAGAAGCATAAATCCTTCCCATTCCCTAGCCATCAAGTGGAAGTTCACCTGCAGGGAAAGAACTTCTAAATGTTTGGACAGGAATCAACAATAACAATAATTTGGACACTAGAACATGAACCATCTCTTTTCCTGGCTCTCTGTCCAAATCCCTACTGTTCTCACCTCTTGTTAATTAAGTTCCTATAACTGCATTTACACACACAGCCAAGCAATGGGGCAGTTAGCGGCTCACTTCTGGATGCTCTGCTGGGATGTTCCCAGGACAGTGCAGTAAGGTCCCGACTTGAACCACGACCAGCTGCAGGTGGAGGAAGGGGGGAGCTCTGCTCACCTGTGTTCTACAAAGGCATCAACAAGCTCCTGCCGGAGACAGCAAAGCTTGTGTCTGTGTTGCTTGGGGAACCCCATTTTCTTACACTCCTCTGGCATATCCTCCCCTTCAACAGGCAGGAAATTTAGATCTGGAGGGAAAGTACGTAGCAGGTCCAGGATGTAGTGACGTCCATCGTTGCCAATAATGCCTTTGCACTCTACTGAGGAGCACAGCTCCACCTCCTCATTCTTATCATTGAGAACTTTGTGCTTCTGGATCTTCAGCGGCCTGCTGGTCTTCTCCAGCAGCTCCAGGTACTTGGGATGTGACACAACTGTCTTGCCAAAGTCTATTGACCCATAGATGACACTCTGTTCCTGCTCCCGTTCCAAGATGCCAGGAATAATAGACTGAGCTGTCACCCTGTAACCTCTGTAATCCACCACGACAGTCCCCAGCGTGTACAGCCCTTCCACATCCACAGCATTGTAGGTCCGCACACCATTGAGATCATTGGTAGGCGCTACGTAAGCAGCAACATCTCCACCAAAGTCCTTGTAGTGGTCACGGACATCAAAGCCCAGGCTGAAGAAAATGTTGTTCCAGATGAACATCTGCATCTTGGTCTCCTCGCTGGGGTTGATGGCCATGACATTGCCATCGATGACAGCCATAGCACCTCGTGTTGCTGCTGCAGTGAAGTCACTGTGAACCTGGAGGCACGTGGAGAGAAAGGGTCAGCTCTCAGCACCCTGCTCTCAAAGCTCCCTGCAAGTTTTTCCTTTGCTCCTCTCCTCCCAACAGCCTTCCATCATGCGTTTACTGCTCTGAGCCTGCCTAGTGGCTTCAATAGAAGCGCCAGGAGCCAGAACACAGGCAGCAGAGAAGGGGCTGTGCGGGGAGCTGCCTGCATATCCCAAAGTTACCTTGAAAATGGCTCGTTCTCTCAGCAGCCTCTCGGGCAGGTTCTTGCGCGGCAGCTCCCGTGTGGTCTGCAGCTCCTCGTTCCAGTCTCTGGTCTGAAAGAGGGAGGGAAAGCCTTGTGGGATGCAATGCATTGTGTGGGAAAGGGCTGGCGAGGCAGCATTCCTGCTTCACAAGGCATTTTGGGAGGGAAGGGAGAGGAAGGGGCAAGAATTCAGGCTCCTGTGGAGCTCAGAGGAAGTGACTTGGCAGCAGGAGCGAACACACCTCGAGAGTGGACTTTATTCAACAGCAGTCTGGGACAGATCTTGCACCAGCCCAGCCAGTGCAGGGCAGTGTCACTGCAGGCGCAGCATGGTGCAGGTGTCATTAGCCAGTGCTGTGGTCACACTGCAGGCACGTGCTGCCCACGGCTGGCCATTGCTGCCCGGCACCGCTTGGTGCTAGAAAGCTGCAGCTGAAGCATCTGGAGCAGTCTGCTCAGAGACATGAGAGCCATTCCAGGCCTGACTGGCATGAGGGAGTGGTCTGCCTCCTGTGCAGTGGCACTCTTCAGAGAAGGGACAGGGAATTTATAAACATTCGAGCAGAAGCTGCTTCTCTCAGTTGCTTCTGTGTTCATGGAGCAGCAGCCTGAGCAGCACAGCCCCTGTAGTCAAGGGGCCTGTGAAGAACAAGGACTCCCACGTTACTTTTTGGAAGTGAACTTGTTCTCAGCAGAGCTGGCAGCAAACCTCTTGCCAGTGTCATCAGGCACAGCAAGACCAGTACCTGTCCAGGTATGTGCTCCTCATAGCCCAGTCTAGAAGTGTAAGCATCCTCTGCCCGGACACAGTCCATGGCATGCTCTGCTTGCGGAGCTGTCCAGCTGTACACTTGGAAAGGAGTGGCTATCCTCTCAAAGGGGTGTCTCTGAACCCTAGTTTGGGAGAAACAGTAATTATATCTTTGTAAAGGAAGAATCCTTTCTATTTCAAGAGAATTTTCCCTGTGCTTTCACACTGGTCCTTGTAACAGCAGCCCACAGTGCAAACCCAAGCACTGCTGAAGGTCTCTCGTGTAATCTGTCTGCTCTCAGCAGGGGCTGGGGGCTCATCTATAGCTACTTCTAGCCCAAGAAGCAATAAAGCACTGTAATTTTTAAATGGCCAAATAGTCACAGTGGTGGCTGGAGGCTACTGCTGATTTCAGCCCTTTTCTAGTGTCACTTTCATCTCCTTAATGAATCAGGAGCAGAGCTCCCAAAAGCCACACAATGTGCCTGTCAATCCACACCCTGCTGAGCCAAGGCAGTTCATTAAGTGACTGAAGAATGACAGGCTTTTGCACAGGACCCACTGTCCTGGAGCAGAACAAATGGTCCCTGCAGCAAGGACGGGAGAATCAAACAATGCCTTATTGTTGTGTTATTATTATAGGATCTAGAGGAAATTACAGAATATTAACATGCACGGACATGTTTAAAATAACCAACCTCTCTCCACTGTAAGCCTACACAAAGCCCTCTTATGTTACTTCCACTGATATTTATGCTTCAGACTCGTTTTGTGGATTGGGGAGATCCTCAGGGTGCTGCCCTGTCATTCAGGCAAGTGCTCTGTGGTCCTTGCAGCTTCCACTCACGTGTCCCAACCACCCACCACTACACGAGCTTCGAACTGCAATCCCTGCTGCACAGTGGCATCCAGCTCCCCAGAACCAGCTGTGCCTCCCCAACTTCACACTGGACTGCTCAAGAACTAGAGAGGGAGAAGCACTGCTACCGTTTCTTCTGCAGAGCAGAGAAGTTTTTTTTGAAGGTAGGGCTGATCTGGTTAAGTAGTTCCACCAAGGAATGACTGAGAAAACTGGGGTTTGCAGGTTTGGGATTGAAGTTGTATGCAGTAGACCTGCAAGAGACAAAAAAGAAACAGTCACAAGCCATTGTCATACCTGAACGTTTCACACCCTAGGAACGTGGAACATGACTGAGAGCTCTTCATACATGCACGGTATCAAAGGCTGCACCATGTGCCCTTGCCAGCAGAATGGGAGACCAGGGGGCAAAGAGGCAGACTTACCCAGTCTCCCCACATGAAACAGCCAGTAACCCTGTACCTGGCCCTGATGGTTTTTTAATTTAGACCTTCTTCAGCCATCCCCAGGATAAGGAGAGGCTTCTATCTTTATAGCTGGGAAGGACTGATTTCACAGAACTTCCCAAACACACCAAAGGTGCCTTTGCTTAACAGAAAAAACCCTCAGCAGAGACGCTTCAAGAGGCACAGCCACAACAGCCTCACACAGTTATCATAAAAATAAAACCAAACAAAAAAAGAAGTTATTTGTAGTCAAATCTGCACCCGGCTCAGGGTGTTCTGACAGGCTGTGCTTTTGCTTTAGGGCAAAATGAGATAGTTGCAATTGTCAGGGAGGAATTTCCTCCCAACTCAAAATGCTCTAAATAGCTGATGACATTATGGGATGTTTAAACTTTCCCTAAAGCATCAGGCATTTAGCCACTGTGGAGAAGTGGTACCAGGCATAACTGAACAGCCCAATCCAGTATAACAACTCCCACAAACCCATGTGAGCAGCAAATTAAAACAGGCTGTTTCTGCCAAAGGGAAAAAAAAAAAAAAGCTGCAACTGTTTGTTTGTGGATTGTTTTCCAGTTGGCTGCTGCAGGGCAGAACAGGAAGAATCTCAGTTACTCACTGATTCAAGTAAAATCCCCGAGTGGAGGCGGTGATGCTGACGTGCCGATCCTCCACCGTGATGACGTACAGATACATGAGGTCCCCGTGCATCTTCCTGTTACCAGGTGGGGGGTTCCAGCCACTCATCGTCAACACCTTTAGGCACTGCAAAGGCTACAGCAGAACACAACAGAAGCAACTCCTGTCAGCAGGAATTAATGTCTTTGTGTTAGAGTCATTCAGTGTACATGCCAGATCCCTTTTACCTGCTGCCCTTGCTCAGTTCCAGAAACAGAGTTTACAAACACACCTGGCCTCCAGAGCACAGCTTCCTGAGCCCTCTCCAGTCCACTAGCCTGCCTTTCACACCACGAGACAGGTGAAAACAGAGACCCTGGGCCTTTGGGCTGCACAGTGTATGGATTTCTTGCTGTACTCGTTTTCAAAAGGCAGCTTCTAAACCAGAATCCGAGTGGGAGGGCATGGGAAAGCTAAGGGCAATCTGTAGTGACCTGCAGATCCTGTCTCCAGGACTGCAGAGGAATGCTGCTTTCCCTTCTCCGCCACCCATCCCAGCAAGCCTGGCCCTTCCACACTGTGCAGATGTCCGGACTCCATGTCCAGTGTTTTGCACACCAGCTCCTGGACTTTATTCTTTTGGCTAAGCAGTGCTATCCCAGCACTCATTAAGCACCAAGCAGAGCAAATCCCAAAGTCCACTTCAGCACAGCTTTCAATCCCAGACCACCAGTTTGCTGTGAGGAATGTGCCAACAGCTGTTTCAATGACACAGGAGAACTCTACCTTCCAGTCTCTGTTCTGGGGCTGAAGGGCACACAGGGGCCTCTCTTTGCTACCTGGCAGGATATGTTCAGGAGGGGTGCAGTCAATTTGTTCCATTTCAGTACCTTTCTTCTTCCGTTTTCCACTGTCTAGAACAGACAGAGACATGAAGTCAGTTATGAAAAGTTCAGCATTTCATTGTCATCCCTCCTCCAGTCATCATTCAAGGAAGGATGCAGAAGTGCTCCAAGTATTCTCTGCACTCCTAAATGACACAGGACAGCTGATTGTTACCGTGTGTTTAACTAAGCAAGAAGTCAGGGAATGAAACCACTGACCACACCAGAGAAGTCTTTTTGACCCGTACCTCCCAGGTCTCCTTCAGTGAAGACACTCAGGAAGGACAATGAGTTACAATCCACACCATTGAAAGCATCTGATGGGTCAAGACTCTTCAGAAGGTCCCGAATGTGGCGCACATGTATCCTGGCTTCTCGCACTGTGTATGGCTCTGATGAGCAAAAAGCGAGGAAAGAAACTGGAATTAGACAGTTGCTTAGTCCTTCAACACACAGGTCTCAAAATGGAACCACGGGAAAGAGCTGACAGGTGGCCAGAATCACTCCCTAAGAAAACCCCCACTCATTCCCTTCCAAGTCTGAAGGAACTTGCCTTCCACCACTTTCAGCAGTGAGCCCTCCTGCAGTCCTTCAATGGTCTTCAGCTCAGCAAAATTATCCAGGACGTTGCCATCCAGCTGCAGGGAGAAGCAGGTCCGATGGCAGGTATCCTCCCGGTCCATCAAAACTTGATGGATTTCTTGCACCATCTCTTGAGGAGAAACCTTAAGAAGGTAAGAACCCGGACAATTATTCTTTCCCTCCCACATGCTCTTGCCATCAGCCGCAATATCAAAACCTCTCAGATCTCTCTCTCCAGGCTTGGAAAGGCAGACTCTACCTCCCTTCCCAGGAAGATCACTTCTGCTCCAGCTGGGAGGGCACTGTCACCTCTGGCAGGGTCAGCCACCTGCATTCCACCCCTTGGGGCTTGGCACCCAGAGATGTAACAGCCAGGCACTGCACCAAGCACTTGGCATGGGACAGAGGGCAGTGAAGGAATAGAAGGTGGTGGGGGAAACAGGGGGTTCTTCCCTTATCCATTCACACCACATTAGCCGTGAGACCTTGAACAGAGCACATGGAAAACAGCCCAGTTCCTCCTCCTGATGTGTGGTGTGTCTGTGCCAGTGCCACACCTCCCATGGGGCTCAGGCGAGGCCAGACCCACCTGAGCACCGGGGCTGCTCCCCCAGCTCCCTGCTCTGCTCCAGCTCCACTGACACTGCTGGAAAACCCAGAGGACTCGGGGTAGTTTACATAAGCTGCTGTTAACAACACGGCCTGCTATTATTAGCCTATTAAAACTAACAGCCAGGGGGATTTAAAGGAGACAAAAAGCCAGTCTGAGACACAGCTATTTCCACAGCGGATGGGATTTTGCTGCACTCTCTGCCGATCTTCATGAGGTAAGAACTTCCCACTGTGTTTAGATTCCAGATGCCTCTCCCCAGAATTAGAGATACTTCATTTAAATAGTTTTTGGTTAAGTATGAAGCTAAATAGGACTATGAACCAGGCCTGTCAGAGCCCATCCTGACTTGGCAGCATGTCACTGTCCACATAACACGAGGCAGGGATCTCCATGCAGAGGAAGTGGAGACTGCATCATTCCCTTGGTCTTCAGGCTGGTGCTTGAGCTCCCTAAGCTGTGTTAGCACCTGTCACTGTACCAAACCCAGGCTGGCCTGAAGCAGCATCATGTCATAACTGCTGAGCAAGCAAGGGATTTTCCCTTCCTCACTCAGGCCCAGAAATCATGTTTTCACAACACTTCTTTAAAACAGCCCACAAGTGGGAAGGCCATCTTCCCTCTGCTCAGCTCCATACCCAAGCCCCTCTGTGACAGACAAACGGCTACACCTCAGTGAGTTCTCCTTCCCCTTGCTCTACACCTGGAATCCAGAATGAACCACCCTCCCTGTCCTTGCAATGCCCAGGCAGGCCTGGGCTAGGCAGCCTCTTGCTTATGTCTCTTCTTCCTTCGTTTCTCTCAAGGCACTAGCCAGGCAGTCTCCTGCACCCTTCATCCTTTGCTGCCTCCTTCCCTGCTTAGTCCTGGTCAGAAGATAAGACAGGTCAGGGTGCTCTGAGCAGCCTGAAGGTACTGCCCAGATGGTGAGGGCTAACAGAGGCCTTCCCAGGCACTGCCTCCTTCCCTGCCCGGCTGAAAGGATCTGGCTCAAATACTCCCCCCACCACCTCTGTCCTCCTCCGCAGCTGGCAAGGGCAGGTACCTGCAGGGAAAAGGGCTCTATCCCTGGTGCACAGATCTTGACAGTAAATCCCGTGTCCTGTATGACGATGACCTCCTGGTCGTTCCCATCTTCTCCCGGGTCAGCCTCCTCATGGCCATTCTGCTTGGCATCCTTCTCGCCCTTGAGGCTGTCATGTGGGCCGCTGCCATTCATCAGTGCCACACCAGACTGGTGCTCTGGGCAAGAAGAGAAGGGTTTAGACAAGGTCCTCTCCAATGGGCTGCTGAGACTGGCTTGGACACTGGAAAGCCTGAAACAATCAGGGGCTAAAAGGCAGGAAGGGTTTGATTCTGCACTTGCTGTTTACTGGACAGAGATGTGCCAGGCCCTTCCCTCCCTTTCCTCACAGCATAATTGAGGTACTCTTGCTTGCCTGCAGCATTTGCATCTTCCACAAACCATGTGCAGAGAGGGGAGGGAAGGAGAGCAGGAACGATGGGTCAGTGTACAACACACTGAGCTGTCTTAAGAAGCCTCTTAATTAAAAAAAAAGGGTGTGTGGTGCTTTGTGGCCCAGAGGCAGCTGTAACCTCTGCACCAACACGCTAAAGAGCAGAGAGGGAGGCGAGTGGCACGGCTGCGCGTTGCGTGGGAGCCCGGTTACTCCACAGGCACACAAACAGCTCCCACGGCCCTGCCCACATTCCCACCCTCCGCACTTCCAAAATACTCTGCGGAGATTCCATGGTGCCAGGGCGAGGCTTTGCCTAAGCAATTGTATTCAAGAAAATGGTGACGACATTTTAAATGATGCTCGTTTAGACATTTGTCACAGGGCCAGGGAGGGGGAGCTCTCTACACCCACCTCACCGCTCTGCAATTGTTTGTTTTCTTTTCCTATGAGGTGGATAGTGTCAGAGAGCTGGTAAGATCTAGGAAGCTGCCAGTCTCTTAAGAGGAGCCTACATCCTCTGAACAAGGCTGGGGACCACACTAAAGAGGACTAAGGGGCTACCAGGAGAAGTTGGAAGAGTGGAAAGAGCCGCTCATAGCAACTCAGAGACGGCAGAGTACCCCTTGCCCACAGCCTGCCAGGCCGGTGCCCCAAGGGCACCACACCACCCCACACACCCGGGGCAGTGGGTGCTGGAGAACAGCAGGCATCGTGTCCCTCAGGCTGTGCTCCCAGCAGGGCTGGCCCAGCACAGCCGGCACGCTCAGCTGGACCCCCGAGGTCACATGCAGCAGTTCCTGCTTGGTGCTCTCAGGCACCCACTTGCAGCAGCACAGATGGAGCAGGTGGGGCCCTTTCCCAGGCAGCAGAAACAGCCTCTCTGAAAGGCTGCACAGAGTCAGGACAGCTCCAAGCCAGGCTAATACCTCGAGGCTGCAGCCCTGCAGCCGGCTCCATCTGGCAGTGGTCTCTCGTCGTCCTCACCTCCCAGCAAGGCACCAGTCCCCACCCCAGGGGCAATGGCAGCTCAGCCTCCCCACCTCACAGACTGGTGCTGTGGCTTGAGGACCTACAGCTGTCACAGCCAGTTCTTCCCCATCAGCCCCAACTGCTCCTGCAGCCCAGAAGACGTCCAGCCTTCACCATAACCCAGAAAAGGGATGGCAACACCACATTCCCCTGCACACCTCTGGAGCACAATATGAGGCTGCAGCAATAAGCCCTGCAATAGCATCCTTGGAGGGTCATGTCCCTGCCCCAGACGACCACTGCCAACAGCAAACCCTCAGAAATTACTGTCAGGAATGACTTACGACATGGTAAAAGGGCAAAAAATGCAATGAGAGCATACCCATTTGAAAAGGCAGCAGGTAGCAGAGCTACCTCACACAGCCTCGGCTGCCTTCAGCAGCTCAGCAGCTGGTGCTCATGTTCCCTGTCACTGTGCATATGTCCCCAGCACTCGCTGCTCATTTCTTTGACAGATGAAGCCATGGGCAGGTCAGACGAGAGGTCTGGCTGTGGCTCCAGCAAGCTGCCGTCATGGTACAAAGGAGGAAGAAAAGCTCCATGTGAGTGCCTCCAGAGATGTGGTTTCAAAAAAACCACACCATGCCCAAAGGGCTGGGGAGAGCCCCTCGTCACACCCTACAGCCAGCACAGCCATACTCCTGGGCTGCCTGAACACGTGGGGATCTGGAGGGAGTGCAGACAAGCCACCACGGAAATGTTACACCTGGGGCTACCGGTACTGCAGACAGGATGACCTGCCAGGTGCTCGAGCCAGGCTTGGCCCAGCCTCTGGCCACCCAGGCAGGGCAGGATCACTGAACTTCTGTTCCTGCTGTGGCAGAAAGGAGGCAGAATTTGGTTGAAAGGAAGGCTGGCACTGCAACCCATACACACGCCAGTCTGGAGCACAACAAACACCTTCAGCAGCAAAGCAAAGTGAGATAGGAAAATCTGAACTCCGCAAGGGAAAGTCACCAGTGAGGACCACACTTCTGCTTTTCACTATGCAGTGGTGCAAGATCCTCAAACCACCCAGTGTTTCAGAAATCAGAATACTATTCCTAGCCTGCAGAAGTACAACGTGTTCACACCTTCCATCCCTTTTTTCCTTACTAGAGTGAAGGCAGGGCTGGCACAGCTGTGCACTTTCTGAGAGACGTCGTGGCAACACCTTCACGTCTCCTTATGCTAGAAGATCCAGCTCCAGCCAACACAGTCTCAAGTTTAGAAATGAAAGTTAAGTCTGGACTGAGAAAGATCTGCTACGCAGCAGGTTAACCCTCGGATGTGAGCCAGGCAAGGCTTTCCAGAGGGGTTCTGTACAGGATGGGTATGTTTCAAGGAAGCACAAGCCGAGCCAGTGTGGAGGCCGTGCTGCCTGCTGGGTGCTGACTCACCTCAGGTGCTCCCTGAGGGAAGCAGAGCTGCACCCACCTGCCTTAAAGTGGGTCACTGGTTCCTCCCACCCACTGCAGCCCGACTGTGCCGTGGCCTCAGCAGTGCCGGCACAGAGGGGGGCACATCACGGGGCACTCATGGACTTCACAGGATTTCAGCCTACTTGTGACAGTAGGAGGAGGCCCAGGAACACCTTGAAGACCCCTGCAGAGACCTCTCTCCTGTTCCTCGCTCACTTGAAGCCACAAACAGGTGGGCAGCTGTGTCTGGCTGCCATGCACTGCAGCTCAGATGGTTCACGGAAGGTGTCTGAGTCACAGGGAAGTGGTTCCATCGCTCCTCCCGCTCACTGCTGCAGACAGGGATCCCTGCCGGGTCATATCAGCCTCGAGATGCAGGTTTGTGGTCTCGGCTGAAGGCTGTGACCTCTGGTCTCCCCTGTCATTTCAAGGGATGCGCCTGTGTCCCAGCAAGGACCCTCGTCCTGCACTCGACCTGCAGCTCGTACCACGGGGGTGGCGGAGGCTGCCGAGCTCCGGCCCGTGCTGGCTGGTGGCCGAGCTGTAACACGATGTTCTCACTGCTGCCCTGAGCACAGCAGAGCAGAGCGGGGCCGGGCGCCGCCGCACCGGGCAGCGACCCGCACCCGCCTGTCTGCGGTCACACCTGGCACAAAGGATCAGACGGAGGATTAGGTTTCATCTCTGCGCCTGGACCAGGAGCTCACACGCCAAGGTGACAGGGCCAACTTTAATCTCGCTTCCTATTTACAGCCAGGCTGCAGCAAGGGCAGGCACCTGGTGAACCCCAGCGCTCGGATCCCAGTATGAGGGAGGGCACACACCTGAACCCAGAACCTGCTGGCTGCACACAGCAATAGCCAGCACAGATCCTGGGAAGAGTTAGTTATTAACTGATTTATGTTCAAACAAATCTTCTACACCAAAGGCAGACACAAATCCTTTTCGAAGATTATCGGATCCAAAAGTCAGTGACATTATGTTGCTGGGTGTTAGCCTGCTCTGCAGGGACTGCTCTGTCAGTGAGGAGTCTACTCCCCTACATTTCGTAACTGGAGAAATTGTTGGAGGGACAAATCTAAAAATTAAACCCCCTACCTTTTCTAGCACCAGCTTTTGGAATGCATTTCCTATTATCAGCTCCAGTGCTATTTTCAGGGGCCAGCCGTTCCCACTGCACTGCAATAACACACCGGGTGAAGGAAGAGAAGGAAAGAACATCCCATCCTCAGCACAGCTGATGGAGCTGCTCCACCCCTGCAGCTCAGGCCTGTCCTCGACCTGCATGCAGCTGAAGGAGCCAAAGGCTCCCTGTGCTGGTCCCTCATAGCTGCACACCCCCCCAGCCCGAGCTGCTGCAGGCTGGGTCGGGCAGATCCACTCCCATCCTTCACAAGGACCATGTTTGCAGTCACAAACAAAAGAGGGATTTGCCTTGTGAACTGAGAAAAAGACAAGCAAAACGCCCTTAAGTTTGCTTTGCTGACATGGACAAGGCACAGACAGGTCCCTCTGTGGTACACACCCAGGTGGGATACCTCACCACCTTCCTCCTTCACCTGCAAAGTTAAAACATCACCTCTGCTCCCCTCCCCTCTCCTCTGTCCTGCCCCATCCCACAGGCACACACAGCCACCCACCCCCTTGAGGGGCATACGTATGGTGCCTCCGTGCAGCAGGACAGAGCCCCTGGGACTGAGCACCTGGGAGAGGGAGATTCTTTTTCTTCCTCCTCTTCTTCTGCTGCTGCTGCTTTGAGGGCAGAACCTGTGCCTGGGAATCAGGATTGCAGCTTGACCTTCTGCTGGGGCAGGCAGCAGGTTCTGTCACAAAACCAGCACTTGTGTCCTGAGCCTTAGGTGACACCTCACCAGGGTAAACTGGCAGCACAACTGCACTTCGAGTTGCCAGGGTTTTCCCCACACTTGATGGCAGAGCAGAGGACGGTGTCCCAGGGCTCCCTGGGGAGGGAGCAGGACCTCTGCAGTTCAGCACGCTGTCTGGAGCCACTGACGCTGTGTCCAAGCGCGCGGCCGCTCGCCCCTCGCCGTGGCCCTGGCCGGCAGAACGTGTTCCAGGGCCCTCACTGCCGTCAGCTGCTGCCACGTGCTCCTCCCGGCGGCAGGATCTGTGGGCTAAGCCGCTGTCCTCAAGTTTCACACAGCTCTGGCAGGCCCCAAGTGACTGAGCATGATCAACCAGCCCTGCCGGCCTGGCCCCAAGGTCGGCTGGAAGGACAGTCACTGCATGGGATGCCTCCGTCTGCTGGAGCAGGCCAACCGTGCCAGCACCAGGTATCAAACCGCTCTTATCACAAATTGTCACCATTCCTTCTTTGTCCTTGGTCTCAGATAGGTCTTCAATGTATTCAGTGCCCTTCTGCAGGCTTCCAGTCACCGCCTCACTGGGGATGATGTCTGGATACAGCCCAGCACGCTGGGCAGCTTCTGGCATCTCCGGGAAGACAGCGCGGCTTGTGGGAGACTTTGGCAAGAGGGGCGACCTCTCGTCGGGTGAGCCAGAGCTGCGTGGCTGGAAGAGGAGATCGGTGACTTGCCTGCAGCAGTTTGCAAAAAGGCCGTTTCCCATGCCTGGCTCATGCAGCACCGGATCAGAACAGTCAGCTGTGTTTCACACATACACTGAAGTCCCCACAAGGCACACTCCCACGCGCAGCCCGTGCCCTCCGCTGCCTTCTCGCAGTCAGATCCTTTCTCCAAAGAGAATGCCTGCTTGGCCCCAGCGTGGCAGGACACAGGAGCACCAGCAGCTGACTCCGCGCGGGATCCCACGTCCTGTGGGCTCACCAGAATTGGGTGCTGGGCTTGCAGCACTTTCCCCAAAGTGCTGCCTGGAGACCTTCATGTACCGCACGCCTTCGCCGCTGTCCGCAGCTGCCACGGCCCCGGCAGGCCCGGAGCAGCTCGGACCCTGCTGTGGCGCCTGCCGCAGCACAGCCGGGCTCACACGGCTTCCCAGGCACCCGGGGGATGCTGGCCGGGGCTGGGGGGTTATAAATAGCCCGAGCTCGAGTGCCACACCAGTGCAGCCTGGGACGGGTGCTGTGCCAAACCTGAGCAGTGAGATGCATTGAATTACAAGGCCAGGGCAGTTACTATGGCACGCCCAGGCCCGGCACAGCCATCCATACTAAACAGGCAAGCACAAAGCATTCAGGCAGCGAACCAGTAAGTAGATTCTAGACGAATTTTCTCTCCTCTCACGCTGCTCTGCCATATAAAACACAAACAAACCACAAAACCACACACACAATCCCCTAACACCTTTCCTCTCTCCATGCTACTTAAAAGAAAATCACGGCAACTGAAGCGGGGATTATGGAGCTGGAGCTTCCTCCAAGCACCAGGTGGTCTGAGGTCTGGGGTCTGGCCACCAGGCTGTGGCCAAGCAGGCCACTGCTCGCCCAGCGAGGCTGTGCCGCAGCCACGGGCTCCTCACCCTCCATCATCCAGAATCACTCCGTCAGCACAGGACAGGCCTTGGAGCGCTGCAGCCTCACCACTGGGTACCCCTCAGTCCCATGAGCCAGCACCAACTTTCAGATGACGTAAGCGTTGTGTTTTTCTTCTGATTTGTGATTTTTGAAGGACTTCAGATGTACTGATAGCTTCAACTCTTCCTCCTTACCAAGAGGCCTCTGGGAAGAGGAGGAATCTCCTAGAAGTACCTGGTCAGGTCTCATGAAGCTAAGCTGCATTTCTGTGACTCCAACCAAAGCAAGCTCACAGCAGCATGTATGTGTTAGCTCTAATCTATGAATGCAAATGTCAGTACAGCAAATGCAAATTAAATTTTAGCTGAATAATAAATGAAACTAAATAAATAGTTTAATGAATCCAAATAAATTGACTAAATGAACAGGCATTAGCCCCAGAGATGGCCCTAATGAAAACATTTCTGCAGGACATCCCTCAGGGGAGGTGAGAGATGTGGAGGTGCCTCCCTCTGTCTCCCCTGCAGAAACCACAGCTTCCCAGGAACTTCCCACTGTAGGTACAACAAGGACTTCTTTTAATAAGAGCCCACAGTGAAACATTAGAGCGGCTCTACTGCCATTATTAAACTCAAATTGGTTCTAAGACATCTGTGGGCAGAGCTACAAGCTCTATAGTTATTTCTCAGCAGCTTCACACCACTGGGACTGGCTCAGAGAGAGAGCAGAGCATGGTGAGGCTGTAGCCTGCCGTGCTCTCGGCAGGGCCAAGCCCCAGGACGTACACAGGGTCCCACAGCTGCTGGCTCAGGCACTTAGAGGTGCTGAAATGTCTTGTGCTTCTCGTCTGGCACCCTGAGTTACCCACCCTGCACTCTCCACATACAGGAACTACATTTAAACCCATCTGTAAACTTTCTATCTGGCCAAAACTTCTCTCAAGGAACCTAGCCTTGAAACTGGCTGTCTGGGTGACCCTGCTGCAGTAACATCCAAACAGAAATCAGGCGCAAAGAGTAGGACTAATGCAAAGTGCAAAGATCAGCACCAACAAAAACATTGTCAGGAAGAGCATGTTTCTCAAATTTCAGGAGAGCCATAGGAAGGAATTCCATTTCAGACAGAAACCAAGACCCAGCCGATAATTCTCCAAGTCTCTGTGCCTTACTCTTGTGCATACCTTAGTTTCAGAAAGCTACTGGGACAGCAAGCGCAGGGAACTAATGTGTTGCTCTCTGGGTAGGGTCTGCAGGGGAGATCTGACAGCTCCGGCTGCCTTCCTGTGCCCTGGCACAGCTGTGTCCATCCTCCCGCTGCCCTGAGCTGCTCGGGCCACGCACAGCTCTGGGGACAGGACGGGGCAGGACGGTGCTGCCTACAGCTCTGTGAGAGTCTGCTGCCAGCAGCAGCCCGGGAAACCTGCCTGTCCCACAGGAACCCCTCTGCCAGGGACAGTGAGTGATCCCACCTCACCTCACACAGTGCCCTGACCCGAGCTGGCACCACAGCCCACCTCAGCCCCAGCCCAACCTGCAGCTGAGCCTCCAGGGACACCAAGAGCAAAGACTCAAGGCACACGGCACAGCTTGCTAACAGCCAGGATCCACTTACCACTCCCAGTCCCATCCAATCCCAAGGGCAGGAGGCTGGCTAGTGGGGAGCCTGGGAAGCAGGGCTGGGCTCAGGCTAACCCGACCCACTGGAGCTGTGGGCAAGATTCATGATCCTGCAGTTTTACGTCATTGGATGTAACTACACACGACTTCTCTGAGCCTGCAGCCTCTTCAACAGCTTGTAGTAGAGACTTTCTCTTTAAAGTGAAAGAAAACTAAGGAAATCCTTTTTTAGATAAACATGCCAACCAAAAGCTAATCCCAAGGCAGACTTGCTGCTATGGCAAAAACCTGACCTACTGCCAAAAGTGACAGCCACTGCCACCACAGGAGGAACCACGCACTGGTTTTCATCTTTGGCACACTGTCCAAGCACTGCCCCAAGGATTGGCATTGCTTCTCAAATGCAAATTTAAAAACATGCATGAACCTCAGACCTGTAAAGCTTCTAGAAATAACAATTTTCCAGCACAACCAATGGAGCACAACGCAGGAAAGTTAAGCAAGTGCTGGGAAGCTGCACCGGGAGAGGTGTGTGCTGCCAAGTTTAGTCATGTACAGACAATGAAGGTAAACACAGGACTCTGCAACATGGTGCTGGTTTTACTGTGCACAAGGCAGTTCTGAGTCTGCAGGTGGATTTATCTCAGTGCGTGTTCCTGACCTACTTACTTCCACTTTTCAGCTGGGAAACGCAGAAGCAAGGCTGCTCAGGCAGAACAGAGAGCTTCCAGTGGGAGCTCAACTCTTATCCCACTGACAGAACTTCCCTGACCATGATCCCCTCGAGTTCCCTCCCTCATCTTGCCATACAGATGCTGTGTTATCACACTCCTTTCCTCTTCTTAACCTTGTAGCAGTGATCAGATTTCTCTCGCACAACTTTCCTGACTGTCCCCCACAAGCCTGTTAGAGCTGCATATTAAAAACCGTGACTGCCAGCAATTCAGTCCTTTCCAAAACACCAGTGAACCTCCAAGGTTGGGCAACAGACAGCGACAGAAGATCCCCAGATTAAGAATCAGCCTTCTGACCTTGTTGCTAATGCACAGTTACACTTGCCTCCACAGCAGTTTTCCATTAACACCTGCATTCTCTACTGCTCTAAGAGAAGATGTGTCTGAAAGCAGGGCTGGCTGGGGAGCTCAGGGATGGAGGGACTGAACTAGGAGAAAACAGATCTGAGCAAGGCAAGGTTGAAAGGTATTTTATGGTAGCTAGAAGCATTGCTAAACTTGTACATGAGAAACTGGTTCTAAGGCAGTAAAGACTGAAGGAATAAAAATAATACAAGAAACGCTGCATGCAATGGCTATCTCTGATCTCACACCAGGTTGCAGGACAGGTCACTTAACCCAAAACTGCACCCATCAGAAATCATTACAGGAACCCCAACGGGCCACTCTTCTGTGTTTCTGCACTCAGAAGGACAGAGTACTCTGAACAATTTCTAGGCTGGGGGAAAAGAGCAGCAGCCAAGAGCCCTCTTGCTGGGCACAGAACCCAGCACCTGAGCCTGGGTGCCTGGCACAGCTCCGGGGTGGGTTTCTGCAGCAAGGAGCCCACCCGCAGCCTGCCCACGGCTCCAGCTACTGAGAGCTGCCCTCAGACACAGCAAGTGCCTGCCTACACAGGTGCTCTGCAGGCAGCACACAGCAGTGGGAACACCAGAGCCTGGGAACCAGAGCTTGTGCGGCTGATGCCAAGGTGGCCAGGCTGACCCTGCTCCCATGGAACGGCACCCAGCTCCCTGATGAGACCTTCCTCTGCTCCTGCCCAGAACCCACCTGAGCAGTGGTGCACTGCCAAAGCACACAAAGGACTTTTCCACCTTCCATCCTCCCTCAGCAATCAATTGTGGCTGGAGAGGCAGGGATTACACTGCATAACTTTTTAACCCAGTAGCTGGCACTGCAGGTGTGATGCTTACTTCAAAATCCAGCATGTGGGTGAGAGAGGGAGGCTACTAGCACTGAGCTTCCCACTCTTGAACTGCATCCAACCTGCTCCACTACCAAATGCCAGTGACCTTTGCTTTAGGTGACAAACTTCAAAAATCCACCTCGATACCATAAAATCAGTGGGGGATGGAAGCAACATGTGGGTCAGTCAGGGGACTCACGTGCCTCAGGACGAAGGCCAGCCTCAAGCCACGCTGCTTCTATGCTTTTTGCTTGTACTTTAGAGGTCAGAGAAAAGAGCTGAGGCTGAGATAGATGCTCAAGCTTTTAAGTTCTTGAAGATACAAACACCAAACTGAGCAAACCCAGGGCAGGTGGAAGCACCTCAGGGTTGGTGCCAGCCTGGGAGCTGGCACTGAGAACAGTGAGGACAGGGAGCTGCACACCGTGCCTGGCCTGAGCCACTCAGGCTCCAACACAGAGCAAGAACAGCCAGCAAATAACTAGTTAAACCTTCAATTTCGAGCTGAGATGTCGAACAAGCCTCTGCCCTTTCCAGGAAAACTCTCGCTTCTGAGTATTTTCTAACATGTCAGTGGCGCCCGCACCCCAACTTCCAGCCCTCTGCCGCCCGCCACCGCCGGCCCACCCGTGTCCGCCCGCGGGCAGCACCACG
>WBMY01004636.1:726509-742253 GCA_013397315.1 Donacobius atricapilla
GCCGGGAGCGCGTGTGCCCGCCTCGGCTGCCCCGCAGCACCGGGCCCGGCCGGGCGGCACGCACGGACAGAGCTCCGGGCTCGGGGCTGCCCCGCGGTGAGGCCCGGGCGCTCCTGGAGCGGAGAGCGTGGCAGGGTTTGGGTCGGAAGGGATCCCCCCGTTCCGCTCCCTGCCCCGGGCACGGACACCTTCCCTGCAGGGCAGGCTGCTCCAAGCCCCCTTGGTTCCCAGCAGGTTACATTGCTTTAAACAGGAGCCTCTGCAGCCCTGGGGGAAATGCTGGGAAAATCTTTAATTGTAACAAATAATGGTTGGTGAGACCTTAAAAACAAACAAACAAAAAACCCCCCAAAAAAACCCAAAACCAAAAAACACCCCAACAGCAGCAAAAAAACCCAACCAAAACAGAACAAAAATTCAAACCAAACAAATTTTCTTAAGAAAGTATGTTCTTTAATGTTTGATCTTTGTAACTTTCCAGCCATCAGGAAGAAGGGATATTTAATCCATGAAACAGATAGCAGCTAACAAGCAAGCTGTAAGTGATGTCCATGTGTTAGAAAAACAATGTTTAGGGCTTGACATCATTCAGTGATCTAAGACCTGGGGGAGGAGGTTAACATAGCTTGGGAGGAAGGATGTTGTCACTAATAATGGACACAAAGAGTGCAGAATTTATGGGCCACAAGGACATTTAGCAGGACTCCCAAGATAAGGAATAACTAATAAAACGAACTCAGTGATTGTGCTGAAATCAGCTCCAAATAGGTAAAAGGTAATTCTGGCGGAGGGGGGGGTCTGTGGCCATCAACCCACAGACCACTGATGCTAAAAATCGACCTACCCAAAAGAAGAGAAAGACTAATCAGGATGGGAAGTGGAGAATCATTAACCTACAGATCATACTAATTAATAAGAGAACTATATAACTTGTAGTCAATGAACACTAATTCCTTCATTTGCCAAAATGTATGAATTGTTACAAGTTTTGATAATTGCCATACATGTTAGGTGGAGCAATATATCCCCATGTACCCAGCACTGAATGTCAACTTTCTAGCCAAACAAACTGATTGGAGAATTAATTTCCCTTTTCTCTGTGTCACTGTCCAATCTGGCCTTGAACATTTCCAAGAATGGGGCAGCCACAGCTTTCTCTGGGAAGCCTGTGCCAGGCCCTCCCCACCCTCCCAGGGAGGAATTTTCCCAATATCCCATCTAACCCTGCCCTCTGGCAGCAGGACGCCATTCCCCCTTGTCCTGGCATTCCAGATCCCAATCATGATTCCCCCATCTACCTGCAGGCCCTCTGTAAGAACTGGGCTGTCACTCTGAGGACTCCCCAGAGCCGTGGAAGAACTCTGGGGGAGTAAAATGGGAGCCAGTCCTGCGATGGAGAGAGAGATGCTTCTGGTTTATGGTTGGAGGTCTTGCATTCTGGGGTAGGACAGTACCACCCTCTGCAGATTTCAGTTGCTTTATTAAGAAAAAGGCATATTACAACAACTTCTAAAGTACAGCTCCATACTCTAGTCTCTGGGTGTTAACACATTCTGAAAAGCACTTGGTTAAAAAGCAAAGTCAACATGAATATCATCCTGGCAAATAATGGTGACATGTAGCAAAATGAACATTCAAATAAAGCAGAGTAGTGTCAAACCTTTGGCATCTGTCCCTCTGCAGCGGCACTCCCCAGCACGAGGCACAGGCGTTTATTGTTCTCACTGAGCTTCGCTAACTCAGCCAAGGACAATATTTTTGCTCCAATGAAACCACAGCTGCTCCGGGACCAGGGGAGCTGAGACCAGAAGTGCTGCCCTCCTCATCCCTCTGCCAGGGCCCTCTCAGGGGTCCCAGCACGTCTCTGGCCAGGCACAGGTGATGTCCCCACCCCACCAGGGTGACAGTGACCTTGAAACATAGACAGTGCTCGTCCCTGCGGGGCTGAGGGGGCTGCAGCTCAGTGCTGTACCCGCAGCCCTGGGCAGAAAGGGTCTGCTGCTTCAGACATGCAAAGGTTTGTGGCATTCCCAGGGCCTGACAGTCTAATTTCTGCAATAATTGCAACAACGGGCAAGGGGAGCTTTCTTGGAAGCTGCAAGATGACTGAAATCTATCGGGAAGAGCCAGGAGGCATAACCACACCCTGGCCAGGGAGGACCAGGCACCGTTTGGGTGTGGGTTGGGTGCACCTCTCACACACCGGCAGCTTCTCTCCCCCGTTCCTGCCCAAAGGTTCGAGGAAAGGGAGGGTGAGATGAAGGGGTCGGATGTGGTGGCAGTACTGAGTGTCACCCTCCGTGTCCTGCCCAGAGGCATCGTCGCTTCATGGGGCTGGGACAGCAGTGTCCCTGCAGGGCCAGAGCTGGCAAGGAGGACACAGCGGCAGAAATGGGGCCCTGGGGGGCAAAGGGCAGCTCTGAGGATGAGGGGACACGGTGCTTTGATCCTTGTGCTTTAACAGGCCTGGTGACTCCTCCACAGCTGCTGTGCTCATCGATCCTGGGTTCCTCCTGCTCACCCAGCCCAGCACTCCGACACTGCTGATCTTATCCACAGATCTCAGATGCCTGCATGAGGCAACCCAGAGGCACAAGGGAGTTCTCCCCTGTTGCATTCCCTGTAGGACTTGGCAGCCAGGCGCTGACAGTGCAAGAGGGCGACAAGAACAGGCGTGCACCGAGGCGGCTGCAGCGTCACTACAGCTAGACTGGCTCATCAGGGCTGCTGGGACGGGAGGACTGGTGTTCTAGGAAAAAGGCAAGGATGGTGTGGCTTCACTGGGGCAGCAGGGGCCAGTTCACAAGGCTGTACAAGGACTCTGAAAGGTTCACCTAACCCCCAAAAATCAAAGTCCCTTGTGCTGCTGATTTATCTTCCTAGTGTGGAGAGCTTGGGGAGAACTTGGGAATCGCAGAGCAATCCCTTCGCACTGCTGGCTCCAGCTACTTCAGGCAGGATGTTTTTTGCTGTGTCACTGCCACCTCTCCTGGGCACCCAGGAAAGAGCACCCCTCAGTCCCTCCAGAGCACCCATCACCTGGGCCATGGACCTGGCTTTGCTTGCGATTCACAGAAAGCTTCCCCCTGGGAAGCCATCAGGGCCTGGCCCCCGTTCAGACTGTCTCAGCACAGAGCCATGCAGCAGTGGGGAGGTTGGGAGCCTAGTGGGGATGGGAAGGACACGGCTGGGAGCACTTAGATTAGCCCCAGCAAACACATTCAGAAAATATGGCTTTTTAGTTAACGGGGTCAAGAAGGAGAGCTCCCTGACTAATCTGCCCAGGGTTAAAGTAAATCCAGGGGAGTGTGCACCCCGTTGCCAGGGCTGGCTCCGCCACAGCAAGTGCAGCGGGTGCATCTTCCCCCATCCACTGCTCACCTCACACCTGCTGCAAGGTGTATTTGAGACATCATTTTCTCAGATAGCATTAGGAAAAAAAATAATAATAGTAATATAATAATAATAAGGAAAAGAGATATTAGCAAACCAAACAGATCAAATCCATCAGCCTCTGCAGAGCTACAGAGTGAAAGTGGGTGCAGAGGAGAGGAGCCCGGCTGTTAGTCTGTAGACAGCTCTCAGCACGTGGTGGTTTACACACACAAGACGTTTAACAACCGAGCGTTATTGCTATGCTTCCATTTCCAGTCTAATCATTAAACTTTACAAGTCAACATCAAACACTGCCCGTTCCACCCTGAGCACGTTGGTGTTGGTGGCTGCACTCCTCAGTCTGTGCTTTCAGGCGGAGGTCGAAGCTGTGTGCGCCCTTTGGACTCCCGAGGAGGGCAGAGCACGGGCTAAGTGCACCTACAGATCCCTGTTACATCTTACAGGCTAAGGGCTAGTTTACAGTGCGATGGGGGGAGTCTGTGAGAGCCCTCCACTCCAGGAGGGGAGGACAGGCCCTGCCTGGGCCCCAGTAGCTCTCAGGCTCCCTGTGGCTCCAGCAGCCTTCTCAGTAAAAAATAGGAATACTGTCTTTTTGATTTTTTTTTATCATTTTGATCTCTTTGATCATTTTATATAAATACAAAGATTAAAATAATTTATCTCAACATTATTTCTATTACAATCATACAGTGTTCTCCCTCCAAAACAAGTGCATGTATGTGTGTGTGTATATATATAAGTGTATATATAGTATCTCTAAAGGTTCCCTCCCCCCCAAGAAAAGCAGCAGTGACTGAAGCAGGTACAGCACACAGGAGCTGATCCTTCCTGCTCCAAGGCAAATGCGCCCAAGGAAAAGTGCAGGGCTCACCCTGACAACTCATTTCCAAGCACATTACATTGGCATGAAGGGCGGAACTGGGGTGCTCGCTCTCCGTCCCTTTGGGACCCCCCCCTCGCTGGGGGCGGCTCTGCCTGCCCGGCCTCGGGGCTCCAGACCTGCCCAGCTGCCTGCCTGCCCCAGGAGCGCCTGGGGAGGGACAGGCAGGGGGGACTGGGGGTGGGAAAACTCCTTGAGCAGGCTGCTAATTACTGCTGGAGAGGAAAGGGCCCTGCAGCTCAGACAGGGTTGCTTCATTTACATACTAGGCACTACGGATGATGATTGCTAGGAAGGTATTTACACAGGAGAAGGATCATACTTCTCCATCCACTTTTCAACGCTTGGGTCAGTCGCAAACACCATGATCTCATGAAGGAGTTTGTAATAAAAACGCGACTGTGTCTATCAGGATTGTCGAGGAAGGACGGGAAACAGCTGCACACCACAGCTGCAGCAACAGCCAAGCACACAGGGACAGGCATCGCCTCTTTCACCCTAACAGAGGAGACAAATCCGCATCAGAACCTCTCAGAACCTGAGAGAAACAGCGATTTCCAGAGGCCAACAGCACCTCACGGGCATGACGCTCCCAGAACTGTGATGCTGCAGCACTGGACAAACCTCCCCTCACTGCCCCCGTGCGTGGGTGACAGCAGGGCCCCAGCACAGCCAGCTCACCCCAGAGCTGGGGCCTGGCAGAGCCTGCCTGGATCCCTGGGCGAAGGGAAACGGGCAGGAAGCATTCTGCAGCCTTGCCGGGGAGCTCAGGGCTTTTCTCCCTCATGCAACTATTCCCAGGGCTCAGAGCTCAGCGGGGCATTACCAGAGCCCCTCAGTGCTGCCCTGCACATGCCGAGCCTGCACAGGCAAGCTGGGCATGTGGAGCTCTGCAGCCACGGCCTGTCAGCACCCTGCCAAGGCTCCCTGCAGCCTCCCAGAGCTGTGACAGTCTGGGAGGACAGCTGGGGGCTCGTGGGGGCTCTGTGCTCCCGAGGCAGCAGCTCCAGATACCTCAGGGGCTGCAAAAATTTCCCACCACAGCTTTCTTGCCCCAGGAGCTGCACACCTTGGCCCAGCTTCAAGCCAGGCTGCTACCTGAGCACGGTGAGGGGAGCCCTGCCCAGCATGGCTTTGCTGGGCTCTTTCCCAAGCCCAGGGATGTGTTAGGGACCATGTGAGCAGCTGGGGAGTTCCAACCCTCCGGGGTGCTCTGGGAGAGCAAGAGGGGTCTTGCCCTCCAAAGCCTGACTAGTCACACAAGAGCCAAGGAAAAGGTACAGGAGCAGCTAATTTCTGCCCTGCTAGTGCAGCTCATATGCTTTGGGGCTCGTTTTTACCAAAGAGCTGATTGGTGACTGCTGCTGTGAATCTCATAAAGCATTTTAATAGAGTATATAAATATTGAACTACAAAAATAGACAGCTCTGACTGCACGGGCACACTGAGGGTGAGTGCAGGCAGGCCAAGCCTCGCTAGGCTATGAGGGTGGTCTCTTTCAAGAGGTTTCAAACTGAATTGGAAGGAAATCGGGTCTGATCTCACCCTGCAGCTCCCTCCTGCCCACGCCAGCCGTGGATGCAGCAAGGGTCCTGCAGGAGGCTGCTGCCCACCAGCCTGGCAGGGCGCTGGCCGCAGGCAGGGGCCGGCAGGCCACATGCCGGGGTGAAACGTGCCCCTGGGTTGTCCTGAGCAGCACAGGTCCGGCAGCACCGGAGCACAGAGACCTTTGCCCTGCCTGGCCGCCAGAGCCCTCCCCTCCTAATAGTGTTTCACAACACCCGGGGAGTGGATTGTAAAGCTGACGGTTTGGTTGGAAATGGGGCAAGGCTGCCCCAGCGGGGCGAAGGCAGCTGTGCATGGCCGCTGTGCTGGGAAGGACGGGAGGCGGTGCGGGAGGGCCGGGGGCTGCTCAGCCCTCAGCAGCAAACCCAGACCTGGCTGTGGATGTGACTGAGAACCAAAATGCTGGTGCCGAGGAGAGCCCTGTGCAGGGGGCACCGGCTGCAGCCCTGCTCCAGCAGCACACGGAGCCCGGCTGCAGCGGCCAAGGAGCCACAGGGTGGCCAGCAGGACTGCCAGTCCCGGCTCTTGTGAGCTGCCTTGTTCGAGTCTTGCGTGTGAACATGATGAGGGGGAAATCCGTGCTGGAGACAGCCAAACCGCTGCACAGGGGAGTGTGGGATGGGGCCTGGCCAGCACAGCAGCACTGTACTTGTGGAAGGGAATCCCTCCGTCACCCACAGGATCAACCTGGTTCAGCTGCCTGCGTTCTGGAGAGCCTTCCTGGCGATGTCCTGGGCCCTCTCCCGTGCCCGGCGCGGTGCCGGCCAGGGCAGGAGGCCGGGCTGAGCTCATCCCGCGGTGCCAAGCCAGGAGCTGCACAGCCTGGTGCTGCTGCACGCCCACTTCTCAGCACCGCGGCCCGGGAAAGCAACCCGGCCCACTCTGAGGGCAGCAGCAGCAGGAAGATCTCATTTCAAAAACGCTTCCTCTTCTTTTCTTTCTTTCTTTCTCTCTTTCTTTCTCTCTCTCTTTCTTTCTTTTTCTCTCTTTCTCTCTTTCTTTCCTTGCAAGCTCCGGACAGGCGCGCCGACGTGTCCCCTTGGCAGCCCGGGTGCCGGCTGCCCCTGTCCCGCAGCATCGCCAGTAACAGCCCCGGCTCAGAGCTGGCGGGCGGAGGGGCCCTCCCCGGCTGCCGCTGGGTGGGAGGTGCGTACAGGGCTCCGCTTTCGGCCGCCCCTTCCCCTCCACCCAGGGGACGGGGGAAAGAACCTCGGCCGGCGCCCGCCCCGGTGCCGCCGGGCTCAGGCCTGTCCGGCCGCTCGGGCCGCGCCGTCNCGGTGTCGAGGATGGTGACGCGGTGGCTCCGCCGCTTCAGCTCCTCCAGGAACCGGCGCTCCTTGCTGCGGAGGCTGGAGCGCAGCGCGGCCACCAGCGTCTCCTTGTGCTGCAGCTCCTTGCGCAGCTCTAGGTTGTCCTTCTCCTTCTCCTGCAGCTGGGCCTCCATCGCCCGGCACTTCTGCTCCAGCTCGCGGTCCAGGACATCTGTGGGTCAAAGCACAGAGGGGTCAGGAGGGGCAGCGGAGGCTCTGCCCCACCGCTCCTGGCGGGTCCCTGCACGCTCCCAGCGCGGACGCGGCTCTGACCGCTCCGTGGAGCCGGCACGTCCCAGCAGTGCCCTTCAGCCTGCTCGGGTGCTTCGGGAAGTTGGGATCCAAGACTCCCTGTGAGCTGCCCGAGCACGGGCTCGCTGCCAGCACAGGCACAGGCCCCTGGCACGGTGCCACGCCTAACACCTAAATGCGGGGTGAAAGCAAAAGGCAGTTTCAGTGCAGCGTGTTGTTGCCATGGAACCTGCTGCCTCTACCTTGCTGCAGTTTTAAAATTTCCCGAGGTAAGTAGTTTTTCACCCTAAAAGTGACTTTGAATGTGTGCAGAAGGTGTGAGGGGAGCACATGAGCTGGGAGAGAAAAGGAAATGGTGAAGTGAAACCATCAGCCCAACTTTGGAGGGACTTTTGGCCTCAAGCCCCGGGACTCCAAAGCCTGGTTAGTCAGGATGGAGATGCTAATCCAAGATTACAGAGGAGTTGCGCTGTGCTCAGCAGGGAAGGACCCTCCACCGTCAGAGGGGGGGTAGGTTCTGGGGAATGCTGTCGTGGGGCAGGATGGCCAGGCAGCTTGGGGAATTCTCAGCTTGGGGTTCTGGGGCCAAGCCCAGCCGGCAGCGGGAGGGCCGGGCTGGATTCCTGACCCCAGCCCTGGCTGCCTGCTCCAGCACCCAGCCCTTGGCAGGGTGCAGGCTGGCACCTGCCCACGCTACCTGGCCTGCCCAGGCCTGCTCCCATCCTCTGCAATAATCTGCTTTTTATGATGTGATTGGCAGCTGCTTACAGCCTCAGCTCCTCAGTGTTTCTGCAGCTTTATAGTGAGGTCTTAGGGAGGCAGTTGCAGGCAGTAATTATTGCATGAGTGGCATTAGAAGAGCAATCATTTGATGGCATCGTAAATGTGGTGCTGCCCCATAAACGTGGCAAAGTGATTGTACAGCTCTAAAAGGCTGAAGGATGGGCAGGCGCTGTGGATGAGACTTGCTGCATTGTGGCTGGTGACACCCCGATGGCACCTGGAGGGTTGGGCAGCAGGGCCTCTGCCAGCAGAGCCCAGGGGTGCAGAGACGGGACCCAGCTCCATGGGAGGGGCTGGGAGCTTGGAGTTCCCATGGAGCCAGCCGTGGCACTGAGAGGGTGCCAAGGGCGAGGACCCCGCTGGCCCCAGTGAGAGCAGCCTGCACCCACCCTGGGACCGGCTGTCCTGGCACTGAGGACAGAGCACAGGCTGGGGCTTGGTGCCAGGGACCGTGCCCAGGCAGCGCCAGGGAGGAGTTTCAGTTCCATCTCTGGCACAGAGGAGGGAGAGGAGCCAGGCTGCTCCCAGAGCAGCCTCTGCTGGCTGCAGGGCTCCCGGGCATCACCAGCATTGACTGGGCTGCCAGCAGGCTGTGCACGCTGCCTTCCCAGGCCTACCCTCAGCCCCACTGCCCCCTCGGGCAAGGTCCACGTCCCCTCCCTGCAGCCCTGACGGGCTCCCTCTGGCCGCAGGCTCTTCTGCACCCGCACCTGCTCCCCCTTAGCTCATGCCCGAAGCTGTGCTCTCACCTTGCTGGCGGGCCTCCAGCTCTTTCATTTCCAGATCATGGGTGAGCTCTGGAAGAGAAATCCAACAGGACTGAGGAGGAGCATCCCACCCATTCTGAGCTCCCCGTGTCTTCCTCTTGCACCCTCTGAGGCACAGGACATCACTGTGGCTGCAGTGCTGTCTCTGCCCAGCCCACGTGGGAGTGTGGCTGTCTTGGAGCACGAGCCACAGGCTGAGCTAAAAATAGGCAATTCTGGCAATTTACATGTTATTAAGCAGCCTCATGGCCAAGACACTGTCCGCAGGAGGCTCTGCTCCTCTGACAGTGCCTTTTCTTTTTCTAAGAGAGTTGCTGAACAATTTTCAGTGATTTAAACCAGGACAAAGAGCAGAGCAATGGATTGAAAATAGACCAAAGTGTAAGCTGCTGCCCAAAGCATTTCATAATTTACTGCTCCAGGCTGATTGCTGCCTCTGCACGTGATGCAAGTGAGGATGGCCTCGTCTCAGGACGATGTGCCTGCAGAAGGACGCTGCTCTGCTCCAGGGCAATGTGGAGCTTCCAAATCCCTTCCAAATCTCAGGAGCTGCAGCACCTACCTGTCTGCTCAGCCCCAACAAGCTGCCTCCTCTCTGCTGCTCTTTGCCTGCTCGCTGTTTAGCCCCAGGCTACAGCACCAGGTCACAAAGGGCAGCTCAGGGACCTTCTGGAGTTCACTTTACCCTGCACTCTTACAGACAGTCCCTTTTGAATTAATTATCACAGCCTACCCAACCACTAACAGCCCTGAGCAGAGGAAGAGAGTGGCAGCAGCAGCAGCAGCATTCAGCTGTTTGGGGGCTATTTTTTCTCCTGAAAATGAGTTCAAATGGTTAATCTTTGCCCTACATTTTTCTTTTAATCTGCTTTTGTGTTGACTCTAATCCTCATCACTGCCATCCTTCTGAAACTGAATGCTTGGCTCAGACTGCTCTGCCTGTCTGTCTTGGAAAACAAATCCGTAGTGAGAAGGCAGAAGTACCTGAGAACATAATGCAGTTTCTGGAAAGCATTCAGCACTCCTGACTGCCCTGGATCAATGGCCACTGTGCTATTTTTCTGAGGCTAAAATAATAGGTTTGGAGTCTCAGATATACTTCAAATGAAAACCAAAGCAGCTGCCTATTTCCAGAGACATCACCCTGCTGAGCAAGTGCAGGGGTCCCAGCTTCTGTGCTGGAGCCAGGGAGCTGGTGCTGATCTGCTTCAGTACCATCCCCATGACCCCTGAGGGGCAGCTGAGAACCACCTCCGTGGGAGGGAGAGCCTTTCCCACAGGGATACCTCAGAGAGACCAAGAGGATAGTGAAAAAGTCAAAAGGGCATCAGGCAAGGCTCCACAGGGCCACAGTGGGGAAAAACTGACTTAGAGACTCTACTCTCCTTCTGCAAACAGTCCCCCAGATAATGACACTCAAATGTCAGCGAAGTCTCCTTAAAACTACCCAGGGGTTGCCCCCATCACTCCTGGCAGAGCCACACACTTCACCCAGGAGGACAGGACCTCTCCGGTCAGATTTGGCTGTCCTTGGGTCACACTGGGAAGGGGATGCCACCTGTGCAGTGGGCGCATTTCAGCCCGTGGGGACAGACCCGCCCAGGTTTGATTTAGGCATGGGAACCCCACTGTCTTGCCTTCCTGAAGAGGCCATAGATGAAACCATTAAAACAATGAAACAGAACAGAAAAAGCTCAGAAAGGATGGGGAAAAATAGCCAATTCTAGCAGTGCAGACATTTCTTTGTTTCCAGGGAACCTGGGAAAATGAGAGACTGGAAGACAAGGAGTAATTAGCTACGGCTGAATTATTGATGAGAGCAGCAGCACAAGTTGGAATGAGTTTCAGTGGTGGCAGAAGGCTGGGCAACCACCACTGGTGCAGGGGTGGCTGGAGGGGAGTGTGACGCTGTAGGGGGGCAGCTGTGCACCCACAGCCAGGCAGGGCCCCGAGCCTGGCACTGCAGCCTGGCCCTCGCCTCCTCTGCATCCCGCCGGACCCTGTGTGAGCACCCTGGGGTGCTAGCAGGAGCTCTCCTGCCCAGGGTGCTCCGTGAGCAGTCAGCTCCCACACGCCGTGGCCGCCCCAGCGTTCACCTGAGCAGTGCTTCTGCAAGCGGAGGATCTCCAGGTGCAGGTCATGGAGCAGCTCCATCTGCTCCTTCTTCAGGAAAGCGATGTGCCGCTGCACGCTCTGGATCTGGTGCTCCAGGGACACGGTCTCCATCGCAACCAAATTCACAGTCCAGGCCTGCGGGGAGAGGCGACGGCTGGTGATCAAACGTGCAGCACTGCACTGGGCTTGCAAGCCCCAGCCCTGGAGCCCTTGGGAGGGGCAGAGCCTGTGGTGCAGGGTGGTGCCTTCTCTCCTTGACCCTCTGCACGGGAAGTGTGGCTCTGGGCAAAGCAGCCCTGCTCAGCCGATGCCCAGGCAATGGCCTCAGCCCTCACCTTCCAGTGCCTCTGGGCCAGCTCCTGTCCTGTCTGCTCTGAGACTGCACAGGCAGAAAATCCTGCTGCATGAACCCTGGCATCATGGCATGCACATCTGCTCTGAATATAGCCCTAGGAAATACTTTATCACTCAGTAGGATGCATCTGGGACAGGACTGCTCCCCGTCGTCCCCACGTGGGAGTTGCACCAGGGATGATTTTGGCTCACTTGACAAGCCCCACATTACACAGCAGCAACTGCAGCGAGCGATCCAGCACATGAAAAATACAATATGCTCTGTCTAACCCAATCAGCACTGCATGGCTAGGAGAGTCATGTTGTCCTCCAGGAGAAGGAACATCTTCCCTGATAATTTGCCTGGCAGACAAGAGCCGCTGGCAGGCCGTGCCAGGCAGCCGAGCTGGGCTGGGGGTCTGTCCCCACGTCATCAATGGCCTTGACAAAGCAGTTGCAAAAGCCACCCACCTGTGCTGCCGCACAGAGACATAAAAATAAACCCTGAAAGAACCCTTTATCCCAGGAAATACCATTTTGTGGTGTGTGGAATCTGTCCTTGCTCCCTACACACAGCCCAGAAGGAGGGAAGCTGCAGCAAATCAAGGTAACCTGGCAGTGCTGGGTGAGTGGCTAGCCTCAATGACCTGAGAGGTTTTTCCAACCTAAATGATTCTATGGGGAGATGCTGTGCCACAAGCCTGAGGGATGGAGTGCATCATCCTGTCCCTGAGCAACTGTGTCGTACATCTGACTCCAGTTTTCTCTCTACAGAAACTGCAGAACCAAACGAGCACTGTGGCTCATTGTTCCAGCAGCCCTGGCATGATCACATAGGGCGTTTTGCAATTCCTGCAACCAGAATGCATTTAAGATCAATCCCACAGTAAGTGGTCTTGGCAGTGCCCCAAGGTCAAAGCTTTTTCCTGCCAAAGGCTCTGAAGATTTGTGACAACTCCACAGTCAGGTCTCCACGTTCCTGTATTTGATGAGGTGGGGGGTGCAGGCTGGCTGGGGACAGCTGAGCACCCAACCTGCTGGTAAAGAAATGATCCAAAGTGCATTGTCCTGTAGGTGTCCTTATGGAAGGTGTCAAACCCAGCAGTGCCAGGGGGCTGGGGCTGGCCGGGCCATCCTCCTTGGAGGGCCATGTGTCCTGGTGCCAGGGCAAGAGTTATGGGAGTTACCTGGCATCAGCCAGAGACCACGAATGCAAACCACGGGTACCTCCTCCTGCCAGCCCTGGCTGTGGTGGGCTGAGCTTCTTGATAGGAGTTATGGTACCTCATCTCAGGAAGCATCAGAAAGTAGGTTGGCCAAAGCCCAGGGGACATGTACTGCTATTTTCAAGCACTTTGTTCTGTCTAGCTGAAATGTCTTTAGTAGAAATGGCCGCAAATTTTCCACTGAACTTTCCCTTCTCTCCTTAAGTAGGAAATGGCTCTTTTTCTTTGACTAATGAAAATGTTTTCCTTTAAAAATAGCTGATGATTTCAAGCTGCCAAGAAAGTCGAAGAAAAAAAATCTGGAATTGAGATGTTTGTTGTCTTTGATTTGGAAGCAAAGAGCCTTCATAATTTACCTGTGTATGCAGGAGAAGAAGCCTGTCTCCAGAGTTGCAATGGGAAATCCTTAGTGGGTTTGAATCAGCTTTGCCTGTCCAACGTGACTTCCACATTTCCCCTTGAGAAACAGCTCTCAGCTTGTGGCAGGAACATCTGAAGTCCCACTGAGGGAGTGAGCACCTTGTTCTGTTTCAGCATGAACCTCCCATCTGTACTAAGGGCAGGGAAGGAGGCAGGGGTGGGAGACAGAGGCAAGCAGGGAGGCAGCTGCCTTCATTGGAAATGATGACAATGCTGGAAACAGTCGTGCTGTTGCCCAAGAGCAGGGATGGGAAGAGCTCTCCGGGGATTCTGGGGACCTGAGGCTGCTGCTGTTCACCGTTTGCAGCCCCATGGGAGGGCCATGTTGTCCTCTCTGCAGGTCACACAGCTCTGCCTCCCAGGTGATGATGCGAGGGCCAGAGCTGTTAAGGAAGATGCAATCTCATCCTGAGGCTTAAGTAGCATCAGTGTTGGAGTGCCCCCAACTTTACCAGGGGGCAGTAGATGAGCATTTGCATCACCGAGGCAGTGTCCACCCATTATCCCAAAGGGGTTCAGAACCAAACTCTCAACAGCTGGTATCATCCCTCCATTGCTTCTGAAGGCAAGTGGGATTGCAGCAGCATCCTGAGCCTGAAGTTTGATGTGTGTCTTCTGTCATTTCACACAGTTTGATCCTTGGGCAGTGTTGGGAGTTAATAAGGATTAGCTGCTGCTGCTGGCTGATTTAACAGGTACAGGGTCACTGCAGCTCCCAGCTGGTAACACCAAAACTCCCCGTGCCAAGGGCTTCAGAACACCCACAATGGTGATGACCAAAAGTCTGTGCAGTGAACCATGGCAGGAACTTTCACCCTGTGCCACAGACACCAGAGCCAAAGCCTGGTGACTGGGGCTGTTCTTCCCACGGCTCCTCCTGCCCCAGCTGGGTGAGTGTGGCTCCCAGAAGGGTGGTTGTACTGCAGCAGGTAGGGACACAGTTGGGTGCCCCGACTCTGATCCCTCCCTTGCTGCTGTAGCTGTTACTTCTCCTTTCCAGACTAGTTCTAAGATGCCAAGGCAACTGGTGGTGGAAGCCCTTACAGTGTACTCTGTGATTTTGATGAGTTACGTGTGAGGTTACAGCCCTAGAAAACAGTGTCATTCACAACAAAAGCCAAGAGTAAGTGATAGTAGTCCTCTTTAGCTTGGAGGATGCTCTGTGCCCTTGTGCTTCTGAGAGTTGTACTTGTGCACACACAGCAGTCAGGAGCAGTGTGGTTTGCCCCTGTTCAAAGGTGACACCTACAGCCTGAGCTGGCCCCTGCTCCCTGCAGAGCTCTGCCTAAACAGTTCTCTCCAGTTCTGGAGGCTGGACATCCACGGGGCTTTGCTCCACCACAAGAGCTTTGCAGGAACAAGGTTTCCTTGCTGATCCTCCAAGGTTTTGAGCACAGAACTGAGGAGGCGACACTGGGCTCAGCCCCCTCCAATTCCCCACACAGAGTGACCGTGGGCACAGTCTTGACTGCTGAACCTTCCTGTGCACCTGCCTCTAAACTACATTTTTTTCTGCACTCCTTGTCCTTTCACTATGCAGCCATGACCTTTGGCACAAGCATATTGGGAGTCCTGATCTCAGCTGCTTCTTTCAAAGTGTTGGTGGAAAACCCCAGTGAGATTTACAATTTCATCCCAATTTATCAAATTCTTATTTCACAAACCAAAATGACTGAAGCAGCCTCTTGGAGCAGCTACAATGACCAATTCAGTTGCAGGTCTAGCAAGAGCTGATTTCCTTTGCACAGACAGGTTGATTGAGAATTTGCTTCCAGGGCAAAACTCTGCTTAAGTCTGCTGTTCAACGGAAATCAGAATCCCAAAACTTTGACCCAAGAAAACCCCTCCATCGTAATGATGCATCTGAAAGGGAGATGCAGTATTGCATATCCACGTATCTCTATGCACACACCATCACACAATGGTCTCGCCCTTACCTGTGTGATTATTATTCCCCATAAATGGCAAATTATCCGGGAGTCAGAGAGCATGAGGTTTGCAGGAACAGGTCGATAATTTTTCCTGCTGTGGCTGCCAGCAACCCTTTCTCCATCACATGAAAACATACGCAGGAATAAACACTCATACACACTAGAAATCCATAGTGCTTGTTATTTACAAAGCAAATAATATAAACTGCAGCACTGCCACTAAGCTAGTGTGTCTTTAAATGTAGGGAAATCAGGCAAGCAGGAAGCTCAGAAACTTGCAGAAGGTCACAGAGGCAGTGGCGATGCCAGGAATAGAAACCAGAGGTGAAATCCCGGCCTTGGAAAAGTCAGTGGGAAGCCTTCCCTGATCTCAGCAGAGGCAGAATTACACTTGGTGCACTGTTTGCTATTCATTATCTGTCAGTATCTATTTACAGATAAAATCAATACAGATGGTGATTATAAATTATTGTGTTTCTTGCAATTCTCTGAGCACAGCCGCCTGAGGAACAGCCCCAGTGAGGCTCGTCAGGGAGCTGCGGATGCTGAAGGCAAGGCCCTGCTTTCTCCTCCCGGTTCCGAGGGAATTCGCCATGGATCCAGCTCTGCTCCGGGAGCGGAACCGGGCCATCACCGCCGCTCCGGGCCAATCCTCCTCCCCGGCGGGGGAACCCGCGGTACCGCCCGCACGCCGGGGCTTGACAGCGGCGCTGCCCGGTCCCGGCGCTCCGCAGCGGCCGGCGGAGCCCGGCGGGGCTCGGGGGG
>WBMY01004636.1:754858-776486 GCA_013397315.1 Donacobius atricapilla
GGGGCCGGGAACCGGGGGCTGTACGGAGGCTTGGGGCCGGGACGGTGGACCGGGACCTGAGTGTGGGAGGACGGTGAAGTGGTTGCCAGGACCGCTCCGAAATACTGACGGCTCGAGGAGGCGATTTCCAGCAGTCTGTGGTGGGCTGTGCCTGCTGTCCCCGGGGGTCGGGGTGGTGGGGTCCGGTGGCATGCGGGGGGCTTTGTCCTGCCTCCCCCGGGCACCTCCTTGGCTGGGGAGCCCCAGGTGTTTGCACGGAAAAGGGACGTCTGAGCCCCCCTGCATGCCCCACACCAGGCTGCCGGGGCCATCCTCCCCGCCGCTGTCCCCGTGCGAGGCTGCAGCTCGTCCCTGACGGGGAAGCGGCGCAATGTCCGCTCCCCAGGCTGAGCATTTCCCTTCGTCCTGCTCATTCCCGCAGGCAGAGCACCGCTGTGCCTGGCGTGGAGCTGCACAGAGCCTGTGAGGGCTGTGGGAGATGGTGCTTGCATCCCTGGTGCACGCAGGGTGTGAGATGGATGCTGCCAGGTTCTACTGTTTTCTGCGTGCTCTGGGCTCTGCTGTTTTGTTTAAGACTGGTTGTTGTTTTAGTACCAGAAGGGACATAATATCTGTCTGCAAGGCACGATTTATTGAGGGCTGGAATCATGCCAAAGAGTTTAAATTCAGATCCAACACACGGTGTGATTGCAGGCAGCAGGCTGCTGCTTGCACACAACCACGTTTCACAGATAATGCCTTCTCCCTCTGCTGCCAGCTCCTCCCACTTGGGACAATAACCATAGCAGCAAAAATGCCTTTTTCTTTGCTTGTTTGTTTTATCATCCTCCCTTTCCCTTCACCCCTAAGCATATCTGTATGGTAGCAGGGTCCTGAGGGCTGCTCCAAGAGGCCCTCTGCCACTGCTGCCTGTTGTGTACCTGCTCAGATGCTCTGGTGGTTGGTAGCTGCAGCTTCTGTGGAAACAGGAACAGGACTTCAGCAGCAACAGGAGGAGAGACATTTTTTCCAGGAGCTAAAAACATCTCATTCTCCACAGACAGTTTTGCAGTTTTGTGGGGGGTAGATGAATCCCTGCTTGGAGCTCACATCTGCCTCCAAGCTGGATACCAGAAAGACTGTTTCTTGACTGTGATTGGATTTCAGCCTGGCTCTTGCAAAACCCACACAAAATGGTTGAAAAAGACAGGTGATGTTGGCAAGAGGTAGCAGGATTTGGAAAAGCTCAAGTCCAAGCCCCATGTGCCTTGTTTGACACGTTCAGAGTGTCCACGCATACTCAAACCTGGCTGCTGAGCTTTGCCTGGGGCAGCCACCGATTCCCCGTCGGCTGCTGAGGCCAGAGTGCAGGGCAGGGCGTCTGAGAGGAACAGCCCTTGCCAGGGGAGGGTGCCAGGACACACGCTGGGTCAGTGAGCCCAGCGCCCATCGCAGAATCATAGAATCACAGAATGGTTTGGGTTGAAGGGACTGTAAAGGTTATGCGGTTCCAAACCCCCTGCTATGGACAGGGACACCTTCCACTAGACTTCACCATCTTGTGTAATATCTTCACAAACGTTCTGAGTCACAGTTAGGGAATTGGGAGTTTTTTAGTTCCTTTATTTCCGTTATTAGGAAACTGTTTCAGAGATTGTTTGTATTGAAGATTAGAAACCTCCTAATTTCCAGCCAAAGCGTGTTCAGGTCTCTCTCATTCCCATGCTTTCATCCTGCCCCCACGTTTTCCCAGCTCTGGTTTTCAGTTTAAGCTGTTCTTTTTCTGTCTCCACGATTTCTTCATTGGCTGCAGCCACCCCCCTGCTCCATGTTTGTTGTGGGAATTGGGCCAAAAGCTCTCCAGTTCTTGGAGCAGGTGCCAGTGCCAGCCTGCCACTGGGAACAGGTTTTTGTGGGAGGTTTGCCCCAATGCATCCTCCCTCCACCAGCCCCTGCAGTGCCTGGGCAGGCGAGCAGTGAGCTCCTGCTCCTCCGAGCCGTGTGGGATATGCAGTGGATATGCAGGTAGCCATGGTGACAGTGCCCAGGGACCTGGTGCTGGCGTGGCAGCTGCTCGTCTGGCTGCAGCAGGGATGCCACCAGGCACAGAGGGGAGCCCGCTGAGGCCAGCGGTGTCTGCCCTGTCTGGGGAGCATCCTGTGCAAGGCAGCCACGTGAGCATTGTGTGGATGCACAGAGCAACCTTCCTGCTGGATCCTGGGGAGGCAGAGTGCATGAGGATGTGAGCCTCTGCTGCTTCCCTGAAGCATCTTCTCTCAGGCTCTACTGGCGTGAAGGGGGTGGTGGGAAGAGGTGGAGAAAACCGGCAACAGAAAATCTGTATGCTTGAACAGGCTCTTCCTAGAGAGAGCCTTTTCATGCCTTTTCATGAGAGAAGAATTTCATGCCCTTGCTAGCAAGGCAGGACTCTGAAATGAGTGAAGTTAAGAAAACAAGCAACTCTACATTAAATTCACAGTGAGCTGAGAAGAATTCTGTGAGTCTCCCTCTGTGCCAACTGCCTGACAAGTGATACTTGGCAGGTCGCATGGTGTCTTCCTCCAGGATCTGTTTTTTAGCCATTTCCACAGAAATGAGCAGGAGTGATCAGATCACTTTGGACATAGGGATGAGGCCATGAGCCATCAGTGGTTCCTCAAGAATGTGGAAGAGGAGCTGGAGCATGGTCTGCAGCTTGAGCTGTGCACAGCCTTGGGCTCAGGAAGGTCTCTGGCTTTCCTGTCCTTTGTCTGAAGCTCTCGGGTGACACACAGCCCCCCTCCCCAGCGTGGTGGCCAAGGGAGCCCTCTCAGTCCTTCTGGTCTGGAGCTGTTGAGCAGTGAAGAGCCACCCCTGAGAGCAAGCTGGGGTTTGTGGGAAGCTGCATTTAAGACATCAAGTTTCTCTTTTCACTTCAGCAGTACCATAAAGGGGAGAAAATAGTGTTTAAAATATTCCATGAACTGAGTCAGAGGTAATTTGTACACTGTTTTCCTTTGCTCTGTAGGTCAAGCTGATGATGTGCACGGCATGTTTTTCCTGTCAGGACAAAATCTAATATTTCTGGGTGCCTACAACCTTTTTTAGAATCATAATGGGAAGCTGAATGCCCTCAGAGTGTCACAGCCAATATTAAAGCACTAATGATGCAGTCTCCTACCGCAATAAGAAAGGGAAGGATTATGCAGCCCTTGCTGGGCACAATCCTGCTCTGAGGTGTCACCAGCAGTGTGGCACTGTTCCCAGTAGACAGGGGCTGCTCACCAGGTTGGGTCAGAGCAGTGGGATCTTGGTTCTGGCAGAGGCCCCTGGGAGATACTAATTTAGACTGGTGCAGATGGTACTGAGGAGTAGTCCTCCCCCAGGGTTTTGTTCCCTAATTTTGGCTGCTCAGTTATGAATTGCCTGTGCCTGCTCTGAAAGGAGGAAGGGTTTTTTTCCTTTTTTTTTTTTTTTTGAGCCTGTGTGAAATACCTCAGGGGGAAGAGGGGAAGTGAGAAAATGTCATTGCAGAGACTATTTCTGGAGGCACGCCCCTGCGGGTGAGATGTGCTGGGCAGGCGGTGGTGTGGTACCCGGGAGCCAGGGAGGCTGGTGGCCTTGGGGGAGCTGAGCTTGGGTCCTTGGTATATTTTTAACCTTTGCCTGGTTCAAATGCAGTTTGTCACCTGGACCTGTGGTGGCTGATGTGACCCTGGGGGCTGCCAGCGGCAAGAGCTCCATTTCCACCACTGCCAGCCACGGCTATTCCCAGGTGCTGGAGCAGGGTGAGGTGGGCTTGTGCAGGGGCTGCCCCACACCCTCCTGGACAGCAGGAAATGGAGATGTTTCCCCACGGCCATCCCAGGGTCCTGCCCTCCTGTGCTCTGAAATCCTGGGGCAGGTGTGGGGCTACTCCTCAGCATGACATTAGGAAGAGCTGCGGGAGTGATTGTGAGCTGCTGACTGAGGTGACCTCCTGGCAAAGGGGAGGCAGGTCCTGCCTTGCTGTGTGTGTCCCTGTCACCCTTCCTGCTGCCATGTCCCCTCCGGCAGCCGCGGGTTCACACTGGGCCGAAGCAGCAGAACGAGGTGCAGTAGATGTTCTGCAAGGGGAAAGCTCTAAAGCTCCCCATTCCTCTGGGGCTCTCCACGTTGTTCTGGTGTGGTACCAGCTAAGGTCAGTGCTTCCCACGGCCACTCTCACTCCCTGTCCCACACTCTGCACGCAGGGCTGTGCTGGGTCCCATTTCAATGTGCCGGGCGATACCTGGAGCTTTTATTTTCAGACATGTTAATTGTGAGCAGTTTGGTAGAGCTGGGCAGAAATCAGCTGGGAGGAGTGTAAGGAAGACATGACCTGGGGGAAGATGAGGCGAGAGGATAATGTCACACTGCTGTGCATGCACAGCTTTGACACAGATCATGCAGGCCAGGCCCAGATGTGCTCCAAGCAAATGACTGCTCCAGATATTTTGCAGTACCTGAATTACAGCTTCAAAGCCTGCAGCATGTTGTTTTTTTTTTTTTTTTAAATAATGTCTTTAAGAGCTCTAAAATTCAAAGAATTTCCATCATTTCATCCCTTTAAGGCTGTGGGCAGAAAAGTAGGAGTTGAAATAGTTGGATTTCAGTCCAAGTTCTTTCCCTGGAGTTGAGTGATTTCTCTCTCCAGCTCCCTATACCCTCTCTCCCCCCGCCCCTTTCTTTCACACATGAGACGGAATTCAAATGTCTCTCAATTAAAAGCTTTTGGGTGCTTGGATGAGACCGCTGGGCTAGAGCTGCCTCTGACCCAGGAGCCAGCACTGCTCGGAGTGCCAGGGCAGGGGAATGCTGTGGGCCTGCAGCAGGCATTGGCTTGGATCACTGGGCTGGGAGGTGAGTGACTGGTTGGACCTTGGCAGGCAGAGGCTCTTTCTGGCCTCTGAGCTGCAGTGGCTCTGGGACGTGGGCTCCAGATCCCGTGGGCATGGCACAGGATGCGTGCTGAGCACTTGGCTCCACTCTGGTGTCCTGCTGTGGCCCCAGCACAGCCCCCCCTGCCCCTCCACTGCCCGGGGGTGCTCAGCCTTCCCACCCTTCCTCCTCACCTGGACGGGCAGAGGGTGATCCCCTGGTGTAGCCCAGCTCTGAGAGGGTGCAGGTGGGCGCTGGTGGTCGGTTTGGGCAGGTGAAAGGTGTGAGGACACCTGGGCACCAGGTGCAGCCTCTGGGCACCATGCCCACCCCTCCAACCAGGCTCACCTCCCCACGGCTCTGCTGTGCCCTACAATGCCCAAAGCGTGGTGCAGGGAACAGCGACTGTTCTCTTGGGATTTGTGATGGATGGGAGCTCACACCCAGCTAGATGTCAGCATTTCCATTTCCATGGGATTTCTGAAGCCGGGCTGTTAAAGGACGGGGAGTTGGGTCGTGGTCAGGCTGCAGATGCCACTTCAGCCTTGGAGAGCTACTGGAGAACCAGAGGATGCCTGTGTGCCACAGGCAGCTGCATGGGAGCTAGTGGGAGATGCCTTGCTGGGCTCTGGGATGGTGGGATCTGTTTGCCATGAGAGATGAAGTGAGGGGGGTTTTGCTTGCTGAGGTTTGATGCCTTTGGTGGGACGTCCCCTGAGGGGCACTGGAGGGGTGAGTAGGGGTTCCCCTACCGGGGAGCCAGCCTGGTGCTGTGACTGCAGCGCTACCATTTCGGGGCCAGAGAGGGAGAGGCGGACCACCCTGCTGCCACCGGTGCCCCTCTGGCTCGGGCCTCAGTGCTGGGGCAGCCGCCGGGCGCGATGTTCGTGGTGACACGGCGCCCGCAGCTCAGCCCCGCCGCCCATGCGGCGCTGCTGGTGGTCCTGCCATTAGGAGAAATACGATATTTGCAGCGTGAGGTTGCGAAAAGCCTGCGGCCACGACAAGAAAAGGAAATGACTTTTTTTTGGTGGCGTTTGTGCGTGCTTGCGCTGCCGCGCTGGGGGCGGCTGGCCGGGACGCGCCGGGGTCCCGCCGCTGGGGCCGTCCTGCACGGCTGCCACTGTCCCATCCATCACCGGCCCCGTGCCTGGCGGCACCGGCCACCACCATGTTCCAGAGGAAGCGCAGCGTCTCCTTCGGCGGCTACGGCTGGTGGGTGCCTTCCCCTTCCCTCGCTCGCTCGCTGCCGGGGCCGTGAGGGGCTTTGCTGCCCTTCAGAGCAGCGATCGCTCGCTGTGGCGAGCCCTCCCCTCCGCCCGTGCCAGCACGAACATGTGGGCCACGGCGGGGACCTCCTTGCCCCTGTGCCCGCAGGGAGCCTGGCACAACTTCAGCCCCGCAAACCCAGAGAGCTCTGACGGGCAGTGAGGGCACCTCCCCGAGGGCTCGTGGTGGGCTCCTGTGGGCGCGCTACCTGCGAGTGTCTGCCCCTGCACCTTCCTCTCGCTGCTTTCCTGCTGCCTGCTCCTCCTGCACTCAGGCAGCGATGCTCACAGCCACCGTGGGCACCTTGGGATGTGCTGCAAGCTCCCTCCTGGTCCAGGGCAGGTTCCCAGCACCTCCATGAGGGTTCACGGGCACCTCCATGAGTGATCCCTTCCTTGTCTGTCCTCGGCACCACGGCCGCTGCCTGCACCCCGAGCTCCGCGGGACTGTTTGCTCCCGTCTCTTCTTTCTGAGGGGTGTTGATCTGTAGGGAAACAGCTGAAGAAAACGACACTGTTCTCCTTCTGCCCTCTTCTTCAGGTCTCCTCTCCGAGGTGTTTTATGCCTGTTCCAAGTCTGTTGTGGTTGTGATAGTGTTTGGGGCAAGAGGCTGCTCTGCCCGCTCTGTCCCTGTTCTGCAGGGGCTGCAGCGGCTGGCACTGGACAATGGCAGCCCCGGGGCTTGGAGAGGAATGTGGTGTTGTGGACGTGGAGCTGCCTGAGACCGGCTGGGGGAAATGCTGAGTAACTGTGAGGGCCGCGGTTGGGCAGCTGGCGCACCGAGGCTTTCGGCAGGGTCCCCTGGGATGGAGCTCACGCCTCGCTGAAGCCAAGAGAGCTGCCTTGGCCAGATTGTGTTTTCTTTACATACCAAGGGGAAGGGAGCGCTTGGATAGACTTCTCTACAAATAGATTTTGTGATATGTGGGCTCTTTTTGTGGTGGCCAAATGGTCAGCTCAGCCCCACGGTCGCTGTTGTGAGCAGTGCTCTGGGGCCGTGGCTGCCCCGGGGGCCGCCCCAGGAGCTTCTGCTGTGGTGAGCAGAGCCGTGACCCTCCTTGGCAGGGCTTTCAGGGCTGCCTGGGCCTTGCTCTGCTTTTTTCTTGCTGTGCTTTGGCAGTTGCAGGGGAAAGAAAACCACCAGCCCGAGAGTCACTCAGGAAAAGGGGTCTGCCAGCTGGTGGGGGGGCTGCACTGGCTTTTGGGGGCTGCACTGGCTTTTGGGGGCTGCACTGGCTTTTGGGGGCTGTGCCACCGTTGCAGTTTGTGCTGGGAGAACAGGACCCGGGCTTTCCTTTAGACACCGCGCCAGTATCTGCACGATGAGAGCTGCGGGGGGAGCCCCATCCTCCAGGAGCTGCGCCGTGGGGCTCCCAAGGAGGTCGGAGCCTTCTCCCCGGGTCCCTGGGGAAGACGCTGCCTGGAAAGCCCTGTGCGCGGACGGGAGAGCCTTTCCTGGGTGTTCCCTGGAAAAGAAGGGACCTGCCACAGCCCCGTACCTGCACCTGCCTCTTCTCACGGTCCCACCCTTCCTGTGGGGCTGCGTGTGAGGTGCCTGGGCACACCCAGCCACCTCCTGCTGTGGCTGCGCTCGCTATTTCCAGCCTCTGCGGGGATGGAAATGGCTATTTTTTTTCTCTCCACCAGCTGCATGTGCTGCCAGCGAGGTCCCAGAGCAGTGTTCGTCCTGAGGGGTAGATGCGGTGCTCCCCGTGTGGCTGCAGGGATGCACACGATGTGCAAAGGCGTTGTGAGAGCTGCCCCCGGAGCTGGTGCTGCCCAGGGCCGGGGCGCGCCAGGGCTGTGGGATGTGGGGAGTTCCATTCTGCCGCCTTCGGGGCAGGGCAGGGCAGGGCAGAAAAACGGCTCTCACAGTCACGCTGCAACTGCGGTTTCCCAAACATGGGAGTTTATTTCCTGTGGTGGTGGGGTTTTTTTTTTTCGGTTGTTGTTGTTTCCTTTTCTCCCCTTCTCACTCTAAGAGGCCAAATAACAACAACTGGTTTTTCCTCCCCTGGTTCCAGATGGAGCCACTTGTGCAGTTCCCACCCAGGGACAGGTCCCATGGGAGCTGCCTCAGCCACCCACTGTCCCTGAGCTGCTTTTCCGCTGCCACTGAGTTTGGAAACAGCTCTGCTCCCCAGCGTGCTCTCATGTTCAACATGATTTAATGATCAACAAGGTCTGGACAGGCTTGTAAGGTATTAAGTCACAATAGCAGGTGCCCCAGATCTATTTTTAGGAGCAGCAGCGTGCTGCCTCTGCAGAGCAGAGCGTGGAAGCTGAGCTTTGGGGAAATGCCTGGAACAGAGCTCCCGAGGCTATGAGGTTTTATGAGGGTGAGGTTGCTGCAAGAGGGGGACCCTGGGAAAGGTAATGGTACGTGTGCCTCGGTGCCTGCTGGGCTCAGCCTGTGGCATGGAGTGCTGGGGACCCAGCCCCCTGTGCCACCCGTGGGTGCAGCCCCCTCCTGACAGTGGAGCCCAGCCGGGAGGAGGAGAAGGTAAAGCTGCAAGTGGGGGGAAGCTGTATTTCTGTGGCTGCGCCGTGTCCTCTGCGATCACAGTGCAAAACAAGAGGGTATTTCGGGTGTTATTTTGCTGTTCGGTCTTCTTTTGAGATGTGGAATTGATTCCATGTGGCAGATAACAGAGCATTTTCAGTGACTGCCAAAAGAAATTGTTTGGCATTTTGAGACATTATTATGATTTGCATTAATTAATATTAATATTACTGTAACCACCATGCTTCTGAGGAGATGAGCACTCAGTGCCAGGGAAATGAGTGAAGCAACTGGGGCTCCCAGTCCCACATGAGCCAGCTTGGGCTGGGACTGATGGGGCTGCCCTGTGTTTTGTCTGCCTGGGGCCAGGTGGCAATATGTGGGGTTTGGTGGGACCTTCCCAGCCCGTCACGGCTGTCCCAGCTCCGTTAGCTGTAAATAGGTGGTTTGTGGCAGCTGTGCTTTGGAGAGAGCTGGCACATAGGCAATGCCCTCCTCTGCTGCCCAGCTCACCTCTGGCATTCCAGACTGGGAGGCAGCAGTTCTGCACCAAGAAAGAACTAGGGGGATTTTTTCTTTCTTGCTGCCAGGCTTCATTTTGGGTTAAATCTTGGTTGATTTTGTTTTGCAATGAAGTCTTTCTGTGGTGATCATCGTGTCAGCCAGAGCGCTGGCACCCCCAAAGGATGTGCTGAGGTCGTGTTTGGCAGCAGCCCCCAGTACCCAGCCCCCTCCCAGCTACATCTGGAGCCCCTGTGCCTGCAGTAACACCCTCCTCTGCTCTCTCCCCAGGATCGACAAGACAATGCTGGCCAGTCTGAAGATCAAGTGAGTACCTGTCTCTTCTCTCGCGTAGTGATTTCCCGTGGGATGTGTGGTGCTGGGAGCTGGCTCGGTGTGTGGAAGATGCTTTTCTGGGAGCTGGGCTCCAGCTGGTGCAGTGGAGTCCAGCCATGTCCGCCCACTGCAGGACATGCGTTGTGCATGTCCCACGGCCTGTTCTCCTGAAAGCCTAAAGTGAATCAGGCACTGGGAGTTTACAACAAATGCCGGGACGTGACTGCTGTGAGATCAGTGGGCTGAGGTGTGCGTGGGGCAACTCACAGGACACCAGCTCTGCCTCGGGGGTAATGGGGGTGGGAATCAGCAGGTCAGGCTGGCACTGAGCTTCTGGCTGTAAATCCAGTCAAGTCTGGAGGTTTTGTATTTTGTTTTTCATTCTGGAGAGGTGGTGAGGTGGAACAGTGGGTGCCAGTGACCCAGCTCCTCTCCTGTGCTACTGAGGGGCTCTGGGCACTGCTCTGGAAGGAGTAGAGATGCTACTGGGCTCCAGGAGGGTCTGTGGACTGGCAGTGTTTCTTGGTGGGTCCATCTTAGATTTGCCGCAGACTTGCTGGACACTGGTGGGTGGTGTGGGTTGTGCAGCTCTGGCAAGGCGGTTGCTGGGCCAGGTCCTGTGCTGTGATGGAGTGAGCTGTGTGAGGTCACCAAGCCTGCTGGGATATGTCCTTGGCTGAGGGGGAGAGAAGGTGGTGAAGGTCTGGGAGTGGTGGTACTGATTCTCTCTGCTTTGGCTGTCTGGGACCTGCCTCCTGTTCCCACCAGCTTTGTCCTGGCTGCACATCCTGGGTACTAATCCCTTCCCTCCCACTATAGTGCATCCTCCCCTCTCCTGAATTCCGGATAAGCTCCCCGGGCCGGGGGTTCCCCATTGGCAGCACAAGTGCAGCTCCAGCGCTATCAGCTACACCCTGTGCTGATAAGAAATGCTCCGGCCAAGCCTCCCCTGGGCTCCAGGCAATGCATAGGGTGATGGCTTATGCGGTTTCCCTCTATAATCATTGTGCAAATTGTTCATTAATGGAAAACTATCCGGAAAGCCTGGGGGAGCTGCTGCCTGAACGAGCCGGCAAATGCCCATTTGTAAATGGCACAGCAGAATCGCTGGTGCTACGCTCATTGCTCAGGTTGTGCTGAACTAATGAGAAGTTTAAGTCAATGTTTACCACTTTGGGGAGTGGAGGGAATTCTCTGCAGACTTTCCTTTCCCCGTGAAGCTGAGAAGGGCTGAGCTGCTCCTTGTACTCTGCTGTACACTGTGCCCTGATTTTTTTCTAAGGCTGTTGCAGCAGTTCTGCAGCAGAACCCCCCTGTACCCTCCTCTCTCCTCTGTGCCAGGCAGCTAATGCCGTGCTTGGAATGCTGTGCCAGTGCTGTAGGCACACTGCCATGCTCCTGCCTGGGCAGGGTGAGGGGCTGGGGCCACGTTTCTCTATCTCTACCTTTCCTGCCCTGGCCAAAGGAAGGAGTTTTCCTGCAGCTTTTGATGAACATCCACTGCTGTTTGCAGCTAATGCGTCCCACAGCCCCGCGGTGCTTCTGGTCTGTGGGTAGGCTGCTTCATTAAGCGGTTCTGTAATTGAGGCTCAGCCCAAATACGTTTTGTATTTGTAAAAGCTTTTAAAATCATAAAAATATTATAACCCCAAACTTTTAGGTTTTTAGCGCCCCCTTGTTACTGCTTCAGCCTCTGTTGGAGTGTCCTGGTTTAACCCGTGGCACAGAGGCACCAGGCATCGAAGTTCTCTTTCCCTGTATAAGTTATTACCGAAAATCAGAGCTGCTTTCCGCATGGCCCGGAGCACCTCAGGGAGCCTCGCTCTGCCGCAGACATCAGCGCTGACTTGCCGAAGCCTGGGAGTTTGTGCCCCGGCGCACGGTGCTCGGTGCGGCCCCTCCGGGCCGGCGCTCGCAGGGATGGAGCACGGCGGTGGCGGGGCTGAGCGATGCAGGGCAAGCCCTGCCTGTCCTCCAGAGGGATCAACTCGCCCACACAGAGTCAGGATAAACTCACCCACGCAGGCGGCGCCAGGGCATCAAAGCAATTTTCCCTCTGCCTGTCTCTCCGTTTTCTTCTCCAGTTGGGGTTTCGTCAGTTCCTATGGTAACCGTGGATGTGTCTGAGGGACTGGGGAGCGTGAGCAGGCGCTGCAGAGTGGGAGTGTCGGGGAGGTGATGGGTGGGCAGCCCTGGCATCGCAGGCAGGCTCAGCTGACCCCTCCGGTGACGGGCGCTGGCAAAGGCGCCGGGGCTGCAGGTGGGCAGGGAAGGTGTTGCCCGGGGTCCCAGCCTTCCCGGGCAGCTGCTGCCACACAGCCCCACAGCCTGGCCTCTGCGGAACGCCCGGGAAGCTCTGCAGAGTTTGGGTCTGGCTCTGCCCCCGGGAGCTGTGCCATGCCCGTGCATGCCGGGCAGAGGAACCTGCGAGCATCGGCGCCCAGCCAGGAGCTGGTGTGCCCTGTCCCACCACTCGGGTTTGAATGTCCTGGCCACGAGCCAGCCCTGGCTCTGGAGCACTGCCCTGCGGCAGGAGGAGGCTGAGCCTCTGGGGCTGCTCTGGCGAGCTGAGATATGCTCCTGCCCAGCAGTCTGTAGGGGATGAGGAGCCTGGGGGATACTCTGCTCCCTGTTTTTGGGGGTGCACATCCCCAAGGGTGGAAGCAAGTGCTGGTGCTGCTGTGCTCGGGTGCTGGGGCTGTTGAGAGATGCTGGGACTGGGGCTGGCCCCAGGGAGCTGTGGCGTGGAGACTGAGACCCTGGGGCAGTAAGTGGGATTTGGCATGTGCAGACGCTGGGTTTTGGTTTGGACCAATTCCAGCATCATCCCTGCTTATCTGTTGCATTTTGTATTCCTTACCCACTTCAGGTGAAAGTGCTTGGAGCAGCTGGCAAAGGGCAGTTGTGTCCAGAAGCAGCTCCCCGGCCTTGGCTTGGTGTTGGTGTTTTCTTGTGTCACATGAAGTCTCTGTAGGGAACTGGAAGTGTCTCCAGAATCCTGGGGTCCCCTTGGTTCTCCTGGGGGCACGGCTCCATGCAGTCCTAGTCAGACACGGGGTGTTTGAGGTCAGGTTGTGCTGCCAGGAAGTGAAGACCTGAGCCAGATGGCAGCTAAGCTGCTTCCCAAGTGGGAAGGTCACCCTGGAGGAAAACATCAGCCTGCAAAGGATTTTTGCATGCCAGATGGCAGTTCTGGCCAGGTGAGCCAGCCAGGTGGGTTTGTTTGCCTCTCACAGCAGCCCAGCAAGTGCAGGGGTCCCCAAGAAAGCAGGCGGAGACCCTTGAGCCCCCTTGGCCTTGTAAAGTCCTTTTACTGGTGATGCTGGAGGTGGAAAAGTGGGATGGGGACTCTTGGGGCCCTTCCTTCTCCTCTGTGGAACAAACTGGTAGAGTGATGTCCCATGGGGAGTTCACCTGCTGACAGGCCCCCAGCCTTTGTGCTCTGGTTATTTGCTCATTGGTATTGATGGGCTGTGCTGAGAAACCACAAAAATCAGTAAAAAATCCCCTCCTTCAGGCAGAGGCACCTCTTCTTTTAGCCTTAGAAGTTAAAAATAGCACCAAAATAATCATGTCTCTAGAATGGAGGAGCCATGTAGAGCATTTACTGGGAGTCAGTGTGTGTGCAGTCAGAACTCACATGAAAGAGCATGTGATGTTCCTCTGCTGATGGCAGCAGAAGGATGAAGGTGGGAAGAGATGAAAGATTTACTCGACCTTCATAAAAAGAGCTGTCCAGGCTTGAGGCTCTTTAAGGTTTGATGGGCTGGAACTAGGTTAATGGGAAGATGTGGGAATGATTTAGCATCTTGGAGGTGGCTGCACTGACTATTGCACTGGACTTGGACGTTTGTGCTTGGGTCCTGTGAGGACAAGATCTGGTGAGCAGATTCCATCTAAGTAAATTCCTTTGACTTGTTAGCACCTCATAAATGGAAAATAGCATGTAAATGTATGTTTTGCAATTATGTTTGCAATTATAGCTGGAGAATCACATGCAAAAGAAATGCTGTCAAAACCTTTGCAAAGCAGCCAGCTGCAGCACACAGGGGAGGCTTTCTATCTCCGTTGCTTTGGAACGGCTCCTCTCCATTGCAGCTGGGCGTGGAGCCAGCCCAGTGTAAACCCCAGCAGTGACGCCCACCAGCAACATGCCCTGGATGGATATCCCAGTTCTGGAGCCTGGCAGTGACCCCTTACTGCCCGTGTGCCTGGGGAAGGACTGAGCATGCAGGGCCAGGGTGCAGGGAATGCCCTGGACTTGCAGGAAGCTTTAAACTCAGTTAAAACCAGCGCTGGGCTGGAGGGGCAGAGTGAGGCCGGGCTGAGTCTCTCAATGGCTCAGTGCGGGATGCATGTCAGTTGTGCACCCAGCAGAGCGCAGGGCTGTGGCAGCTCAGAGAGTCATGGGCATGGCATGCCAGGCGAAATGAGTCCTTGTGTTGGCAGCAGGTCTTGTGCTGGGTTCCTGCTGGGATGAAGCCCCTTGCAGTGCCAGGGAACTGCAGGCATGTGCCCGGGGGTGGTGACAGGTCTCTGCTGCTGCTGCAGCTGGTGGCTGCCGCTGTCCCTGGTCACTGTCAGCTGCTGGAGTTGCGTGCTGGGATGGTGGCGGGGCCATGGTCTGTCCTTCCCCACCGGCCCGAGGACTGGTGGGAGATTTACAAAATCCAGCCAGTCCCAACGTCTCCCTGCTATCTCTGGCGGGCAGGCGGGAGCGCTTCCCTCTTCGTGGAAGGGCAGTTATCGCCCTGGCTGCCTGCCCACACCCAACCCTGCACCCACGCAGCATCCCCCCAGCTTGTCTCACAGCCTGCCAGGGACAGAGGAAGCTTTCACAGGAGGAGGAAGGTGCCGTCAGCTCTGAGGGCTTGCAGTGTTTCAGCCATTTAATCTGGTAAGCCTTAGCTATATGAAATTTCAGGCCGGGGTTCTGGCACAGCTCCACTGATGCTCCCCCTCGGTATTTGACTCTCTGCTCTCCTGTGGGCGGCCTGCCGTAGATGTTTGGGTTGATGTGGGGGTTTGTTCCTGCAGCAAGGCCAGCCATGGAGCAGGAGCACTGCGGGGTCTGGCGGTGCCGGCGCCGCTCCCCGGTGACGCTGGAGCCGCGTTCCCCGAGCGCCGCCCCGTCCATATGTTAAAATGTTGTCGTTGCTGTCAGACAGCCTTCCCGTATTTAAAGCTAGATTATCCACAATTACATCTGCCCAGAGGACGGAGCAGCCCCACGTGGGTCTATTTTTAGCTCTGTCTCAGAACTAATAAACTGTGCTAGTTTTTCCTCCTGCCATATTTATAGCCTGTCAGGCTGGGAGCTGTTTGCAGTTGGAGGGCGGTTGCTGGGAGAACAGGCACCTTCTGAGAGCAAATATTGCCGTGCTGGGTGGAGGGAACCACGATGGCTGTGGTGATTGAGGCACCATCTGCCTGTGGGTTCACTCCCTGTCTGCAGGAGTCACAGAGGTCACGCAGGCAGGGTGTGCAGGGGCTCTTGCCCCGCTCAGGGTGCCCGCTGGCCTCCCCTCGGCCCTGGCCCTGTGTCCTCTGGCTTCCCCTTGGTGATGGACGTGTGCCCACTCGCCAGCAGGGTGGGTGTGATTTTGGAGGCCATGAGAGCCCCATCTCTGCCGAGCCAAGGAGCCCAGAGCAGGGTAGGCAGTGCTGGCGTGGCAGCGCAGGCACTCTGCCAAAGCCTGTGGTTTGTTCCTGATGATAATTTTGTTAATTACCGTACCGCTCCCGCCGGCTGTCGCTTTTCCTGCGAGCTGGCAGGGTCCTGGCGCCGGCGAGCCCCGCGGCCCGGCAGGGACGGGCAGCCACTGGCACCCAGCAGCATTCCCATGCCATGGGAGGCTTGGTGCTGGCAGGACCATGGTCCTGGGCTGGAAATGGCCCTCTTCATCTCTGCTCTTTTATTTCCAGTGGGGCTTGTGATGCTCTCAGTGACCCATACAATATCCAAGGACCTCACATCTTCCAAAGCCTGTTGGGAAAACGTGGCTCATCTCAGGCTCCCACCCAGAAGAGACCTGTAGAGGCTTGACAGGTACTTGAATAGGTCAGAGCTATATTCTGAGTCTCTGTGAAGTCTCAAAGGTCAGTCCTTTCAGGCACTGTCCTGTCTCGTTCCTCTCAAATGTTACTGGTGTCACACCAGGGACCATGACAGCTCCTTTCTCCTACAACAACATAGTGTTAATCCTTTCCACTTTGGAATGCAGAGTCCATTTTCTAAAGCCCTGATTAGTGGATCTGGCTCTCTTGTTCCCGATCATTGATGAAGTTGCACAGTGTGAGGTGATTTGAAGAGGAAGATGTTGGGTCTGCAGCTAAAAATGGCTTCATTTTCCATCTTTTCTTATTTGGAGCAAGAGGCAAGGAAAAATCTGTGAAGCAGCAGAAACCCCTGGATGTGATTGACTTCAGAACATTCCCTCTGGTATGGATGTGTCAGAGATAATATCTGTGTTTTAGCTCCACAAATTATATGTCTTTTAATGCTTTCACATCAAACAAGGTGTCTGAGGGAGGTGGGTAATTGAGATGGTGTCATCTCCAGAAGAGTCGCTGCGGCCCCGGCGCTGCTGCTCCTGCTGCCACCCCTGTGGCACTGGGACCTGCTCCGTGACCCCCTCGCTGCCACCACCTCCTCCCACATCCCTTGCAGCATCCTCGGGAAGGGCATTTCTCCGTTGAGGTTAAAGTTTGGGCCTAATCCTGAGCTTCCTGAGCTTCCCAACTGGATTCCCATGGTGACTGATTGGCATGACGGCTTCAGGGACGGTCTTCGCTCTCTATGGGAAGTGGAGGAAGGACCAGGGGCTGAGCAGGGTGCTGGAAGTGTTGGGCCACTGGCACACGTTAGTGGCTGCGCATCCCAAATCTGGCTTTATTAGTGATGTTACTGATGAATGGTGACATTTAGCTCACTGATTTGCTAGTAAAATTCAGAGGATCTGCTCATGCTGTAAAGACTAATTTCCTCTGCTGATTTGATCTAATTTAATTGGATGCTGAAATCTTGGAGCTCATCTCTTCAGGAGGCCTGTGTTCACAGGGAGAAATACCCCGAATTATCAGGAATATAATTTCCATGTAATTGTGCTGCTGTTGTGGCCATGACTACCTTGTTCTGTGTCAACTGTGCTGCAGCTGATGCTATCCCCAGTTGCCACCACAGAGCCAGCCTGTGGGCAGGAAGACCCCGAGGGTGACTCACTTGGGCTGTCTCAGTTACAGGATAGTGTTTGGCTCATAGCCCAATGGTACACAATGGATGGGAGAGGTGTACAAGAGACTCCTTGTACCCACAGCTTGCTTTGTTCCTTGATAAACGAGTCTTGGAAAACCACCCACTCGTGCATTCATGTGTTGATGGCATGATTAGTGTTCCAGGCTCCTGTCACTGATGCTCTTGGGTCACTGCTCTTTGGTGGCTTTCTTAAAGTTCTTGGCCTGGCTGCGGCTCAGGTCTTACCCCTTGGGAGCTGGTCTGGTTGAGTGTGTCTGTCACACACGGTGCAGCCAGGAGCCGTTTCACTGGGATGCTCTGCAGACTGTGTGCCCTGGAGCAGGGGCAGCCTGGGGTGTGCAGGGAGGAGTTGCTCCCAGCACCTTCCTTGGCTGTGCTCCTCAGCATGCCCTCCGCCCAGGGCAGGGTGGCAAGACCCACCTGACCTCAGCTGCTCTCTGCAGCGAGAGTTCTTTCATTCTTGTTCTTTCATTGTGGCTTTGACCCCTCTTCCTGCCTACTGCTTGGGAGGGCTGGAAATTGTGCTGAGGAGATGGACACTCATGGAACCTGCTTGGCCCCAGGGCAGGCAGAAGGTCGATGCTTGACTGCACTTGTCACGGGGATGGGCTCTGGACTGGGCAAGCTCGTTGCCTGTGTGCTCCTCCCTGAGCTCAGCAGGTAAATTTCTCCTTTCTTGCACTTCAACCCTGCTCCTCTGTACAGGAGCCACAGTGCCAGGGCCCAGGGAGCTGTCAGGGTGGGGGCACTGCTGCATGGGGGGGCTTGCCAACGTGTGGGGTGGGAGCTGGGGCTGCCCCATGCCTTGGCACACATCGAGTCAATCTCTCAGACTTGACGTGGTGTCGGGCTGGCTGGTGGCATCACACCATTCCTGGGGACATAAGCTCACGGTGCTCCGTCTCTCATTGCCTGCATGGAAGAGCTGGTTCTGTGCTTTCCTGGGATTTCCTTCATGTCTTTATAACTGAAGCCATAAAATAATTTTCTAATCAGATTACTTGGGGCTGGATGTAATGTAATCTAAAGCTCTATTTCTTGTGATGCCTCTCTAAAAGTGGATGCCCTTTTATCCTCCTCCTGCAGCACGGATTGAAACACTATCATCACTTTCTCCCTCGTTTGCAAGCTCCCAAATCCGTTTCTGTCATGGCAGGGAAATCGGGATGTGACTGCTCCTTTGCAGAGAAACAGTTACTATTTTTGGGTTTGCGGCCGTGTTGCATTGTCTCCTTTTGTTCTTCTCTGGCTCCCAGTCCTCGGTGCTGGTGCAGCTGCCCCCTCGCAGCTCTCCCACCTGGGCAGTGTAGGTGCCTGTGCTCCGGTGGGAGGCAGTGCCCGGAGGGGCTCTGGGCGAGTGCCTGGGGCAGTGGCAAAGGGCGCCAAGGTGCTGGGGAAGGGCCCTGGGCAGATCCCTTGGGCTCCCCTGCAGCTCGGGCACCGTGCTGCAGGGATGGGCTGGCCGTGCCTCCAGCCCGGCTGTGGCAAATGCCTGGCATAGCTCGTGTATTTCTGGCACTGCCCTCGTGAGCAAGGGAACCAGAAATATCTTCTGCCCGGGGAGGCACAGAGGGTGACAGGGACATCTCCTGCACTCTCTGATGAGGCACGGCTTTGGCTGGAGAAGTCCTGAGTCACCAGAGCTGGGCTCAGCTGTGGCTGCAGCTCAGGTGTGAGCATGGAGCTGCGTCCTCGGCAGGTGGCTGAGGAAGGTTGATGGGCTGCTCACCTATGGGGGGTTTCATCTCACAGCAGCATCCATACAAAAGCCAAAGTTATTACATAAATTAATGGCTTCATAATAATATTAATAGTGTCATTTATTCACAGCAGAGTCAATACTTCTAGGGATAAAGGCTCAACCTTGTCTTAGTCTGGTGCTTTCAGATCATTCTTTCTCAGCAGTGTCCAGACGGCTGCCAGGTGATGTGCTAATCACGGCATGTAATTGTCCTGACCTGTCCTGCACTCCCTCCAGCCCCTCAGGCTTCCAAGTTCGCTGCCAAACTGCTTTCTCTGAAGAAAATGTCAGGGCATTTTTCGAGAGATACTTATTTCTTCATAAAACTGGGGCAACCGCTTACCCTGGAGGTAATTTAGTGACTGAAGGGGTGATACCGATGTTTTAAAGGAAGGATGGAGACTTGGAGTCTCTTGAACTGCAGAGTTCTGTCTTAGGAGATGCCCTTTGGGACATCTGGAGATCTTCTGGGGGTGCTGGCCCTGACAGAGCATCCCTATTGCGAACATTCAGGAAGGTAACGGATGCTTCGGTGGCGTCGCTGCAGGAACAGGAGGTTGGATGGAGCTGGAGGGGGTGAGGCATGGGGAAGACAGGCAGGGCAGGAACTTTCAGATGCATCAGCCCTGCCACCTTGTGTGCCTTCCTAGGAATCCCTGTCATCCTGCACTGGTCCATCCTGGAGAGGCTACCAGATGCCAGAAGCTAAGAAATACAGGGCAGGTTCTGCAGGGCCTGTCACAGCCAGAGGTGTCCTGTGGAGCAGGACGTCCTGGTTCCTTTTACCTGTGTGAGCATCCACATCCCTCCTAGGGACCCAGAGCCCCCAGCCCACCTCAGCCCCTCACCATCTGTTATCTTGCCCTCAGCCTATAAATTACAGATCAGCTGCAGTGAGTCCAGAAGCAATTACTTCCACTGTGGGCTGAGCCGTGTTTGGGTGGAGAGGGAACCCAGCGGAGTTTCTGCTCAAAGTTTGTCTGTTTCCAAATAGGAGAGAATTGAACGTCTTTAAAAATCAATACAAAGCCACTTCAGCATAAACCAAGAGGAGATTAATACTTAACTTGTCTGGAAAAGGGGAGGGGAGATGTGGAAAATGTCTCCAGAGAGGGAGACTCGATGAAATTTGAATCTGCCTGTTTAATGTGAGAGCTAAAAGACTTAAAATTAACCCCCCTCCCCCTCCATTAACTGGAAACTAATTTGAGAATTGGTGTAATTTGGCACAGAAACAGGATCTAATTTCNCTGAGAAATTTGTCAGACTGGTAGCTTCAGCTTGAAGGAAAGCAGACAGGTATTTTCTGCAGAAAGAGATCTGTTGACCCACCAAAAACTTTATTGAAAGGCTTAGCAGTGCAGGTAGCATCCAGGTTTAGCAAGATTCATCCTTCTTACCTACTTATGTTCTCTCACCACCATTCAGAGTTTGGCATCAACTGATGTTGTTCTGAGGAGACAGAAATGTATTTTGTAATTTTTGGAGATTGAGTTGGACTTTTTCCTGTGGGGAAGTGGGTACCTTGACACTTGTCTGCTGGAATTGCTGCTGCCTCAGTCTCTCCCCAGGGACATCGAGATCTGGTAAAATACAAAAATACTGATCTTGGGTTTAAGCTTGGGTCTTGACTCTCTGGAGTGCTCCATGTGCATGGGATGGGTGCTGTGGTGACACTGAAACGCTGTGTGGTTCACTTGGGGTGAATTCATGTGGTGTGTTGACAAAAATAACATCACGATTGTTTTTATCTGACTTACAGTAGGATACAGAAAGAGATTATGGCAATGATAGGGGTTTTGTTGTTGTTGCATTTAAAGAATCCATCTGATTAGAGATTCTGCTGAAACATTTAGATAGAGAAGGCCAGAACTGAGGTTATGTTGATCTCCTTAAAGATGGTAGACAAGAGGGTGACAGGCAGGGGAGGTGGGTGAAGCAGGAGTGTGGCAGGCAGGACGAGGCAGCAGGAGTGGCTGTTCCCTGCCAGATGTGGTCTGTGGCCTCTGCAAGCTGTTTTTCCTGAGCAAACACATTTATTACAGACTTTGCCAGGAGAGCCCCATGCATTGTTAATGATTGACTGCCCCAGCTGGGGGTTTCCAGGCAGCTCCTGTCCCATGCTGGGCTCTGGCTCTGTGGGTGGGGAGCAGGGGGCCTTTCTCGCCATCTTTCTCCCAGAATTGCTCAGCTCCTGCTTAAATGGATGGTGGATGTGGTTGCCTGCAGCCTGTGTGCCCCCCAACAGATTCCTGCTTGTGGCAGGGTGCCCCCCAAACCCTTACCTGGCTGTGACACTTGGAGCAGCTGCCCCAGGGCCCTGCACCTGTGCCACTGGCAGAAAGGTTCTGCCCTCCCTGCTCTAAGGCCAGGCCGGTTAAACCCACGCAGGGCAGTGGGCTGGACCAGATGCAGGAGGACTGTTTCCACGGTTCCTAGTGGCTGCAGGGATACTGAGAACCAGCTGGCTTTGGGCAGGTGCTGCTGTCCTGTCCTGTGCTGGATGGATGCTGTCATGTCACATCCCACACCTGCTGGCAGCAGGGATGGTGCTTTCATTGCTCGGACGAGGAAGTCGCTCAAAGTGTTGTACCTTGTCCTGCGTCTAATTCCTGTGAAAATTAAACTGGCAGAAGAGAAAGGTGAGATAAGGTGGGCAGAGGGACCTGGGTGTTTTATCACCACGGCAACAAGGATTTCCAGGGAAAGGTGCTGAGGTGAGAAGTAGATAATTTACAGTTTACTTAATAAAAAAAGGAATTCATTTCCTGGAAGGAGTTGTGTGTCAGCTCCCGGTGTGAGGGACAGGCTCGAGGCCCCGTGCTGTCCTGCTGCTGCAGCCTGGGCTCAGGAGGGAGGGATGCTCGGCCCTCGCAGAGAGACGGCAGGGCCAGGCTGGGACCAGCTGAGAGGTCCTGCGGGTTTTTTTTTTTTGCGGTGAGGACCCCGTCTGTGGGGCGGGAGCGAGTCCTTCCTCTGTGGGGGTGGAAGGGGCTGTGCCGGCGCTTCCCCGCCTGAGGAGCCCGGGCTGTGGCTGCCGGGAAAGGCTCCGTGCCGGGGTGTCCCGGGGCTGTGCCGCGGCCGGTCGGGTCCCCGGACCCGTGACGTACCCGGAGCTCCGCCCGCCCGCAGAGCGGCCCGGGGCTGTCCGGGGGTCTGCGGGCAC
>WBMY01004636.1:776495-861896 GCA_013397315.1 Donacobius atricapilla
CGGCAGCGGTGCCGGGAGCCGGGACAGCCGTGCCCGCTCGGGGCCCGTGTCGGTGCGGGGCGGGGCGGGCAGGGGCCGCACTCCCGGGCCGGGTGAGCCCCGACACCCGCTGCTGCTGCTGCTGCTGCTGCTGCTGCTGCTGCTGCTGCTGCTGCACACCCAGGAGGACCAGCGCCATCCTCGGGGCCCCCTCGGGCTCCCGTGCAGGCGGGTCGCAACTCGGCTTCGCAGCTTTGTCTGCGCCGGGAGCAGCTGACAAATGGTTTCATCTTTCATTGCCGAAACCACGGGCTGTACTTGGCGTTCAACTTTGTGCCGTAGGAAATGGCCTGTTTGCAGGGCTGTGCGAGCTGGCATCTGTTCCGCGGGCGCCGCTCCCCCCGCTCCGCACCGGAGCTGCTGTTGGCCTCAGAGGCTGACCCCGCGCTGATCTATGCGGGCTGCCCCGGGCACGGAGTTTTCTCCTCCGAGACTCTGCTGCTCTGGCAACTTCGGTGTTAAAAATAGTCAGAAATCTGCGCCCGAACCTCACAGTGTGTGTACCTCTGGTTCAGGGTGGAAGCAACATGGGCACTGCTGCAGATTGAGGGGGTTTTCTTTTTTTCTTTTTTCTTGGTTCAGTTTGTGATTTTGTACCAAACTGAAATGAATGAAGAATAGATTATTTGGAATAGTTACTGTAAAATATTCTCCCACTCCCTAATCTATAAGCATGAAAAATCAGAGTGAGGCGGCTGAGGATGAAGCTTTTTGTCTACCATCAGTTGTGGATTGCAGGGCTTGTACCTCATTTTTCAGTGCTGCGGTCACAGGGACTTTGCCTTGGACAGCTGGTGCCACGGAGAGCAGGATTTCAGTGATGTGCCGAGCACTGAACATTAGCATTCCTGGGGAGTTCCTGTGTCACTTGCTGCTTGGGGATATTTTCTCCCTTGCTGGGGTATTAGGTAGATCACCAAAGCAGAACAGTTGGAAAAAACCAACCTGCAGGTCCTGAATGAGCAGCAGTAGTGGCTGCTCCCCTGAGGCTGGCTCCCGTGTACCACTGCTCCCTGGCTGCAGGGCAGGGTGTGGGGACTGCCCTGGGGCTCCCTGGTGGGCTTGACTCTTTCTGCCCCTGCTGTTGCTCCTTGCGTTTTGTCCTGTTTAGCCCAGGCCCATTCTAGCCATAGCTCTGCCCTTGGACCGTGGGCTTCAGCTACCAGCTAGCAAGTGTTGGAGGGGCTGGAAGTCTCTTCTCCTGCTTTCACATGTGGTAGAGAACCCCCCGTGTGTGGGGGTGAGTGCAGAGTGACGATGGTGGGGGCCCAAATGATCCTCTGGATGCTGTACCCACTGAAACTCCTTGGTCAATCCTGCATTTGCCTCAAGGGCAGGGAGTGCTCTACTAGTCACACCAAGCAAGACTTTGCCAAAGAGTTGTCTTTCCCCCAGGTACCAGGTTTCTGTGAATGAGCTCAGCATGACACTGGAGTGCTTAGAAAAATCCTGGCTCTGAACTTGCATAGGAATCTGCCCCGTGATGCGAGTCTGGTTTTCCTTTTTCTTTTTTTCCTCAGCATCATGTTGTGCACAAAACGTCTCAGTGCGCCTCTTGCTGTGGGGTTTACTGAGTATAACAAGAGTCACACAGACATCTCAAGGGGAGAACAAGACCCTGAGGAGGTTTTTTCTGTCTGCCATGGACTGAGGAGCCTCCATGGGAGTGATTGCAAGAATTCAAGCAGTGCTTTACGGTGGTTGTTCCATCTTATGCAAGCTGTCAGGGCCATCAAAGTGACATAATCTGCAGGAAAAGGAAGGGACTGGTAGCAGCATCGTCAAAAGGGACTCTGTTCCTCCACCTGCTCCTATTTGCTTTTTTCCCTCCTACATTCAGTCTTTGTTCTGCATTTGCAATTGAATTTTGCTTTCTGTGAGCCATATGCAAGCCTGGCAGGATCAGTGGCAGCTGCAGAGTCTGTGGTGGCCCATGTCCCTTCCTTGTTAGCAACCCAGCAAAGTGCAGCGCAACACAAGCAGCTCTCCCGGCGGAGCTGGGTGATGTGTACCTGCCCCTCCCTGCAGTCTTCTCACCTGTGCCTCCCCTGCACACCTGAGACGGAGGGGAGGAGCAGGGAGGTCTGGGGGGTGGCTGCTGCTGGGGGCTCCTCCTTACTCCTGTTTTCCTCTGACAGCCTGAGATTTGTAACTGTATTTATACTTAAATGAATTTTCCTGACTCTCCCACATGCGAGTGAGTGACGCTCTGGTGTCTGTCCTCTCCCAGTGGAGAGCTGGTGGGCGGGTGCCCTGTTGTGGGGCACTTCTCCACTCACAGCCTCCCCTTGCCCTTTGGCATCAGTGCCATGGTGTTTGGAGACCGAGGTTTCTGGGAGCTGTTCTCTGCAATTTGCGAATTATCGAATCAGCTCAGAAACGGCTGCCCGAGGCTCCTGGCTTGGGTTTGGCAGGAATAGGATCAGATGAGCCTTCTGGTCTGAAAATGTCTGCAAGTCCCTTGGCTGATTTACCCAGATCTGCAGGAAATTGCCGCTTTCTCTGTTCTTGCAAGGGAGAGTAGGCAGCCCATTTTGTAAAAGATAAAAACTTCTTTTCACCATTACTTGCATATCGAGCCTGCCTGGCCTGGCTTGGCCCAGTGGGAAGCCCTTGGCCAGCTGGAAGGATTCCAGTGTCTTTAGAGGCGCAGGCAAAGAGGGGGTCAGCTCCTCACTGGCCTTCCCTCCCCAGCAGGACGGGCAGTGTGTGGTGCAGCAGGGATCCATGGGCAGTGCAGGCAGCAGGGATCCTGCCTGCTGAAGTAAAGGGCGCTCTGAACTGTTCAACAATGTTTATTTGCTGTTCGGAGGGGCAATTAAAGCCAACCCCTGGCAGTTAAATGTCACCTTTTTCTGAGCAGGGCTGCGGTCCGGCTCCGAGGACAGGGCGTGTGGGACGTTGTGTGTGTGCAGGTGCAGGGTGGCAGTTTGCAAATATGTAATTTATTGCAAGAAATGTAGATGAGAAAATGCTGCACTTTTTTTTTTTTCTTTTTTTTTTTTTTTTGCTGACTCTCATTCTTCGATGTGAGAAGGCAACGCTGCTGAATAGGGCTAGGCTGAGCCAGGACATAATGAGGTAAATTAGTTTCTAGGGAAGATGGCAGGGGCTCTCCCCAAGGGTCTGGCAGCTCCGCAGCAATGAGTGCCTGGGCTGGACCCCATATCTGGGGGGGGATCCTGGAGCCCCACGACTGCCTGGGAGCCTACAGCAGTGCATGTCCTTTGCTGATGTCCTCCCTGGGATGAATGATGATGCAGCGAGATCTTGCCTGCCTGGCATCCTGGGATTGGGTGGAGAGCTGCTCAAAGTCAGGGCAAGGTTCTTCATTCAGGCACTCACTGCAGATTTCCAGGTGTAAACTCACAGCAAGGTGCCCTTGTCTGTGTTGCAGAAAACCCACAGTTTTGGCTGAGGTGTTTTTCTGCAATTTGTGAGCAGCTGGCAAGGGCTCCTGGCCACTGCTGCTCTGCCTGGTGTGTCAGCAGTGCTTCTGTCCCGGGAGCCAGGGGTCGGTCCCAGTCGTGTGGGGGATGGAGAGTAGCCCCCCAAGAGAGAGGACGAGCAGCCTGTGCCTCGCTCCCACCATGGGCAGGGCTGAGCCCCGGCAGGGCTAGGATGGAAAGTGATATGGAAGCACAGTCCCCTCGGAAAACTTACGAGACCGGGCATGGAATATTAAACAAACTAAAAAGGAAGCAGCTGGCAAGGTGATGCCCATCAAGGATAAAAAATTATGAGTCCAAAAATAGAGGCTGTTAATTTACAGGAGAGTCATTGCTGACCTTCTCAAGGATGAGGCATCTGACAGGCAGAACTTGTTGCTGCAGGAGTTTGGTACCTCCTTAGGCCGGGTTGATCTGTGGAATTAAGCATAGGCATACGGGTAACCTGGGATGATCCTGTCTCATTTGCACATCTTGACAGAGGTAGAGCCAACCACACGTTGTGGAGCATTTCACCATGTCAGGTAACATGGTGACATCTCCCCTCCCCTCCCCACCTGTGATTTATCGAAATGTACTGTGTTGATTTAGAGCCGGTCTGGGAAATAAATCAGATGGACAGAATGAGGAGGTGGGATGCATTAGGGGTTTTTCATTAGGCTTTATAGCTTGAGAGAGCATGAGAGAAGTGTGCACTTGGGGTCAGGGTCTGGATGGGAACACTCCAGGGGTCCAGGCAGCCTTGGCTCTCTGCTGAACAGGACTTTTTAATCAGAATGTCAGTATGTCTGTGGGGTTTACCAAATACAGGATATTAATTTGAAGGTGTTTTAGGACTGTAATCAGGGATGCTTTAAAGAGAAAGACCTCACCTGCCCTTGCTGTGTTGGGAGCGCACCAGTGCCCATGGTTTCCCCCAAAATGGGGAGAAAAATCCCCATTTTGTCCCCCTTTGGAAGGAGCCAAGAGTGCAGCCCTTGGCAGGTAGGCTTTGCCCCCCTGAGAGATGGCAACAGGTCCCCCAAGCACAGTCCCAGGAGGAGGCTGGGATGGCTGGGGTGATCTTGGTCTCCATTTGGAAACCCTGCAGTCGACCCTGCCATAACCGCATTAAGGTATTTCCTTAATTAGATTTACTAAGTATGCAGGATTCTAATTCTCTCTTTTCTTTCTCTCTTAATTTGCCTAATGAGAAAAACAAAGAAATAAAATGACGAAAATGATGCCCATACTTCCTCCTGGGGAGGCGGGTGTCCGGCCGCGTGGCTCTGGAGGATGCTCTGGCCCATGCCATGCTCTGGTGCCCGGCTGTGGCCGTGGCCGGGGTGGATCCGGGGGCATTTCGGGCAGGCCGAGCCCCTGGTACCTGCCAGGTGCCCCCCTAGGAGCGAGCACAGCCCTGTGACCTTTGGTTACGGACTCGGTGCTGGAGCTGCGCGTTTCCTGCCGTGCCAGGGAGAGGCGAGGGCCAGGGGAGCTGCCCGGGGCCCCGGGCCCATCCTCGCTGCCCCGGGCACCTGCTGCCACCCCTGCTGCGCTTCAGGCTTGGCAGAGACCTGCACTCTCCGTGGCAGCCGCGGACTGGGTCACCGTCCGGGGCTGCTGTGAGCCTCCCGCTGGCTCCGGGCTCGCTTCAGGGGGATCTCTGCGGGCTGCACCCCGCTGCACGGACAAAAACGTGCTAATCTTCCTCCTGATTCATTTGTCATCCCCTGAGGGCAGTCGGTTTGGGAAATAGGCCGCCGGCCCTTGACCCCAGCGCTGGTGTCGGGCTGAATCATCGGCGTCTGTGGTTGGACTTTAACGTTACAGATTCACGGCGCAGAGGCCCGTTCCAAGCAGTCGTTGGGGATGGGCTTGTTTTGCTCTCCCGGAACTGCAGGAGCAGTTCCAGCAGTTTGGCCCCAAAGAAGCAGCCAGCATGTGACAGAGGAACATGTTGTTAAGTTGGGTGATTTTATAATACTTAGACTATGATGCTATGGCAACCCACTACAAATCCCAGATCAAATCAAATTATTTGTGCGCATCCCTGTAACTTTAATCTTTTCAAAGTCGTGTCTGTTTTATGCCTTTGAGGCCACTGTGCAGCTGAGTGCAATCAGGCAGAGCTCAGGGTTCAAAGCAAGGAGAGCAGAGGATGAGTGGTGTGCTCCAGATCGGGCTGTGCTTTAGTGTCCTAGAAAGTCAAAGAGCAAACAAGGAAAATCTGTCATCCTCGGCATTTCTCAGCAGTAGAGACATGGTGAGGTTGTGGAGAGCAGAGAGGGAAGGAGCTTGCTAAGCAGAATGGGTGGGCAGGACAGGAATTCCACTATTGCCCCACATTGCTCCAATTAATTTCTTGCATCGAAAAAGTAGAAGATTCCAGGAGCTCCAATGAGGTGTAACAATGTAAAATTAACCTGCTCTGATATGAAAAAGGGAGAAAAAAGATTTATTTTGGTTTGCTGTGATGTGAAACATCAGTTCTTGGTCTGCATTCACATTTGGACACAATGCCATGGGTATTTCCCCCAGTGCCTCTGGCTAAGTCCATGCTGCTGGCAGAGCCCAGGTGGTGCCAGGACTCCCCTGGCTCTGAGTAGGATGATGCTGCTGGTCCCACTTTGCCTTCCCAGCATCGCTGCAGCCTCCCCGCTGCCTCCTTTCTGCCCCCCCCCTTCATCCCCTCAGCATCCCCACGGCTCAGGGCGCTGCTGAGGAGCGGCTGCAGGCGCCGCGCTTCCCCGTGCCCGGCAGGGGATTGTCGCCTGCTGTCACAGGCACGGGGGCTTCAGGCTGGCTGAGGAGGCGCCGTGGGCGGGAGGGCAGGCCCGGCTGGTGGGGCTGGCGGAGAGGGCGGGTGTTTGCAGAGGTCAGGGGCGCACCCTGTGGCAGGAGCTGTGTGTTTTGGGGAGGCCCCGTTGGTTGCTGTGCACACGGCGCTGTGGGAACCATCCCGGGGTGCGCTGCCATGGGAACCAAACCTCCTCATGGCGAGATAAACAGTTGGGCATTTTGGCCCGGTTTCTGCAGGACTAACCTGGCAGGGACAAGAGGAAACTAAATTAAATCTCAGATTTTCTGACTCCCGGAGGAGCATCTGGCAGTGCCGCTGCGTGCTGGCGTGGCTGCCTGCCCGGGAACTGCTGGGTGAGAGGGATGGGAATTTTGTTCAGGGGAGCGCTGAGGCCATACAAAGCTCAGGGGGCTTTTGAGGGGGGACTGTCTTGACGGCACAGGGGCTGCTTTCTGCTTTCCTGGGGTCTTGGATCTTCATGATGGCTCTTGGTACTTCCAAATGCCGTGCTAGGTGCTGCGTTGGCTACGGGGCCCTCGGCTGGGTCCCTCCAAGCCCATGCTGGGGTGTCCCTGCGTGTCACTGAGCCTCCTTTGCTGCCAGAAGGCTGCTCGGCCGCACGTCCTGCCCTGGTGGGGAGGCTGCCAGAGGGAGGGGAGCCATGGGCAGGAGCTGTCCTAGGGACCCAGCCCTGCTGTCCCTGCACCACCGACACCGCATGTGAGCACTCACAGCCCACCCCGGGTACAGGCACTTCTGATGACTTCTATCACCTTCTCACACTGTCCGCTCTTTTTTTTTTTCCTCAGATTCCAGATATTGCTGTACAGGCAGCTGCACACCACGGCTTTGCCACGGGAGATAACCCTTATCTCCTGCCTCGTGCGCCAGCTCGGGCGGGGGGAGCTGACATGCCTGTGCTCGGTTTTGCAGGAAACAGGAGCTGCTGAACAGCGCGGATGTGCCTGCCCCGGAGCGGCCCCTGTCCCCGCCGCTCACGGCCCCGCCGACCATGAAGGTGAGAGCCGAGGCGCCGAGCTCGGGAGCCGCGTTGGTGGGAGCAGCGCAGCGGCGGCCCGGACTGGGGCTCTTCCCCCAGGGGCAGCAGAAGGTGCTTTCTGATTCAGGCTGTTCCCGCCCGCCACCCCGGTGTCCCCCGGCGCTCAGTCCGGGGCTGCTCTCCCGCCGGGAAGCCTCGGCAGCCCCGTGCTGGGGACCTCTGTGCCAGCACGGGCAGGCACGGTGTCCCCGCCGTGGGGCCGGGCATTCCGCAGTGAGGCTTTGCGTCTTGGGCTGTGCATCCCGCCTTCCCCTCAAACCTTCCTGCCCAACCTGTTCCGGGCGCTCTGCCTCCCAGGGGAGCCACCCTTTGAAATAACAACTGTCCTGCTGTGCCTCTGGCTTGAGGAAACGGGAGCGAAGGGAGGTGTGGGGCTGGGCAGGCGCGGCCGGGCCGGTGCTCAGCCACGCCTGCTGGGTGCCCGTGAGGAGATCTGGCTGGGTGGCTGATGCAGGTGGGGGATGATGCCAGGAAGGGAATAGATTTCTTCCAGGGCTCGCTGGTGAGTGCTGTGACGCGTGGAGAGGAGAGTGCTGAGGGGGGGATGCAGGCACGGCTCTGCTTGCTGCCCTCCATTCGTGGCAGCTCCCGCCGGTCGTTGTCAGACACACAAACACACACGCTCTCACTTTGATGAGAAGGCATGAACTGTTTATTACAAAATCTGACTCCACTTTTATAGTGTTTCTACAAAGGCCAGGGATTGGGGGAGAAGGTTGACACCTCTCCCCATCCCATTGGTCAAGACAACTGTCCGTCAGCTGTCCATAGCTCTAAAACAAAGAATGTAAACTGCCTTGACTAACGAAAACATTGCTTCTATTTATAACACCCGTGTGTGAGAAACTGCCTAAGAACTATGAACTGTGAGAGACACAGAAGGCTGAAAAATCAGGGTGACACCTGCCCAGTGCAGGGCTCTTTTTCTGCTCCTTTCCTTTGAGGCCCAGGAGAGCTGGCTGTAAGTGTACACAACTCTCTGAAGGTCCCCGCATGCTTTGCTCGGTACGTGTGGGCATTTCCTGTGGGACTGCTGTAGCAGGTGGGGCTGGTGCCACCGTGGGGTCAGGTCTCGGCTCTGGCTACTGGTGGGGCAGGACCTGAAACTATCCAAGAACATTTGTACCCGGAGATAAACAGAACCAAAACCAAGCTCAAACTAAGGAAAAGACTTTTTAAAGAGCATTCAGCTGTGGGCAGAGAGCTGTCTGCGGCTGGAGTTTTTCTTTCTGACTTGTGCATGGGTGGTAGGTAAGGACGGTTTTTAGGCACGGTCTAAAGCTGGAAACAGCCAGCCCCACCTGTGCTCATGCTGTAAATCTGACCTTTGCTCACCACAAATATTAAAGGAAAAAAATCTCTCTCAGACTTTTCCTTTGATTTTCATTTCTTCATCCCCTCCTCTGTTTTTTCATTTATTTATTTGTCTTTTGAGAACTTCAGTCTCTTCTAAGAGCTCACTAAAAATCATTCCCCGTGCCTTTCCCCTTGTTACCATGACCCCTTTTTTTTGCCCCAAATCATTCGTGTCTCTCGCTTTTCACTCTCCCCTGGGGCTGGCAGCGCTGCCGTGGCCCAGCCCCTCGTATGCGGCCGGGAGCAAACCCGGGCTGGATGAAAGGCGGGCTGAGAGAAGGGACGGGGCGGGTGCCTCCAGAAAAGCCACTGACGGGTTTACTGGGAGTGCCGCATTTACCCAGCCCTGGTTTGGCTGGGTGATTTATTTGTGTGTGGCTGGCAGCCGGAAGAGCTGGGGCAGGGATCAGGACAGCCCAGCAAGTCCAGCTCCTGCGGCTGCTGCGCTGCAGGGGTGGCCCCAGAGCCGCTGCGCTGAGCTGCGGCCACCCCCGGACCGGGGCCCCGCCGGGCAGCGCAGGTAGATCGGGGTGGGAGCGGGGATACCTGAAATCCCCGTCGGGAGGGAGAGCGGCGCTGAGCACAGCGCGGTGCTGGCGCCTCTGCCGGAGAGGCGATGGGGGCGTTCTTGTCCCTGAGCCCCCTCTCTCCGTGTCGCTGAGGGTCGGGGCACTCACCCCCTGTGTGCGGTGGCTGTGGCTCCTGTCCCCAGCGCCGCGGTCCTGAGCCGGGCAGCAGCAAGAGGGTTTCTAATTGGAGCAGCTCAGTAATCTCTTTAGTTCCTTTGGCAAGGGGGGATTAACCCTCCTCTGGGCAGCCCAGCACCACTGGCAGCAGCTTCACCAATGCTGCTGCGATTAAGAAAGGAAATGATTCAAGACCCCTGCTCAAACCACATAGGAAGCTCGGCATTTGGGGGGGCTGAGGGCTTCTGGCAAGGGCACCTGCAGCAATGATGCTGAGCCCCAAGCTGGGCTGGGTGGGAGTTCCTGGGTGTCACAGCTGCCTGGTCACACTCAGGGAGCAGGACAAGTGCTGAGGTGGGGGTCCAGTGTCCCTGCTGTGATGTGGCTTGGGCTGGCTTGCCTTGTGTCTGCTTTTATCGAACAGTAGATTTCCTTCTTTTCTTTTCAGTCGGCAGAATTCTTCGAAATGCTGGAAAAAATGCAGGTGAGCAGCAATGTGCATGCCAGGAGCTCGGGATGTTTGCCCCAGCAGAGCCTCTGAGGGCAGAGGCCCCACAGCAGTGCTGGGAGGCCTGTCCCAGGACGCCACCTTCCAGCTGCTTGGGTTGGAGTGATCTCCATGTAGCAAAATACCCACATGCAGTGGATCGACCCCCCCGTGTTGGGAGAAGCATCTAAATTATTTGATGCATTCATTTTGTTCCAAACAGGCACCAAAACTGGAAGAACAGAGGTCGGGAGGCCAGAAACACAAGGTTAGTTGATTTTTGTTTCTTGAGAGGATCTTTTCAAGTGTCGCCCCCTCATCTCAGAGGTTTAATGTGATCATCAAAGACAGTCCCTCAGAGGGCTGGGAAGGATTTAGATGTTATCTAAAAACAAGGCACTGATAAATTGCAGAGATGGGAGCGTGGTGCCTGTAAATCCCTGATACAGCTTTATGTCCAGATGGGTGCATTTCAGCTTCCAGCTGTGCAAAGGGGTTGGGGTTTGCCAGTACACTGGGAAAGTTGCACCAGTAGAGGAACTCCCTTTAGGCAGGACTTAGCCTGCATTGATGCCTTCCTGTGAGGGACCAGAGGGTGCTGGTGGCACTCCCTGGGTTGGGTGGGCAGGGCTGGGGTTTTAAGGGACAGCTGGTGGGGAACAAATGGTCACAGATGGTGTTTTGGTTTTCTTTCTCCAGGAAGACTACATCCCATACCCCAGCATCGATGAGGTGGGTGCCCTGAACCCCCTGAACACCTTCTGGTGAATGCCTTTCCAAAATTGCTGATGGCAGAGGAATTGGTGGAGATTGTGTTTCTGAGGGGACCTGCATAAAGCACGTTCCCCCGCTCTACCTTTGTGATTTTTGGCTTTTCCTCACTAGCACGTGCCCTCTTCTGTGACAGAGAAGAGGTTTCAGAGAGGGGCTGGACTTGTCCCTCCCGGTGTCAGGGCTGGGGTCTGCTGCAGTAGTGGGGCAAAACATGGGGCAATGAGCTCGGCATCCCACATCCACATCCACATCCCTGTCCTGCCTGACCCCTCATGGCACATGTTTCTGCAGATCCTAGAGAAGGGTAGCCCATACCCACTGATCATCCTGCCCCAGTTTGGGGGATACTGGATAGAAGACCCAGAAAACCTTGGCACACCCACCTCATCTGACAGCAGCATCTGCGAGGAGGAGGAGGAAAGCCTCAGCCCCAGCACCTATGGCTACAAGCTGGAGTGCAAGGGAGAGGCCAGAGCCTACCGCAAGCATTTCCTGGGGAAGGTGGGTTCCTCTGCCCCACCGGGCTCAAGGTTGCACACTTTTGACTAAGAAGACTCTCCAATTTTGAGCAAAATGGGCAAGTTTTACTATTTCCCTCCTTGCAAGGAATGGCGCGTTCCCAGCATGGCAGTGATGGCCACATATGTGGCCTTTGCCCCTGGCCCCACAGCCACAGGTCTCCTGTGACACCAGTGGGGACATTGGCTCTGCGCCTCCTGTCCCTGCGGACCTGTATGGCAGCCCCTGCCCCCTTACTCACAACCCTGGTCCTGGCAAGGGGGTGCAGGTGTGAGAGTGATGGGAGGGTGTTGGGGTAGCAGGTGAGTGTCCAGACAGTGTCCTTGCCATCGGCGAGTTGCTTCCCAGCTGCTGACATGCTGTTTTCTATTTTTAGGATCATTTAAATTTCTACTGTACAGCCAGCAGCCTCGGAAATCTGATCCTTTCTGTTAAATGTGAGGAGACAGATGGCACAGAATATTTAAGGGTTATACTCAGGTATGGAAAAAAAGCGCTTTGTTTAACAAAGTATTCTGTCTTTGGGAGTCCCTGGTTCTGTTTCCACAGCAAGTGCTTGAGCTTGAGCAGCATGTGGAGGGGGTCTGGGTGGGATGGGAGCAATGGCAGCATCCCGGTGTTTCTGTGCTGGGACTGCCTAAACCTGATAATGAACGTGAGACTTTGATCTGTTGCTAAACCCACTGGAACTGAACGTAAACCTCTGTGCGTTTAATCCTCCCTGGGATAACACCAGTCACTTCTCTCACCATCCCTACATAAGCTGACAGGACCCAGCATGTCTGAACCATTGTGTCATTTTCCTCCGAACTATGAATATTTTAAGAGCTGCAGAGATGAGAAAACAAATTGAGCCTTTGCTCCCTAACCAGGCCCAACAAATGCAGCACAGCAGTGTTTCCCAACAGTGGGTGCTGCTTTGCTGTAGATAGTCTCTGACATCTGTCTGCTCGTTGTTGTTTCTTTGCCAGGTCCAAAGTGAAGACCCTGCATGAAAGGATTCCATTGGCAGGATTCAGCAAACTTCCGAGTATCCCCCAGATTGCAAAGGTGAATTGCCTGGCTTGGATGGAGCACATGCAGGAAAGCCTGTGCCAGTGCACATCAGGCAGTGTTGGGATGTGTTGGGCAGAGTGCCTGGGCTCTCGAGGGGCTCTTGGGTGGTGCTGTGTGCTGGCATCGCTCTTGGTTTCCTGCTGATCCCTGGCACTCCTTTGACATGGAGAGACCTGGGGCTTGGCTTGCTGCATCCTCAGCTGGGGCCAGCCAGGCCATGGGGCATCCCAAGGACAGGATGTGAAGTGGGGAGCTCCTGCTATCAAAGGCTGTATTTGGCTTCTTTGTAAGACATTCGTGGCCTGAAGTTTTGGCCAAGGACCTGGCACTGACTGCTCTTTCCCCTTGCCCACAGGCCTTCTGTGACGATGCCTCCGGGCTGAAGTTTAACCCGGTTCTCTACCCCAAGGTGAGGTAACCTGCCCAAGGTGGTCGTGTGCTCTGCAGGGACACTGAGAACCACACCCAGGGCCACTGTTGAAAACTTTCAGCCTAATTATGTGGGAATTCGACTTCTTTCCCTCTTCCACTCCCCTGGTGCTGCCCCGCTATTGTTTTCCCTGCTGCAGCTCCAATGGGTTCTCCTCACTCCTCACCATGGATCTTTCGGCCATCACAGTTTGAATCACCAGATGAAAATATTGGCATTTTGATTTCCCGCAGGCATCCCAGATGATAGTGTCTTATGATGAACATGAGGTCAACAACACGTTCAAGTTTGGTGTGATCTATCAGAAGTTCCGGCAGGTGAGTTGTCCCCGTGCCGCTTTCATGGAGCATGTCCCTGTGCACCAGAGATCCCCAAGCACAGACCCAACTCTGATCTAATTCTGCCATGTGCAGCACGTCATGTCACTGGATGTCCTCACTGATTGTGTTTCTCATTGCTCGGATGTTTTCCCTGCTCATTAAAAAATTATACAACTGAAAAGTCTCAGTGTGGAAATCAGCCCACAAGCTGCTGTAGGGAAAAGCGGATGTGAAAATGGATTTTAGCAGGCGTGGTACTTTAATCAGATATATGTTTAGACAGCTAAACAGCTACGTTTTTCTGGAGGGACTGTGGGCTCTGAAGAGAGGCACTTGCTGAAAATGCTATCATTAGCAGGGGGACTCTGTGTGGGGAGTGCAGAGCTCAGCCTCAGAACTCACCGAGACTTACTCTGACAGGCACTCCTAATTATCTTACATATTGCATTTTGGGTTGGATTGAGTGACTCATGCAAGGACATAATTAGGGTCTCGTTGTTTTGAAATACAGCAAGCGGGAGATGATTAGGGATTTTTCAACAGAGGATTCACTTCTGGTTTGGTATTTCCTGGATCTTATCCTAAGGTCCTTGCTGGGGCTCAGCAGGGGCTCTCAGCAACGTTACCCTAGGCTGTCCTGGGCGCTGAGTGGGCTGTGACAGCCCACAGATGGTGCTGGTGGCAAGTGTGGTGGTGCCAACCGGGGAGCAGAGGGGGGGAGCCGCCTGTGGCTGTGCAGGACGCCATGGAACAAGGTGCTGGTCAGACCCCATGGTGGAGCTGGAGGTAGCAGGGGATTGGACAGGCAGGGAAATTTGGGCTGTCAGCATATACACCCTGTGTTTTGTAGACCCAAGAGGAGGAGCTGTTTGGCAATAATGAAGAGAGCACTGCCTTCAAGAACTTTCTAAGTTTTCTGGGAGACACCATAACTCTCCAGGACTTCAAAGGGTAAGTTAGATAAAACAGGATGATTTTACAAATACATTAGCAAGAGACCATGTAATATGTAAAAATATCTATGTGTGAGAACAGAAGTCATCTCGCTCATGAGCGGGATGTGCGGAGCAGAAGCAAATATAGCTTTGGCTTGTTTTTCAAAGCTGGAGGAGTTAAAAAAAAAATTGTAGCTGCCAAGAGAGGAAAAACTTCTTTTCCTGCAACTTTGAGGTTGTGATAAAACCTGGCTATATTCAGCCAGGGATGGGAGAAGTCTGTGGAAATGTGCTGTGCCCAGTGTCGAGGCTCAGCCACAGGTGCCTCCAGGGCGGTCACTGCAGCGACCACAGTGCGGGCAGAGACCCCCACTGCTGCTAAGGGAAGGTGAGGCCACTGCTGGTGACCATGGCTGTGGTCAGCCCTGGCTGACCAGCCCTGCTTTATGTTCACCCTGTATTTCAGGCTGGTGACAGCGATGGCTGGTAACAGCACATGACGCATGGTTTGTTCTTTCCCATTTGCTTGTTCCTAGATAAAGCTAAATGAGCTGGGCTGTTCCATCCTGTCCCCTGACAGCTGCTGGTGCTCTCTGTGAAGCTTTCAGTTAATATCTCCTCATTTCTCTCTGCCTTTCCCTTGATCTCCAGTTTTCGAGGAGGCCTGGATGTCAGCCACGGGCAGACGGGAGCGGAGTCTGTGTACACGGTGTTCAGGGACAGGGAGATAATGTTTCATGTCTCTACAAAGCTGCCTTTTACCGAAGGAGACACACAGCAAGTAAGAGAGATGAGGTTGCTTGCACAGAGGGGTCTGAGTGGGGATGCAGTGACAGTGCCCTGCCCAGTGCCCTGGCCCTGCAGGCAGTGGCTGCTTGGGTCCCCAGCCTGGCACTGGCACGTGGTCCTGCAGGAGCAGAACTGCCTGGTTTCACCAACCCAATGATCTCCCTTTGGTTTAGCTCCAGAGGAAGAGGCACATTGGCAATGACATCGTGGCAATTATCTTCCAAGAGGAGAACACGCCGTTTGTCCCAGACATGATTGCCTCCAACTTCCTGCATGCCTACATTGTGGTGCAGGTGGAAAACGCCGAGGCGGATAATACAGCCTACAAGGTGAGGGCAGTTCCAATGTGCACCTGCCCGTTTTTGCTTCAGCATCTTTTGAAAAGGGCATGGAGTGGCAGGACAAGGGGAAATGGCTTCCCACTTGCAAAAGATAGGGCTAGATTAGAGATTAGGAGGAAATTCTTCCCTGTGAGGATGGTGAGGCCCTGGCACAGGCTGCCCAGGGCACCTACCCTGTGCTCAGTGATGCAGTCAGTGTTGGGCCTGGTGGGGACTTGTACCTGTGTGCTGAACACACACACGCGTGTGCACACAGGGGTGTTACGTATGCACTGTTACATAATGTGTGTGCATACAGACATCAGTGCATAAAATACACGTTTGTAAAACTGCTCATTTGTTAAAGAGTTTTGATGGTCCTCAGTGTCTGAATGTGCCTTGGAATAGTCTGACATATCACCTGGGTGTAGGTGGCATAAACCCTGTTATCCTGCTGCACCCGTGGGAACAACGTGTCTCTTGACTCCTCAGGTATCAGTCACAGCCCGGGAAGATGTTCCCTCGTTTGGCCCACCCCTGCCGAGCCCACCAGTGTTCCAGAAGGTAGGAGCTGAGAGGGAAGCATGTTCCAAGCTGTAAAAAAGTAGATGTGCATGTCCGAGATGTTTCCAAGCACACCAGCTTGGGGAAAACAGCACTTCTGGAATTGATCTGCATTAATTTTGGTTTCCTTTGAGGCACCTGGTGTTTATGGTAGGGTGAGTGACCATGCAGCACTGCATGGCATTACTTGAGCAAGCCGGCAGCAGCACCTGGGTTGGTGGTGGCAAGCACCTCAAACCCATCTGGGGTTTTCCAATGCAACACTTCCACATCTGGGGGCACTGGTGGGTGCTGCGAGCTTGGGTTTTGGGTTGGTACAGCTGTGGTACCAGACATAGAGTCTTAAAACGGTGGGTGTTTTCCACCTTGGTTCTCTTCCTGCAGAGCCCCGAGTTCCGGGAGTTCCTGCTGACCAAGCTCATCAATGCTGAGAACGCCTGCTGCAAGTCGGACAAGTTTGCGAAGCTGGAGGTAACACTGCCCGTGTGTCCCTGCCTGGAACAGGGTTTGGGGAGTTCTGCCATTCCTCCTCAAAGCCACCTTTCCCTGCTGAACTGGGCCTGTGCTCACAGGGACAAGAGCACGGTGACCACAGGGCAGGCACTGCCCTCAAGGAGGCACGAGCCAGTGTGACATGGATCGGTGCCACTGGCCTTCCTTGGAGCCCTGGCTGAATCCTTTGTTCCTCCTGCAGGACCGGACACGGGCCGCCTTGTTGGACAACCTTCACGACGAGCTCCACGGGCACACACAGACCATGCTGGGGCTGGGGCCCGAGGAGGACAAGCTGGAGAATGGGGGTCATGGAGGCTTTCTGGAGTCTTTCAAGGTAAAGCCCTGCCCTTGCCAACAGCAGAGCTAAAAGGCACCTGGTGCCAGGGCATGTGTCGTGCTGTTGCTGGGTGTGCTTGCTCTCGGGGAGGCATAGACAGGTTGCTGTCCTTTATCCCTGGGGAAGACCTGAAGCTAGGGAGGAGTTGTGGGGACAGCACCCTGCTGGGTGGTGATGCGCTGCTGTCCCCTGTCCCCTCTGTCACAGAGAGCCATCCGGGTGCGCAGCCACTCCATGGAGACGATGGTGGGCAGCCAGAAGAAGCACCATGGTGGTGGCATCCCAGGCAGCCTCAGTGGGGGCATCGCACACAACAGCGGCGAGGTGACCAAGACCACCTTCTCGGTGAGCATGTCCACACGTCCCTCTGACCCTCCATCCCACTGTTCCTTCCTCTTCCTATCCCTCTGCAGCCTGACAGGTCACTGCGATCCACTGGCGCAGCCTGGCAGTCCCCTGCACGGGCAGCAAGGGAAAGGGTGTGGGGGACCCTTGAGCAGGCTGTGAATTTGGATGCCTTGTTCAAGTTGGGCTTACTTTGTGGAAGAGCCTGAGAAGCTTCTTGGGGTTTTGGCCCCAAAGTAAAAGGAGATAGAAAAGAAGTTCTGGCATTATGTGGTTTTTAGATGCACAGGCAGTGCAGTTCCTCTCAGAATGTTTAGTCTGAGCTCCCAGGAGAGAGCTGTGCTCTCAAACCCAGATTGTTCTCTGCTCCCAGCCCCCTGTCCCAGCCGCTGCTGCCAAGAACCAGTCCAGGAGCCCCATCAAGCGCCGGTCAGGGCTGTTCCCTCGCCTGCACACAACATCGGAGAGCCAGGCAGAGAGCAGGACAAGGTGGTAAGTTTGTGGTGGTGTCTACAGAGCATCTGCCACTCTCACAGTTCATAGGTGGTGGTAGGTAGTACAATTTGATGATCCTTTTTAAGTCTCTTGTATAACTCATGCAACCTGTCTCTTTGTGCCCTCAGTGACAGTGTTTCTGGAGCCCAGAAGACACCAGATTTGGGACACTCTTCCCAGGAGATGAAATCTGAAACCTCATCCAACCCCAGCTCTCCTGAAATATGCCCCAACAAAGACAGGTGAGGCAGGAGGAGCCCATCCTCCTTCTACCACAGCTCAACAGACATCAAGGAATTCGTCAAACTAACCCATATCTAAATTGTACTGTAAATAAGTTTGATATTAAGGGAGAAAAATTCTGGTTATCCATGAGCACAGCTCCTTTTTGGTCTTTACAATGAAGAGCCAAGAGCAGCATTTGACTGAGGTTGCCCAAATCCCCAGGGCATAGAAAGCTGCTGTGCCCATCCCTCCCTGCCAAGGCGAAGTCAGAGCGACCCAGGGCTTCCTGCTGGGCACCCTCCCAGTGCCTTATCCCACGCCCTGGGAGGTGGCTGTGTGCTGAAGCACCCCAAAAGGCTCATTCCTGCGGCAGCACTTGGCTCCGGGTGTGCAGGAGCATCTGCCCCCCTGTCACAGCCCCAGGGACACGCTTCCCTGGTGACAGCCACGCGCCCTTCCTTCCGTTCCGCCTCTCTCCAGGCCTTTTATCAAGCTGAAAGAGAACGGGCGCTCGAACATCTCCCGTTCCTCCTCCAGCACCAGCAGCTTCAGCAGCACGGCGGGGGAGAGCGAGACCCTGGAGGAGTACGACAGCGTGGTAGGTACCAAACCCTCCCTGCAGCCCAGCCCTCGCACCCCTCAGCTCCTGGCTGCCTCCAGACCTCTGGGCTCAGTGGGGGAAGTGCCTGCCAGCCCCCAGGTGCCTCCTCGCTGCTGACATGGAGAGGCTTAACCCCATGGAGAGGCTTAACCTCTGGCTGTGGGGAGGAGGAGGGTTGGTGTGCCTGGTGGGACATCAGGCTGTTGTGGCTGCCCCATCCCTGGAGGTGTCTAAGGCCAGGTTGGACAGGGCTGGGAGCATCCTGGTCTAGTGGAAGGCGTTGCTGCCCATGGCAGGGAGGGTCTGATTAGATGGTGTTTAAGGTCCCTTCCAAACCAAGAACCCAAATCATTCTGTGATTCTGTGACACCCCAGTGAGCCTTGGAATGCCCTGGGCAGTGCTTGGTCTGCCCAGGCCGGTAGGTTGCAGTGGGCGTGGATGCAGTGGGACATTGGCAGGGCGTGGGGAGGACCTGACTGCAGGAAAAGCCATGTCCTGTCTCTGTGAGCAGGGAAGCCAGCCCTCCACCGCGTCGCCGTTCAAGCAGGACGTGTTTGTCTACAGCGCTTCACCTGGCAGTGAGAGCCCCAGCGGGGGCGCCACGGCCACCCCTGTCATCATGAGCAGGAGCCCCACAGGTGGGTGACAGGCAGACTGGCGGGAGGCACCGGCTCCTGTGGTGGTGGGTTGGAATGGGGTCTGTGGCTCTGGGATGGAGGAGCCCCCGTGCAGCCTTGTCCGGGTCCCAGGCTGAAGCAGCAGCTGTGCTCGCCCTGGCAGGACAGGCACCCAGGAGTGCAGGGCAGCCCCATCCTGACAGGGCTGTTCTGGAGAGATGGCCCCATGTGCTGTAGTTCTGTACTTCCACGGGGAGTTTGTTTTCTTTCTCAATTAGAGCACAGAGGTGGCTCTTGCTGTGGCTTTGTTCCCTCTGTCTCCCCTGACAGGCATGTGCAGTAGTTGTGGAAACTCTGGCTCCAGAGGCTGAGCCATGACTCACAGTCATTTAATCAACCAGCAGCTTCCTGTGGTCTTGGCTCCATTCCTCTCCTGCCAACCTGCTCACCAACTCCATCCATGCCAGTCGGATGATTTGGGCAGAACAGGCAGGAAAAGCTCTTGGCTGGCCCATCCTGTGGTGACAGTGCAGTGAGATGGGGCATGGCTGCAGTCACCCCTTGCCCACAAATCCCCATGGCTCTGCTTCCTTGAGCCACAGAGACCTGCCACAAGGCACCACCATCCACGTGGAGACACACAGTCAGAGGAGGAGCTGTTTTTGGAACGGCCGAGAAGCACAGATAGACCCAAACAGCTCTGGAACTGGGAGTGTTGCAGGCAAAATGGGACCATGGAGTGCGGGCAGGCTTTTTGTGTCTCGGCACCCCACAGGTCCTCCTCCTTATTTCATTAGTGTTTTTCTGAACCCAAACCAGCCCCTTTTAATGCTTGAAATGTTTATTTTGTATTTTTCCTGCCAAGAACATGAAAATCCACCCATACATTATATGGATCAGTCATTCCTTGTAGCCTTTTCAGTGGCATTTCCAGGAGAAAGACTCTGAAATGTAATTAAGCCTCAATTTGTTCCATCACAAACGCTTAATGTACAGCTTTTCCAAACATTCAGCCAAGGCAGACTAAATATTGGTAGCACTCCTGACAGCCTATTAAAGTGTCTAGCTGGGTGAGTGCAGCCAGTACTACAGCAAATATTTTTGTTCACAGTTTATTATTTTTGTTCTTTGTTTGTCCTCTCCCTCCAGCAGATCTGAAGAACAGAAACTCTCCAAGGTCCAACCTGAAGTTTCGCTTTGACAAGCTCAGCCATGGCAGCTCCAGCATGGTAGGTGCCAGGGCTCTCCCTGGTGGGATGCTGTGCAGCCGTGTCCTCCTTGCCTGGCATGGGGGGTCTGGGCTCTGGGGGTGACCCTGGGGCCCGTGAGGGAGAAAGGGAAGGGATTTTGTGACTTCTTGCCCCTTTGTTTGCAACCCACCCCATGTTCTGTTCTTTCACGTAGAGCCACTAGCAGGAGGAAGTAATGAACTTGTCACAGGTGAGTGTTGGTATGTTCTGTTTTGTGCAAAAAGGCTGTTTAGGGGCCAGCTGTGTTCAGCCAAGCATGGCTGCTCACACTCCTTGTTACTGCTTATGGGATCCATACTGTACCTCAGAGCACCTTAAACACTGCTGCAGGCGAGTGAGGGCGAGGGCAGGGATCAGTGACCGGTCTGCACCCAGCAGTGCTGCTGTGCAGTTTTACCTGTTCCTTTGTGGAGCACCATGCTCCTGCACCTGCTCCCAGGGTCAGGCGCCTCAGCCCAGCAGGTTGCATTTTCCCCAGTTAACCTTTGTCAAACACTGGTGCCCATCTCCAGGTTTGCTGTGCTGTGCTCTGGGTGCTGGGGTGGAAAGGCAGTGCAGGCCCTTACCCATTCCAAAAATCCAAGGGGAAACGGAAGATTTACGAGATGGATTTCATGGGCAGAGGTAAAGGGAACTCAGTGGGATTTACCCGGGTTCCTTCTGTTCCATGAAATTAAAGGTGTCATTAGGAAGACCCAAGATGAGTAGAAAATCCCATAGAACTTGAAATGAGAAAAATTTACATTTCTGAAAGCATGGGTCTCAAAAAGCTGTGATTTTCACAGCATCACTGAGTTACCTTCTCCCACAACCTGGGAGTGATGGGTGGCCTGGCACTTTGGGGAAGGGCACTGCTGTGGCTTCAGCTCCTGGGACAGGTGCTTCAGTAGCCAGCACCTCAGGGGTGGGAATATTCTCCTTCCACACTCCTGACACGTTTACCCTTTTCTTCTTTGCACAGAATGTTTCAACAAAGGGAAAAGTCTTCAACACCCCATGGGACCACGCACGCCCCAGCCATGGGCAGCGAGGGGCCCTCACCTGCCAGCTGCTGCTACACCAGAAAAGAGCTCTCACCTTGCTACAGTCCTGTCCTGACAGGGACCAGCCACCCCCTCACTGGTGTCCCCGTGTCCAGCACATGCCCTGCGCCACCCCTCTGCGTGCAGGAGGGGATGTGTCTCTGACTGTGCTGCACACACGTGTGCCCAGGGCCGTGTCCCCTTCTGGTGCTGTGCTGGGTCACCCTGTGGTTGCCCACGTGCTGCAGCTGGTGGCACTGTCCATTCCCCCCATCCCTGGGTTGCCTGGCAGCTCCTTTTGTGCAGAGGGGCAGCAGGAGAGACCTCTGCCTAGTTTAGGTCCCTGCTTGCTTTATTTGCAGCTGTCAGTGGGGAAACAGGGGTTTATGTTTCTTTTTTGAAGGGTGGGAGGTCAGGCCAAAGTTAGGTGTTACTGGCTCTGGGGCAATTTGCCCTCCATTGTTTGCTGTTGCTCTTCTCTGGGGCAATGGGGAGAAACCTCCCTGGGTGGTCCTGGGCAGTTCTCCCTGGAGTGGGGTCTGCAGTGCCTCTCCAGCCATCCCCCAGCTCCTACCTACACCCCAAAACCCTTGGGGCAGAGGCAGCCCCTTACTCCAAAGTAGCTCAGTTTCTTGCACAAGAGGCAGGTGAGTGACTTGGCCCAGAGAGTGGAGCTGGCGACTGCAGCCAGCTCATCCTCCTCGGCAGGTTTGTCCTCCCTGCTTTGTCCTTGCCTGACACTGAGCACAGGCCTGGGAAAGGTCACCCAAAGCTAAAGCTGTGTTGTGTCACAGCTGTAGCTTTTCTAAGTACTAGAACTGGAACCAGAGGGGATTTACCTGGTGGGTTCTGCTTTGCCCTATGGCTTGGATCAGCAGGCAAGCAAATGCATAAAACTCCAGTAATTTGTGAGGCATTAGCCTGCTCCAGCCCTTGCAGAGTCTGTCCTGCCGCTTTTGAGCAAGCTCTTGTTACTCTGAAAGGATTATAGATTCTGCAAGGTAACTTCCCCATAATGCTCTTTCCAGAAAATACCTCTCTCAACATGCCAAGAAATCCTTTTGCTCCGTTATGGAACTTCATATGAAGCTTCCTGAAGCCTGTCCATAAATTTCACATTGCTCATAGATTTCCCTTACCCATTTTCTGGAAGACAGGCCATGATGCTGCAGAGATATTCCCCCTTGTCCCCCCAGCCTGTCACTTTTGGAAACCCTCATGAAATCAGATTCTCAGTCTCAAGTGAACACAGTTCTTCGAGTTTGTGATTCCTACTGAAAACAGGACTTTGAGTGCCAAAGTCACCTTCTCCCAGTGGGTGCTTCAAGAGCACAAAGTACAGCCTGCTCAGGATGCGGGTGCAGAATTGTGCTCCTGGAGCAGCCCTGGGCAGCCGCTGTGGCTGTGCTGCTCCTGCTCCCCTCTCTCTGGGGCAGGTGCTTATAGGATTCATTCATCACCTCCCCTCCTCCCTGTCATCTCCCCGGGCCAGAGACGAGCCAAGCCTTGCAGAACCCGCTCTGCTCACTCTGGTCCTGCGGGGAGGTGCTCTCCGAGAGCCTTAGGATCCGGTTCACAGAGGTGCTCGTGCTGTAATTAACCCGCGTGGGGAGGCTGTAGCTATGATGGGAGGGGAACCAGGTTAAAGGAAACAGTTGTCAACAGGCAGGGAACAGTTTCACCGGCCCTAGGTGCTGTATAGGACTATATAGGATAAATATCAGTAACTCCTTTGGGGACGCTCCCTCCTGCTCCCAGCCAGTTGCGTTTCAGTAGAGTTCAAAGCCTGAGTTTCCTTTGGAAGAGGAGCACGCAGTGTGCTCGGCCTAGCCAGTAGCTGTTGGTGTCTCAGGATCACACATTTTGCTGTTCAGCACTTGTCTGATGATGCTTCAGTAGCACTTTCAAACCCACCCCCAATTCTCCTCTTAGAAGCTTTGGTCTGATTTCCTGAGGCTGCACGGTGAAACACTGACTGGTGAATGACTTGCTCCCAGGGTCTGGTCTGGGTTTGCTTTTTCCTCTGAGAAGTCACTTGGTTCGGTAGTTGTTGTCATTCCTCTAGGTGTTGATCTCTGTGAGATCTTTCAGCAGACGATGCAGTGGCTACTGTCAGCTGGTTTGCCATTTTTGGTTGTTTTGTTGCTTTTTATTTTCACTTGAAACTGTGGCTTTCCTTTTTGACCTAGATTGATTTGGGAATTACTCAGATGGGACTAACAGTGAGAAGCCTCAGGGAGAGCTGTAGTGTTCTGGACTTGTCTCTCCTGTGCCAGCCCGCTGGAACAGCAGTGGGGCACGAGCTTTGCCAGCAGCTCCTGCGGGACATTTCCAGCAGCACTCCTCACCTGAAACCTGCCGTACGACCTTAGCAGCAGCTGCGTTTGGATGCTGCGGGCCCGGCCGGGCTCCTGCTCCCTGTGCTGGCCTGTGGCTCCCATTGTGAGTGTCTGGGATTGTCCCAGGTGGTTCTGGGGCTCGGCAGTGCTTCTCACATCCCGGGGACTTCTGCACTCCCAGCAGTGGGTGAAGGTGTTCCTGTATACGTTTTGAAAAATGTTTTGTGCTTAGAAGTGACACTTACACATCTATACATATATAAAAGGGAGATATATATATATATATGTAAAATATATATATTTATATATATAAAGGAAAGGATCCTTAACTGACACTAGAATTATTGGGCAGTGCATTTTCCTTTCTGATTCCACTGTTTCCATGCACACAATTTCTGCCCTCCTCAGAAGTGAGGTTGCAGAGGGAGCGGAGGGGGCTCAGAAATGCCTTAGGGGGGTGCTGGGGAAGCCCCTCTGTGTGCAGAGGTCTCTGTTGCCGGGGGATACTCCCTCTCCTGCCGGGATTTCGGCCCCTGCTTGCCCCTGCTGCAGCCCGGCTGCCCCTGGCTCAGCCCTGGGCTGGGTGGGGGCAGCGGCAGCTCAGGTGCAGCTGCACACCTGGTGCCGCTGGCTCCGAGCCCCTGTGCAGAGCGGGCTGGGACCCTGTCCCCTGCACCAGCATCCCCCCATCGGGGCTGGCAGCGCTGCTGCTCCAGCTGGGCTTCCCTTCAGGAAAGCACTTGGCACGTACTCGCATCTTCTTGAAACCCTGCGGAGCCAAAGCACAACACAGAAGTGTTTTTTCTTTTTTCCTGAGGGGAGCAGGGGACCCTAAGCACAAACTCAGTTTCTTTCCAGAGTTCTGAGGGTCTTCAGGAGTGGCTGGTAAGGGGCCAAGAGGTGTTTCTGCCGCCGAGGGGCTGTGCCTGGGGCTGTGGTCTCCGGGCTGCCGGGGGGCCGGGGGCCGGTGCTGCCCCCAGGCCGGGGCAGAGCCCGGCACCTCCGCAGGTCCCGGCTGTGCTGCTGCTCCGCTGCCGCCCCCGCCCCGGCCCCGGCCCCCGCATGCTTTCATCGCCTTCAATGAATGTAGCACTGCCTTCGTCCTGCAAAGGGAAATGCTGGATTTATAGCAGAGAATGTGAAGAGAGTTATAGAGTGAAAATAAATCTTGAAGAAATGTATCTGACAAAGTTTATTTTTAATGTAGAGAGGCAGTGCTTTGTAGTTTCTAGTGACCTATGTCTGTTGTAAATAATGTATATTTAATTTATTGCTATGGTAGCAGATTGTTATGTATAAAACTAAAAGTTCACAAATGTATATTTTGTTGCTTAAATGTGTCTTTGCAAAATTCACAATAAATAACATATTTTGTGTCCGTATACATACTCTGCGAGTGTGGCCATGCAGTGAAGTGACAGCTTTAGAGGAACTTTTTGGGAACTTTGTTTTGAAAACCAGGTGAGGGCATGGAACGGGGCGGAGCCGTGGCAGCGGGGGCCGGGGAGAGTTCCCGTGAAATCAAACACTCCGGCAGTGGAAGCAGAGGAATATCGGAGCACAGGGGCGCTCAGATGGGGAAATCTCTGCTGGGGCTCCCAACTCTGGGCCTGGAGCGGCCGAGGAGGAGCCAGCGACTCTTCTGCAAACCCTCAGCCATTTAACCAAGAGAACTGTTCTGTCTGAACTGAAATTAGTGTCCCATAAAGCTCTGTATAAACCGGTTCCTGTCAGCAGCCAGTCCATGTGGCAAAGCACATTAAAGGCAACAATTCCATCTATCTGCACCGGCCGAGCTCCCCTTGGGGCATCAGGCTCCAGCATGGCCTCTGGACAGCCCGGCTAAGCCCACAAGGAAATTGCATTTTCTCACTCCAAATCCTCAGCCTCCTTTCAATTTTTTTTTAATTTTTTTAAAATTTTTTTTAAATATTTTAACAAGGGTCAGGGAAAAGGCTGTTGTGGGAGAATCTGAGCAGCTCGGTGTGTGGTCAGTGGGCACGCAGCCTGTCTGGTACCACAGGCAGTGGTTACATGGTGCAAAGTTACTGACAGCTCCTCTTGTTCAGAGCAGGGTCAGCCTTGAGAGGTTTAAAAAGTTAAGCTTTAAAATTAAACAGTGTGAGACAATGTTGACAGATAAACAAGCAGTTTAGACATATGTTTTAAAGGATTTAAAGAAATCTTTTCTAAACCTGGCAGATGGGCAAGTTGGGAATTAATGATTGAGAATTCCAGACAGAATTTGGAAAGTTTCCCACAGAATCTGGACTCTAAAGTTTGGTGGGAGGGAGACTCAAATACTGCAGACAACTGGAAAACAAACTCGAAACAGGCTGCTCAGCCAGAATTGCTTCACTTGCTTTCATGGTTTAAACAAACTGTGAGTGTTGTGGAAACAAGAACCTAAATCCAGGTTTCAGAGGAGTTTGCCTGGAGTCTTTTAATTCACTTGGTTCCAGCTTTCCACAGCCTTCAGAGTAGAGTCCCCTACTGATTTGGCCAGCGAATTGCAGATGTGAGCAGAGCCAGAGCAGGGGACACAGTGGTGCTGCCCAGTGTGGCCCTGCCACAGGTTGGGAGTCACGGGAGGGTGGCCTCACTGCCTGAGCACCTTCTCTTCTCCTGCAGGGATGCTCACTGAGCACGGGCTGCTCGTCCTGATCAGAGAGGAGAGTAATTTGATCAGTCACAGGAGCATCTGCAGATGTGAAGACACTGACCCCAATTAAAAGTGGTTGCATGTTCTAAGGCTGTTCCAAATCCTCTTCAGAGCTTATCAGATCTGGCAGGGCAGCATGGGGCAGCTATTAGGGAAGATGATAAGACCTTGTCTGTCTCTTTATTGAAAGTCTGGAGGTACCAGATAATCATGCTGAATAGTACTTAGTGGAAAACCTCCTGAATGTAATTAATCAAGTAATCAAGTAATTTTCTAGGCACTGTGGAAAAGCAGAAGGATGAATGAAATCACAGAATGCTTTGGGTTAGGAGGGAAGTTTAAAGTTCACCTACTCAGCCCCTGATAAGGACATCCACTAGGCTCAGGTGCTCAAAGCCTTATCCAGTCTAGCCTTGAACACTTCCAGGGATGCAGCTCTGCAAAGCTACTGCTCTAGATCCAGCTTTGACAATGGCTCTGTGTGGCTCAACCATATAAATCAACTGATAAAAATCAGGTTTGTTCTTAATATTTGAAATTGAAATTAGGGACAAGAAAATCCAACTTGTTTTTGTTTTGGTGGGGCTTTTTTTTTATGCCTGCAAACTCTTGATACAATATAAAAAAGCTATTCAGAGCAAATGTTTCTTGCAGACTGTGTGGGTGGATGCAGCGTAGTCCTCAAGGATGAGGTGTGTGCTCCATGGCACGGCCAGGACACTGCAGCCCCACAGCAGTCTTGGGCTGAAAATCTCTGGGAAAGGCTCAGGATGACACAGAGAAGAAAAACAACTATTCCTGATCATGTACTTTAATCATGGCCCTATGAATTTTTTTGACAAGAGGTTTTGATATTTATAGCCAGACTAACGCTTTACTTTTTTATATAATAGTAGATGTTTATTTCTCTCATTACCCATTACATCCCATGCCAGAAACTGCACGAATTTATGACAAACACAGAGTGCGGTTGATGTACTTTCTTTGTAAAATTAGAAGGTTTTGGCACCTGTGGGTGTCTCTAGCACACAACTCAGTGTGCTGTTGAGCTACTGAAAATGTAAATCCTTCAGTGTTTAATTTCAATAGTGACTGAGTTTTTCCACGTGGGTGGGGGAAGAATTTTCCAGTTTCATTCCTTGGAGCTGCTGAACTCAGAGATTTCCTCTTGTGCCCAGGAGATGGCACTGGAAATACAGGAATGGGGTGTAATAATCGGCTTGCCTTTACAAACAGGCTCGTGTCTAGGTAACGCCTGTCAGAACACCGGGGAACAGAAGTTCTCCCTCTCTCTCAGTCAGGGAGGCCCCGTTCTGCCTCTTGCTGAGGGTTGATTTATTCAAGATGAATAACACATGTAAAACGTCTGAGCCCCGCAGACGAGCTGCGGTCTGATGTGAATTGGCAGAGCCCAGACACTCAGGATAGCGAGAGACAGACATTATCACTGAGAGCTGACCAGAGCTGTCTCCTTCCCAAGGAGGGAGCTGCTGGGGGGCTGAGCTGGGGGCACTTGTGTCCCCGGCCAAGCCACCAAGAGCCGTCTCCTCACTGCGCACAGCCCTCGGTGCAGGTTCGTCTCAGCCCCTCCAGCAAACGCACAGGACTGAGCCCTGCTCAGCATCAGCAGGATGAGCGCTCTGACAGCTGATCCAGGCTCTGGGGGCAGCAGGAGTGATGCCGAGGGGTTGAAGGGACGCAGCCCCGGAGCCCCGGGATGTGTCAGCTCCGCCCGGGACCGCAGAGCGGCGGCAGCGCCTCGGCGGAGACAGACCCGAGCCTCTGGAGGTAACCTAAAAACAAATAACTGTAGTTGTAGGAGCTTAGAGCTCCCAGGCTGAATGGAAAAAACCTTTCTTTCTTTGCAATGCAGGAGCTGCCGCAGGAGACCTCAAATTCCTGTCCCACAGTGGCTGCTGTTTAGGGATGGAGCTGCTGCTGTTGGGAGAAGCTCAGCTGCCAAAGGGGTATTTGTGTTCACAGTGTTACCAATGTTTCCTTTACAACTTTGCCAAATGCAACAAGTGTAAGGAATTTTTGTCCCAGTGAGAGGAAATGAGTTAGAAGAGGTTCTTGCTAGAAGTTCTTCCTGTGTTACCCCAAGTCCCACCTTAGGCAGAGTCAGCCGTGGCCTTTGCCGCTGGGCACAGAGGGGAGGTTGCTGAATAGTTGTGAACTTCAGTAATGCCAAACACTGCTCTGGCCAAGGCTCAGAAGCTGCCTGCACATCTGGAAGTTCTCTTACAGCCAGTGCCATGGTCTTTATTTTCTGTGCTGTTTCTGGCTCTGTTTATGTCTTGTGTCCAGTGGGAGAGGAAAGTTTGGAAAGGAAAACTAAGAGATCTGTCTCTGTGCATGCCTGGCACTGAGACCTGCAAGGGAAACTGTGTGGCTCTGCAAGACCACACTCTACCCACTGATCCATCTCCCCTTGAATTCCTCCCCAGAGTACACCTTCCCCCTTCCAGTTTCCATCAAGCTCTTCTGGGAAGGGTCCCCACACCTCCTGAGCTGCTACAGGAGCTTCTTCCTGTACCCTCAAGGCCACTTCCCCTCTGTTACCTGAAGTCAGAAGCTGGCTGCAATTTGGGGTGTAGAAATGGCCACCTCGGGGCACTCCAGTCATGCCTCCAATTGTCTGACAGGGGCTGTGATGCTTTGCTTTGCCCTGGTGCTTTCTCTGAATTTTGTGTGCGGAAGTAGGGACTGGGCTGTGTCTATGGTGCTCTATGTCTGTTTGCTTTCCTTGAAGCCTTCCTAGAGGAATTATTTGTTAAACAAATTGTGTGTCTTGGGAATAATGTATATAATATAATGTTCACAATTCTCTATCATGTACCACTGACAGCAGTGGGGATTTCTGCTATGTCATTAGCACAGTGCTGGGGCTGAAGAGAACACTCTGGGAGGTGGTTCTGCTGCTGAAGACGTGACCATATTCATTGACAAGCAGAATTAATTTGTTGGGTTTTGTTTGTGTGGATTTTGCCGGAGTAAAATCCCACTTATTTTCCATTTCAGCACCATGAAAAGTGTATTGATTTTTCTTCACTTCTGATTGTTCACATTACTGGATTGCTTTTAAATAGATGACAGAGATCATTCATTTTCCAGCTCCAACATATTTTACAGCCCCTTCCTTGTTTTATTTGCATGTGCTTTGGGGGAGTTTCACAGTTATACATCATACTGATCACCTTCTGCAAACGGCAGCCCTGCCAGGAGGGAGGAAATTCTTCCCCTGTGGGGTTTTTGCTCCTTCCTGCCTTCTCCCTAGCAGCTTCAGCACCTGTGTTATACCTTCCTGACTTAGAAGTTGGAGCTGAGGCTCAAAAAACCTCCAAGCCAAAGATCAGAACAGGCCAAAGAAATAACACGGTCACAGAAAAACCAGTGGTGTTGCCAGAGGGGTTGGTTGGTGAGAGCACATCAAGAGCCGTCCTTGGTGTTTGTCCTCACGGGAATGTGAATTAGGGGTGATGAGCTCACCAGGGGAGGGGAAGGCATCCTTCCAACCCAAGACACAAAGGAAATGAGGGAACCTCTGGGCATTCCTTCAGTGCAGAACCCACCAGGCTCTGAAATGCTGCCCCAGCCCAAGACACCTTTCTCTACCCTCTCCCCTGAGCTGTGTCGCCTCTCCAGGCCGAGTCCTCTGGGGGCAAGAACTGCCTGTCCCTATTTGCTGGTACACTCCCTAAAGCAATGGGGTCCTGATTTCACAGAGGCCTCCAGACAACAGGGCGGCAGTGCTAATAATGAGAATTAATTATTCATTTATCACTTCACTCTCAGTGAATAATCTCTAATAATCATGTATAATTTCCCGCTCCAGTGAATACTTTGATACTAAACAGAGCTGGTAGAATAAAGTCACAGGAGTGAAAACCCCATGTAAAAGGAGTGAGAAAATTGTTAAGACTAAAAAAAAAAAATCTCAGAAATATTTGTGCATCATCATTTGCCCAGATCTAGTGGTGTCCTGAATACATACATGGAAGGCAGATGGATTGCTCAATCTCTTCCCCAGCTCTTGTTAGAGAGTCAGAGATCACTGTGTGATCCCAAACAGGAGCCTACGTTCTGTGGCCAGAGGATGGTCCAGCAGATCCTTCTGCCTTCCTTAACCTCCTTGTGGGGTGAAGGAAGTGCAGTAAGGGAAAGCTACTTGGCACTGAAGCAATTCAGTGGGGAATAAAGTATTCATAAGACTAAATGATTGGGGCATCCAGACTGCAGATCAAAACCAAGCCTGCCCTGGAAAGTCAGGGAAAGCTGCCCCAGTGCTGCTCAGGGTGAGTTTGCATGGTTTGTGATAGTTCAATGGCATTGATTTTCCCATTTGCCTTTGCCTTTTCCCTTCCCACTGAGTGCTTGACCCTTAGGGCTGTGCCCATCCACCATGTACATTTACTGCAAAGCTGTTTGTGAAAAGGCAGATTCCAGCAGCCAGGAGCTGTGTCATGCCGTGGTGTTGTTATGGGAAACTGCTGAAACATTGTCTGTTCCCACATGGAAATCTCTTTCAGAAGCAGATTGCACTGTTGTATTTTAGACTGTGGTGGCTGCTCACATTATCCCTCGCTGATGTACAGAGATGATGCACATGTTGGATCTCACAATGCTGAGAGAATTAACGTTTTGGAAGTGTTTACCTCCCCCATTATTGACGTTCTGTCAGTAGCAGTGTGCTAATATTCTCTGCAGAAAAACTAAAGGCACTGACAAAAATCACTGAGCTTCTCTTCTCATCTAAATCTTCAGGTAAGAAATGGCATTTCTGTGTGTGAACAGCACTGCTTGGTGACTCAAACCCTGGCCTGTTTCCCCTTTGAGTTACAGAATATTGGTTCAGATATTATTTGTTGGGTTTTTTTGTTTGTTTGTTTTCTGGACAACTTTCTGAAGTGTCACTTGACAGATTTTATTTACTTGTGCTTTTCTTTCTTATATCTATTTCCATGGAGGTATTAAAGCATTTAACTTCCATTTATACATTCATAAGTGTGTGACTAAAGTCCTGTTGGTGGGATGAACAGCTGGAGCTCTCCTGTGCCCTGCAAGATGGACGTTTTCAGAGAGAAAACAGAGACTAACATCCTAAAGCTGTAAGGAATTCAGATAGCTCATATTTTGGACAGCTGGTTTGAATGTAAAAATTCAGGAAGGGATTTACTCATTTTCTCATTAAGCCACCTGAAGCAAATCCCAATGTCTGTGTGAGATGCTTTCAGTGAAGGACACGGATGTTTGCCAGTGCTAATCTCAGCAGTGCAGGCTGGGGATGCCACGCTGGCAGCCTGCTGAGCAGCAGGGCAGCCTTCCCCAGCTGGCACCGGCCCTGCACGGGCACGGAGCTCTGGGAGCAGAGCGTCCCCAGCCGGGAACTCACCTTCCTCTGCAAGGCCACCAGCCTGGCCCCACAAGTGGGTCAGGGCAGGAGCTGCAGCTTGGGAATTCTCCTCTCCCTTGTGCTGGCACCTTGAGGTTCACAATACCAGATCCAAACTTCCACAGTCCTGCAGCATCCCCAGCCTGCAGCCCCAGTGCTGCTTACTGATGAGTAAATGCTGAACTTCCATCTTATAGGCATGTCCTGAGACTTAATTAATGCTTCGGAAGTATTTTAAAGCCCTCAGATGGCAAGCAGGCTAAAATATTGTTGGTCCCTGAGGAACCTTCCCCTTCAGGGAGGAATCTGGGTGTTTTATTTAATGAGCAGCAGTGTCTGAGGACTGTCTTGACTGATTATTTTTGAGGCAAAGCAGCAACACATTCACATGATGCTGCTGAATTTTAAATGGCCTCCAGTTTATCACGGAAATAAAGCACTGGAGCAAGTACCTCCTCTTGCACTCCTGCAGCCATCCTGGCCAGAGACTCTCCCTCCAGGAGCTGCTCCACAGGGGCAGAAAAGGCACCCACAGAAACCACTGCTCCATGGTCAGGTTGGGGAGGTCCTACCTCTTCTCCCTCAGGGAAAAATGTAAGGAGCCAGGTGATTCACCTTTTCTGCAGGAATGTGTCGTGCTCACCTTTTCTGTGTCTCCCAGTTAAACAGCATTGGCTGCATTGGGCAGCATCTCCTCTTACACCCGGGAGTGCTGGGCAGACCAGCACTGCTTGTAAACAACTTTATGATAATGCAGATTATGTAAATGTACCAGTTTTCCTATCATTTCTCGTGCTACCCATGGGGGCAAGTATTTTCTGGTGTGTGAGCAGGCTGCAGCATTCAACCTGCTGCTTTAAAAAAAAAAAACGCTTTACAGGAGCAGAACTGTCTTCAGAGGTTCTCTTGCCTGATACCTGAACTAGTGACTGTGAACATGATGTGCGCCATGGGAAGCCAAATAACCCTCCAGGAATTCTTTCTATTAAAATAATTGCAAGGGCAGGGGAATACTGCAAACAGCTGTGGTTCATCCCATAAACATAATCTCCTTCCTTTTGGAGCCTCAGCCTCCAACTGATGCCAGAGCCTGTCAGCTGCAGGAGCAGTGGAACATATTTCCTTTGCAGAAATGAAACGATTTCTGTTGAATAAATCTGTTGTGCACAGACCTGAACTCCCCAGTGCGTGCTGCATATGCAAAGGGGAAAAGTGACAGTGTTTCACCCTGGAATGAGCTGAAGCGACAGTTCATCTGCCGAACGTGCTGGCTGCGGAGCTGCCATGTGTCAGCAGCCTAGCAACACTGAGTGTGAGGAAAAAATCCCCCGAAATCAGTGCAGCGTTGAACGGCAACACCTTGCTCTGCGGTGCCCTTGCCCTGGCAGGGAAGCAGCTCTCCCATGTCACAGGCTCTGCTGCCGGGGGGTTCCCTGCAAGCCCAGCATCCTCCTTTTGGCAGCCTGAGTGACTGGTGGCAAAGGGTTGAACTGGGGACGAGAGGAGGGTGGGGGGCCCTGGGACCAGAGGGTCTCCAGCTCCCTGGGCTGGGGCAATGGGCACCTCTGGGCTGTTGTTTGCGGCTGCAGCACCTCAGGCAAGAGATGAGTCCCAGGCTCCACCGATCCCCCGAGGTGCTGACTGTAGTGGAGGGGGAGGTGAGATGGACCAGAGCAAACCCTGCTCTGCAGCTGAGAGGGGACCTGAAGGAAAAATGGCAGAGGTCACTGTGACCTGTATGTGCCCCAGGTTCACGGGCTTGGTATCACCTGACAAAGTCAAACCCTCTGACAGGCCCATTTCTTTCTGTCAATCACGTCTGAGTGGAGGAGATGCGCAGTGGACATGGTCACCGATGACCCTGATGTGCTGGTGAGCTGTCACCAGCCCTTATGTCACGGTGGTGTTTCTGCCACCTGGCCTGCAGGTGAGAGCAGTGCTCGCCCAGCCCCACCATCACCTGTCAGGTTGCTCAAACAGCCTGCACTGTATTTGCAAAATATTGTTAATCAAGAGACAAAGTTCAAGGCATTTGACTGGCATATCCAGTTAAGTGGCAGCAAACACGCTGTAAAACCACTGTGCTGAGGCCACCTTCCTAATGAACGCAAAGTGGGAGCAATCAATCAGGGCCGGAGCGCAGCCAGCACTGGCACCGCCTCTGCAAATGCAAATTGAACGAACAATAATGAGTGTTATCTAATTAGTGCACACAGCTGCAGTGTTACAGCCCTGTATAGGACACACCTTGTTAAATTTCATGGTATGTATCCCAGAGCGTCTGAGAAAATAATGGAGGTTTGCCACGTGCACACCTTGTACAGCACGGACAGGTAGATTCTTGGTGATAAATGTGTTATCCTCAGCAGGTGAGCTCTGGATTGAGCAGTGCAAGGGTCTCCTCAAAAGTCAGCTGGTTAATGTGCAAATTAGCCAGCACAGTGCAGATCTTTGTGTATGGGTGCTGTGGCCAGGATGGTCAACAGACTGGGAATGGGATCTTGCTGTAGAAGGGTCAGTCCTCACTGAACCTCTTCCTACAGCCACCGCTCCAGCAGCTCTTCCTTGGTTTGGAGGGTCTCAGGGGAGGACAGGGAAGAACTGTCTGGCACGGTGTTGTGGCAGCTGTTGAATGGGTGATGCCCACGGCTGGTTTTTTGAAGCTGGCAGTTTTAAGCAGCATATTTCAGTCCTCTGCCAGCCACAGACCTCTGTCTTTGCAAACAAACCTCCTCAGAAGCAAGCATGTCTCCCTCACCCAAAATCACAGGTGGGAGTGCTGCCCATGCTGTCCCCAAACCCTCCTCAGCAGCAACACCTGGCTCCTGGTGTGACCACACAAGTTTCTTTTGCATCATCCAGCCATCCTGGTGTTTGAAGCGCTTGGCATGAGATGATGCTGGGCAGCATAAGATAAATGATTTAGGATTGGCAGTTGAAAATTCATTCTCTGGAGCCACCCACAATTCTCTCAACCAGTGTTTGAGCTGGATGGAGCATCCCAGGGCCTAGGAGCTTCTGAGTCACTCATGACTCAGTCCCAGTTGTGTTCATGTTGACTTGGTTGCTTGAAGCAGCTGAAACAGTAAAAATCCTATGGAAAAAGGTATATCCCAGCAAACAGTTTAGCCTGGCTTCCCTGACGGTCCTGAGAGCCGAAAGCTGTGCCCAGGCTCATGGCTGGGTGACGGGAGACCTGCCTAGGGACAGCCCCATCTAATGTCACCCAGGGTGACAGAGGGGCCCAAGGAACACCTGGCCACCGAGCACGTCCCGAGGCACACACTCCCTGTTGCTGCTCCAACTTAGAATCATCTCCATGTATTCCTCTGGCTTCCACTTTACCTGCTTGGGCACTAGGAACCCATTTGGCAGCTGTTCTTAGCACCAAGAGGAGGAACATCTGGGGACAAATTTTCCCATGTGACACTTTTATTCAAATCCATGTCAGGAATTTGGTGAAAGAAGTATTTCAGGCCATTCTTCCGCCTTTGTCGCTTTTATGTTCAGCAATATCTGTTCCTCCTGTAAGATCCCTGGTGACACTGCAGGGGATGGTGGGATGGTGTTTAAAAATTGATGTTTTAGCAGCTTATGGTTTTAATACAATTTAAATTATGCACATTTTTATTGGACTCATAGGTTCATCAGCAATTAGTCTCTCCCAGCTGCACAGGAGGGTGTTCAGCAGCTTAGTATTGATTTCTGCCTCAACCTCTGAATTTTAGTGACTGCATCTCTAGTGCCTTGGCAAGGTAAACAAATACACAGGCCCTTATTCAAGAGCTGCTGGTTAGCAGCCATAAATGTGTAATCAAGAACTCAGTATCCTTGGAATTAGATCTTCTTAACAATCATTAGTTTCATCCCTTGCTGCTCTAATAAACCTCTTGGTAGTAGGCCAGAGCCAATTATACTTGTGCTTGGAAAATTATAAAAGAAGGAGAAAAAGTCTGTGTTGCCACAAATAAGGCCCAAACTTGCTACACACACAGGATTCATCTGCTAAACATCAGAGGTTGAGCATTGGAGACAACATTAGGGAAATCTGCATTTATTTTGCACATTATGGATTCTTCCACCTGATGCCAAGCTGGCATCCGTGCACAAGTCCTGCAGCCCCTTTCACATTCCTCATGTGGGCTCTGTGGATCAGAGCCATCTGCCCAGCATGACCCAAGGTCATGCTGTGAGAGCTGCAGTGAATTAACATCGATTCAAAGATGTTTTGGGGAAGGATCCCTGGCCGGTGATGCACTGCAATGCTCAGGAGGAGCATGGCTGTCATGATACAGTGACAAAACTACTGTTTTGCCTTTAGAATGTAACAGGGAACTGCTCAGCCTGGGGGCCCAGAGGCTGGCTTTTCATTTCCCCCTCCCTTCTGCAGCCCTGGGCAGCTCATGGAACATTCCTGGGGACCAGCTCTCAGCTCCTGTGCATCCCTGTCTTCTGAGATGAGCCTTGGGGAGGAGCTTGGACCCTGGAGTGCTCACTCTGTTCCTGTTTTGTTCCCAGGGCAGTGGGATAAAACAGATAAACACCCCTGTATCACTAAGTTTTTGTTTACATTTGGTCTCTTCATTCAGTGAGACTTTTGCAAGGTTCAGTGTGAAGAAAACATGCACCTGCACCAAGTACAGTAGTTGTGTGGGCTCTTGCTAAAGAAAATCATTAATAACAGATCCACCCATCCTTCTCCAGGTTGTTCTTATGCCATCCTGCACAAGACACGTTTTTGTGAAAGAGGTGATAAGTTTCTAGGACATGACATCAGCTTTACAGTCAAGCTGCTGGCATTAGGAGAGGAGAATGGGAATGTAAACCATAAAAGTAACAGATGGGAGACAGATGTGATAAAATGGAAGCACAGGCAAATTATAAAACCATTCAAACTGCTCATGCAGATAAAATCAGGAAACAAAATCACATCTGAAATCACAAGGACTGGGTGTCTGTTTGAGAAAAAAAGGTTTGACTTTGCTGTTTGTTAATGCTATTGGTAGTGGAGGTGTTCAAGTTCAAAGTCCTGGAGGAGAAGCAGGGATTTCTGCTGCAGGGAAACTTGGGCTGTGGCACCTTCATTTGTTGCTGAGGAGCATTTTTGCTATGGAGGCTTAAAGATGGTGTTTTTTTCTCAACCCACACTGCAAATGTTAATGTTCATCTTGTGCCAGTGCAATTACTTTATTGCACTAATAAAATATCATCCAAATAATTGAAGAAACACAAAGGGGAAAATACCCTTCAAAAACCTAAAGGGCAGATGAACATGAAATGGAAACACAAAATAATGCTGGGATCTTCTGGAGCTCTACTGGTGTGTGACAGGATCCTGCAGGGACAGGGCTGAGGTAGCACAGTGACAGTGCTCAGAGCCTGGGGGAGCAGGGATAAGGAGGGCACCACTGAGGCTCTGCTAAGATGATTTTAAAAAATCCAAACAAAAGACCTGTTACACTGGAGAATCTAAAATCACCCAGCCAGTACCTTGTCTCCAGCAGAAACTGGACAGATCTGTGCCTAAAAATCAGGCTCTCAGTTTCTAGTAATTAGCAGATTACAGACTTCCTGAGCCATGAGTTGTGTTGGGAACAAGGGGCTTAATAGCCACAGATAGGTTTCTCCTCCGAATTAACTGAATTTCTTTATGAACCCATTTATCCTTCTGGCTGTCACACATCTCGCCATTTAATTACAGAGTGCCTGGGGCCTTCAGGGGCACCCCCTTCCCATTGCACAAAGCATAAGGAACAGACATCCAGGGTCTCACCTTCTTCACACGGCTTACACAAATCTCACTGCAGGTTTCCACAGCATCTGATGCTTATTAAAGCCTCATTTTCTGAGCACACAGGACTGGGAGTCTGGTTTCCTTTCCTAACGAGTTTTTAATTTTTTTCTTCTTTTATATGCCCAAATAAGAGGGATGAGGTCTGAGTATGTTCTGAAACCTCTGTTTAAAAGGTAAACAAAGACCCTCTTTGTTCTCAAAGATGGGCTCTATTACTCTAAATTTACTAACTCTTTCTGCCACAGGGCTTCCTTCAGGATCACAGCTTTTGGAATATGCTCTGAAACACTTGGATCACAGCGGTGAAGTGGGTGCTATGGCCAGGCAGTGTGCCTTACTCTGCCCTGGATGTGATTAGAAATGCAGCTTCTAACACAAATGGGGGAAAATATGATAACGGGGCAGGGGAAGGGAGGAGGAAGGAGGTTAGAGGATTGAACCTTTCAAAATGCTCATGACCTCTTATTGACTTTATGCAATGATATTCTCATTTATAACAGCATCAGGTCAGAATAAGGCTTTTTCTACCAGTATTTATGATGATGCTGGCAATTTGATGAGTCTTTGTCCTGCAGAGCAAATGAGTGATTAAAGTTTTCAGTGACTTTATGTCTAAGGAGTTCTGCTTTTCCCTCTGCAAAGTCTAAGCAAGAGAAGCCATTGGCCTCTTTGCAGCACCAGGGGGTTGAATTTGTTTGTTGGTTGGTATGGGGCTTTTTTTTGGCTGGGATCACAAGGCTAATACTTAGCCTTTTATCAGAAATCCATCATTTTCTGGAGTTCTTAAAACATTCAGTGTATTTTACATTTAAATAGAAATGAGGCCTCCTTGAAACAAATTCATTCTGGTTGGCTTTGCACATTGATGATTAAAGAACGTGGTTTCAATTTTTTTTTGTCTCATTCTGAGTAATGTCTCATTAGATTTGCATTTTATTTCTTTCCATATCCATCATGATTTGTGTCACCAGAATGGTTACATAGATGGACAGCTTATTATCAGCTTTAAGTGAGGAAACAGAACACAAGAATGGTTACTAAAAAAGGGAAAGGTAATTAACACTGGGTGCCAGAATATAAATGAAGCTTGACATTTCCATTTTGCTAATCCAAATTAACCCTCGTCTTAATGTTACAGAGTGCAGGAGAGGAATCTTGGCCTCTGCTGGTGTTTCTGCATCCCCTAGTGCTGCATGTCCCGGTGTGGCCCAGCAGTGCCCAGCAGTGCCCAGTGGGGCTGGCGAGGCTTCAGCTGCCGCTGTGGTGGGAGCTGAGAAAGACTCAGGGCAGGTGGAACTGCTGCAGAGCGCCTACACCCAAAGAGAGCTGCAGAGCCGGAGCTGTGGCTCACCCCCAGTGGAAGCTCCTGGTCACTTGAGAATTCACAATTGTCTTTCCAGTGCAGTCTGCTGTCTCCTCCTTCATTCTCTCCTCTAATTGGGCTCCATTATTTGATATATGAAGTGGGAGTGGGAGGGAGGAAGGGAGGGTCAGGGAGGATGAATTAAAATGAATTGAGAAGCTTTATGTGAAGAGAAAAGAGGACTGGAGGGAGCCATGATAACTCTTTACAAATAGTTAGAGGGGCATTATGAAGGGGACAGAGACCAATTACTCTCATGAGTCAGTGCGAGCAGAACAAGAAGTAATGCTGTGTGCTGCTGAAGGGAAACCTGGATTGTGATGGAAACGTTCGTAAGGGTAACACCACAGAAAGAGTCATCGGGGGCGGTTTGTCCTGGCCTTGACTGAAGCACCTGGTCTAGAGTTCAGGCAACTGACATGAAGACTTCCAGGTAATTCCCCAGTACATTAGCTATAAGGTTTTGCTGTTTTCATGTCTACCTGGCATATATTCCTGTTCAATCATGGACATATTTCCTGGCTTTGTATCAACCCTCAATATTTGAGGTGACACCTTAGGAACCCACCTACAGTTTGTTGCTCCTTTTGATTGTTCAGTTCTCATGGAAATGAGGGGAAAAGGAGAAAATCTAGGAGGGACCTGAGTGGGCATCAGGGAGTGTATTAACATTTACTGAGCTGGGCACAAGAATCGCTCAGGAAATTAAAAGCAGGATGATATTTTGAGGTGATAAACATTAAAGTATGAAACTTGCATTTGACTCAGATCCAGCCTCAATTTTTCCTTTCTAAGCTGCAGTTTAAGAAAAACTGAACCTTTGCCAGTGACAAGTGCAGGCTCTGGACTCTTGCAAAAGGGAGAAGGAATTAAATTATATTCGTTGGTGATGAAAAACACAAGAAATGCAGAAAGAAGACAAAGGAAAAAGGTAACCATGGAGGTGAAACAAAAAAGTACAAGAGTTTCCTTACACAAACTGTTAATTAACACAATGTAGTGATTTTCAGGGCGACTCAAAGCTCACTCAAAGCCTGATGGAAGAGGTCAGGCAAGGTGCATGCCCTGGGGGCCTTTGACACGATGCAGGGTGAAGGTGGTGGTGCATACCTGTGCCCTGCTCTTGGATGAAGCCTCAGCTTTCCACTGGTGAAGTTGTAAGCCTTTTGCTCTGTTGGGTTTCTGTTTGGTTATTATTTTCCTATGGCCTTTTCCTATGGTTGGAAATACACTCAAAGAGGGTGTAAAGCCTGCTGCAAAGGCAGCATTTGTTTGATAAATCAAGTACCCTAAATGGGAAACATAAAAGCCTCGGGTGGTTGGTTGGCTGGCGGTGATTTTCCTGTTCTCGGGGGGTGTGTGTGGTTCAGTGGTAAGAAACAGTGTAAGCCTTTGTTGAACACAAACTGGGAGCGACATGCAGCGTTCCCCCGTGTCCAGGCCCAAGCCCAGGCTCTGCGGTCCCTCCCTGCTGGGGCACCATCCCTCTCCTGTTGGTTTTCATTCATTCAGCCTCTTCAGCAGAATGATCCCCTGAGTAGGCAATGATTCAATCACTGACTTTCTCTCCTTCCCTTTCATAGCTGTTATTGGAGGTACAGCTGTCACTGCATCCATACAGGGGAAAGAGATGATCAGAGGGGGAAAGACAGGAAAACACCATTTAAGAAATGAATGCAACGTTATGATGCCTCTGTTTGCCCGAGAAAGAGAGATTTTTATGCAGCTTTTGGCATTTACAAATCCTTTGTGAAAAGGTCACCCTGTAGTTGGAATCTTATTAATACAGAAGAACGGCCCAGAAAATGTCATGTCTTTTTACCCTGATATTTACCCAGAAAGGAGTGACTCAGCACCTGGAGCGCCTCTGGCAGGATGGCATTAATGAGCTGGGATCTGTGGGTTTGGCAGGCGGTGACAGTGCCAGCACTGGCAGTGACCCCGGGGGCAGAGGGTCCGTGCGTGCACACCCTGCACCTCTCTGACTGCAGGGAGGCAGCCCATTAACTGCCCACTGTGTGCAATGTGCATATATGTAGCCAAAAAAAAGGCAGACTAAAAAAAGCATGTAACTGTTCTAGAAACACACGCACATTTTGTATGGGTATGGGTATAAGAGCACCCAGCAGGACATGGTGATGGAGTTTGGGCAATTAAAGGCTCAGCGCTCTCAGGATTCAGGCTGCGAGGGCAGTGTGTGGTGCTGCAAGGGGAAGGCAGAGTACCCAGTGAAAAAGACACCACAAATGCTTTTCCTCTGGAAAATCACTAAGAAAAAGTTTTTCTGTCATCTGCAGTTTATATTTCAATCTTTAATCTACTGCTTTTAGTTGCGTTTGTGTTTACCTCCTTCAAGAGAATTTTCTTTCAGTTTGCCTTAATGGTGACTCATTTTACCTTTAATATGTTTTGGCAGAACTGAGATATTTATTTTAGCAGAGTAGTGAGAAGAGTTTTGAGCGTGTTAGTGATCACTGCGACTCCTGCCGTGTCACAGCGTGTTGAATGCCCTGGCTCGGGCTGACCCCACGGAGCTCTGAGCACACACAGTCAATCACCATCACACCTCACACTGGACACAATTTCTTCATTTTTAATAACTTGCACAGTGAAATATTTTACCAGTTCTGACATGTTGCAGACTCATGCTGAATGGAGCTGGCTTGTTCAGCATTTTCTAACCCATTACAGTGTTTTCATTTCACTTTTCTCTTTACCGGACATGCAAAGCTCAAAGTGGTGTTTATAACACAGAACAACTGTGCCACACCAATCTCTGACTGGGGAAGTTCTCAATATCCACTGCTTCTTTCATTTTTATTTCCTGTGGGATTTATGGCTCCCGCTGCCCTGTCCTGTCCTGTGACCCAAACGTTGCTTTCCCCTCAGGACACAGATCTAGCATGGACACTCATGAAAGGACACACGTTCTCTCTTGGTTATACATGCACCGCTGCTCACTCACAAGCTGACTAAACCCGGCAAAGTCATGGGCAGAAGGTCTCTGGTGCTCACCTCACAGCCAGCATCATGGCCAGTCAAAGATTTCACAGGAATGTAATTGCATTCCAAGCTGAAATACCCCCAGTCTGGGTTTTTAGAACCACACCCAATTCTCTAAGAGGTACATTTCCCTGCACTGGAGCTATACAGCTCGAGTACCACATTTCTCCTCCTTTCCCCCCTTCTCCCCTTTTCCCACAGCCCACCTCAAGTGTATCTCACCATCACCCTCCTCATGCTCTGCTGCTCAGTGGGGACCTGCTGTCGCTGCCGCCGCTGCTGCCACTCGTGATTGAACCCACAAAGGAACATTGACAGACAGCAAGCAAACCAATGGCTTCTGCATCCAGCTCCAGGACCCCAAGTGAAGGCCACCCACACCTCTGTGTGGGAGCTATTAGTGTTCATATTTGCAAAGCCTTTTGTGAGCACTATAACGATGAACGGTGACAGCTCATGTACACGTGCCTGTGTACACAGACATGCAGACCCCCATACCTTGGAACAGTATGCCAAAGAAATTATGTTTCACATCATTTCTAGTGTCATCTTTGATTAATTTGCATTTCTTTTTTCATTATGGCTCATCCCTCATTTCAAAGGTGTCCTTCAAACCAGAACATGGGAAGAGGACCAAGAAGTGACAGCAAGGAATAATCTTAAGGCAAAGCCCAGGAAAGCCATTCCCACTGCCACATCTCTGGTTTAGCACTCCCACCCCACATGCCACATAGCTCCTTCCCACAGACCGTCTCCTCTTTGGAGAATTTGTTTTCCCAGAACTCATTCATTGTGTCCCAATGGCCACAGATTCTCCTGTTACCCTTATCAGTCAAGGAACAAAGAAATGCCTGAATCAGTGAGATTAGCCGTGGGTCATTTGACAGCTACACAGAGCCACAATATGCAGAAAGAAATACAGCCAAGTGCCATTTACCCACCTTCTCAGCACCACACCCCTCTGCCCCGATGCGATGTGTCTGGGTCACTGTGTTGAAGGAGAAGTGAGTCCCTTCTTGCCCACAGCTCGGGCATCAGAACTAGCGTGGCCATAAACTGGCTGCAGGACATGTCCCCAGGGCTGTGACCCCCTGCTCTCCCCCCGCAGAGGGTGCCCACTCTGCAGGGCCACCGAGGACACCTCTGCCATTGTGCAGTAAATCACAGCTCCACTGGCTACAATATCATTGTTAAAATAGCTTGAGAACATCATAAACAGAACTCATCTGGGGAGATATTTCATCTCAGACTTTGATGATGAGGTCAGCACTGCTCAAACACATCCTTCAGCTACAGGTCAGCCCTTTCCGCACATCTATTTTGAGATATCCATGCCCCATTTGCTAACCCCTGAAGCAGACACAAGACCCTCTGGACTCCTGTCTCCCTAAAATCCTCCCCAAAACTGTTCTCTGGTGGCACAGGTAGATGCTCAGAAAACAAGCACTCACCTTTCTGCTCACGTGTGAATTGTAACACAGAGACACAGTTTGTTCTTTGCCTAATACAGAATTAAACATCACGAAACTCACTGAGTGATATGTTTTGTCCCATGAGAGATTTGCTTCAGAAATACAAAGACAGAAAAATACTCATCTGTCATTATCATACCAGTTTTTAATCATCTGGGAAATGCTGCTTGTTCCCCAAAATGAGCAGGCTGGATGGAAACAATGTTCTACTTCTGCCTCCCCCAATACCTCTCCCTTTTGCCATGGAAACTTTCCTTTTTAATTAGATTCCTTTATTACTGCCCTCTTTTCTACCACATCTTTTCTTGCTGTTAAACTTTTTTTCCCTCTATACATCCATTTTTCATTTTCTTCAATTGCCAAGAGCCACAGCATGTGTCTGTGTGCATATACTGGGAGAAGGGGAAGAAAGAGATAAGAAAAGAATAAAAAGAGAGAAAAGATGGGGAAAATTAATCTGATAATTGTTGGAATAAGTGTTGTCAGTAGCAAAAGTGCTAACGAGGCACTTTTATGAAACCAGAAAGTTTTCCTATTTTGCCAGGATGAGGTTACCCCCACAGTCCCTTCTCCACCCTGGCTGCACCCCAAAAGTGTAAGGGGAGGTCAAGCCCTCACTGCCTGTTACAGCCTCTGCTCTGCCTTAAGGACTTTATACGGAGAACAAACCAAGCAGAAAGAAGTAAATTCTGGTTTCTAAGCCACTCTCAGCTCACTGACGGCTCTGGCCCATGATGCTGAGGAAGGGGGTTGCTGGCCCCAGATCATGTGATGCTGTGGAAGTGCTGATTTGGGTCTTTCATTGATGCATGTTAATGCTTACATTTGCATTCCAACTCCAGTGAAAAATTTATGACTGTTAAACTTCTGTATGTCATAATTAAACACAAACAATAATTTCCAAATAACTGTTTACCATGCTGCATATTCAATTGTGCAATCAGTCTCAGTGACTCTTTTTCCTTGCAAATGAAGGGAGGCGGGCCCGTACCACAGCCCGTGGAAGATGAAGAGTCAATCTGACATTTCAGGAGAGAGTGGTTACATGGGGAATAAATAGATTGAAGCCCTGTCATTCCCAAATAGATGCCACCTCCTCCTGCTATTTGTTTGGAGAAGCCTCCCAGAGAGATGGATGGGGCAAGTGCTGTTCAAACATTAATCTTAATGCACAGAGAGAGGGAAGCAGCTGCTTGCAGAGCTCTGCCAAGGGACCTAAGACCTGCCAGGAAAGCGTGTGAGGTGGTCCCAGCCCTGCCAACCAGCCAGGACCTGCTCTGGGAGGAGACAGGGACCAAGTGACCAGCAGATACCCCCCATGCTTGTGACAAGCTCTACCAACAAGCAGGCAAGGGGATGTGCAGGGAAAGCTCCACTGAGAACCAGCAGAGGAAAAAGACCTTGGCACGAGGACAAAGCGCTGCCAGTGGCCCTGTCCCTGGGCATTCCCGTCCTTGGCAGCTCAGGTGGCTTTGCTGGCAGTGCCCAGGGTGGCCAGTGAGGAACCAGGGGGGCTGTGGGAGTTGAGGAGTTGTTTCATGCTGAGTCAGTGGCACTGTAAGGCATGTATTGTTGGGATTCAGAGCAGCCTGTTTCCTTTGGGGCATAAAACCTGAACTGGTGACCTGCCAATGGGTCGACTGATGATGGCTTCACAGGGAACTGCATCTGTCCTGGAAATAAGGTGAATAAAAGACGTAATGGAGTTCAGTGATGCAATACAAATAACAGTGTCCTTTTGCATTACTAACAACACACACTATACTGCCTGGATCCCTGTTCTCCTGAGGACACCACCAGGAAACTCTTTGTAAATAGGATGTCTCAGTTAATGTCCTTTGCCAAAGAGTGCATTAATCACCCTTGTCAATGCAGTCTCGGGAGTAAGGACTGTGCTGGGTGGGAGGAAGCCGTCCCTCCCAGTCTGAGCTGTGTGGGGACTGTCCACAAGCCCACATCTCCTCCATGGCTGCAGCTGAGACTGCAGCACCCTCCGCTGCCACGGCTGCGGAGATGCCACCTGCGGCAGGTACCACACGTGCAGGAGAGCCGGAGTCACAGCAACTCTGGGTGCAGATGGGCACAACCCCCTGGGGGGCTCGCAGAGGGGCTGTGAAGAGCAGGAGGTGATGGAGAAGACCTCTTTGCAGTCCCTGAGCTCTGCTGCCCCTATGAGCAGGTGTCAAGGAGTCTGAAGTGTGCTTGTTAGCTCAAGAGCTTTCTAATGGGTTCTGAGGGATTTCTTCTCTAGATTGTGGGTTTATATTGTCCCCAGGTCCATTCTAGTGACTGGAAGCTATTTCCACTCAGAGACTTTGTGAAGCTGAATATTGTCCCAGATTGAGTCCCTACAGATGGTTTCTGTAACTCAGTCCCTGCTCATGCAGAGAAGGACAGGGCTGGCAGCACATGAACCCTGCTCTGTCCCCCTGCCAGTAGGGCCAGGTGTGCCCCATGCAGCAGCCAACAGGGGCATCTCCCAGTGAGATCGTGTGAGCTCAGCTCTTGCCATAGCCAGAAGATTTCAGCTCTCGGGGCTGTCAGCTTGCTGACTTTCACAAGGACTGATTCCCTAATTAAATTAAATTCTTTAGCAGTATTTAATGTTGCATATGCAACATTAATTTTTATGCTAGCATGATGAGTGCCATATTCACACTTGTTTATTTTCAGGGTGTTAACCCAAACTCTGTTGTAAACACATTTGCACAGGTCAAAGTAAAGCATAAAAATCAACAAAAATATTTTCATCATGAAGATTTCCAGTTCTACAGTACACGTGATGAGAGTAAGAATGTCTTGAGAGCAGGAGAGGCTGTTGAAGGGCCCTGCTGCTCTGAGACTTGTCATCCCACAGGGGGGCTGCTGTCACAGCCATATCCAGCAGCAAACCCTAGCTGGGAGTTTAACTAACCCCAGAACCTTTTGTCTTCCCTTCTGGCTGAGCCCCGTGTCCTGCCTGGGCAGGAGGCTCTACGTGGGGTGAAAAGTTTAAGGGAAGGAAAACGCTCTGAAAGGCACAGAAACCCTGGCTTTGGACTGCACAGATTCAGAGTGCTCCCACCGGGACCTCAAAACCGTGTCAAACAAATGCAATTTATTGTCTCTTTCCTGTCTTCAGTCCCTAACAAAGTTGTTTCCATTATTGGGGAAACCCCTGGAGAAGTGTTAGCCTTGTAAGTAGCCCTTGTAAGTGGAATCAAATCAGGGAAGTGAGCAGACAACGAGCAGAGCAAACAGATTTCATTTTCTATCAGGTTCTATTAGTTTCACAGATAGGTCTCTATCACAGCCACGGCCTGTCTGTGGTCAGAGTGCACCCAACAGACTGAAATGGAGACCTGTCTGCTGATGAGCCTGAGGCTGTCACTGCATTGAGCTCTCAATCTCCAGCTGGGCAGGGGTACTGCAATTCACTGGGCACCAGTCTTACAGACATTCCTGCTAAATCCTGCAGGCAAAGCTCTCTGCAGTGGTCACCTGGTTTACAAATAGCTCCAAGCACATACCTCTGATGTACATCCAGGTGAGATCAACTGCTGCTGAAAAGGTTCTTTGTGCCTTGCTCCTCCACACACCGTTGCAAACCCCTTTTACTCACCAAACTCTTTTCCAGCATCTGTAACACGTCATGGGCAAACTGCCTAAACACCACAGCAGGGACTCACCCAACCCTGGCTGTGGTGGGACACAGACTCCAGTCAGCTCAACAGCCCTCATAGCTACAGAGGAAGCACCATCAGGAAGTGAGGGGAAGAAAATTTACCTTGTAATTGCTAATAAGCCCCGTATTTCCTTGCTAGCACATAAACAAGGGAATTTGGCTCTCTTGCTGCATTAATGCCACTTGTGAAAACTAACTTGGGAGGCTGGATGATTTTTCCAGGGTAAGGAGATGTTCCAATTACCAGTAAATTGCCAGCACTTGGAACAATGCTGCATATTAATTCAAAGCAAGTGAATGTTCATTGAATTACCCAGAAGAGTAAACAGCTTTTTGTGGGGTGTGTAAATAATCCCAGGGTAGCAAAGAAATTGGGAAAAGAGATTTTAAAAACTCAATTGCCTGGACAGAGAAAAAAAATTGAAGGAAGTGAGTACAAGAAAGGGTTATCAGTGAAATGGTTATTTTGGTTGTTACAAGCTGGGTCATGTGTTCGTGATTGGAAGGAGGAGCCCCAGCACGCCATACACCAGCACTGTGCAGGGACTTTCCTGGGACAGGAGAACATGGGGAGCCCCATCGTGGCCCCACAGGCCCTGTGGCTGTCCCAGGCTCCCCCATGGCAGGAGGAACGTGGACCAAATGCTGTGGGAGGAAGCAGGGGATTCAGAGGTTGCTGTACTTTCCACCTGAACCAAAATCCAATGCCTCTCCAGCTCAGTGTCCATTGCAGACACCACTAACGAACAAAGGTTTAATAAATGCATGTGGCTTCAGGAGGTTTTCCACCATTTTCTTTTTTATCCAACTCAGCTGCCTCATCACTGCGCTAATGCACTAATGGACACTTAGCATTACCTAACTTCCGACCTAATGGGCACAGCAAATAAGTGAAAGGCTCATAAAATCAAATTTACTGAGCATCATTCCTTTTGCTGTCCATTAACTGAAACTATTTATCAGGTTAAGCAGATCCAGGGTATGGAGCTATATTCATCTTGTATGAATGCTGTTACACAGACATTTCAGGGTCTCAGGCTCTCCAGCACTTGCAGGGAAGTGTTGTGAGGACAAGCTCTCGCTCCTGGCGGTGATTTCAGAAGCCTGAGGGGGGCACCAGCCCTGTGAGATGGGTGGGTTTCTCTTCCTTCAGGCATGAAGGAGCTCCAGTCAACTGGCTGCTGCAACATTCCCCGGAAGAGGAAAGTGCTGTTAACCTTAATGACAGTGCCTGGTTTATAAATACCAAAACTAGAGACAGATTAGATGAACTTTAAAAACTTCCATGTATATATATTTAAAGGGTTTTTCCTTGGTAAGTTACTTTTTTCCTTTCTAAACTCCCAAGGCCCAAGTAAAGCCAGTCAATATGCCATTACAATCATTTGGGGACCAGTAAAGCTTTGAAAAATAGCATTTGCACTGTGGATTTAAAGAAATCATTTGAACCATAGTAAGCCTTGAAGATAACTTTGAAATGTATTTTTATTTCTCAATAATTTCTTGAGAACCATTAAAAGAAATGAAAACTCTGCACCCTGGACAGACACAGGCTGGTAAAGCACTGTGAGGGGGGAAAAGATATTGTCAATACTTAGGAAAGGATCTCAGGAGTGTTCCCAAAGCACTGTTTTTCTAGCAGAGGAGACAGCTGCAGCTCTCCTGTTCCCATGTCTGTAACCCCATTGCCACCCCAGAGCCTCACCCTGCACCTTTGGGTGCTGCTGGTCCCTCTTGCTGGCACAGGTGGGGGTGCTGCAACCACAAAGCACAAGCAACTGCTTGTGGTGGTAGTTTCCTGCTTGAAATGGTCTTTGGTCCCCAGAAACCCAGTCCTTCTCTCTCCTTTCTCCTACCAACCATCCCTTTGACTATTTTCTAAAACAAAACAGCAGCTTCATTGCTACCAAGTAATGACATTTCAGGCTTAAAAGCCACGCTGTGCACACAATTTAGAATGAATCAAACAGCCTCTAATGTCTCCTGACCTACTTCTCAGATCCTTCATTGTATCTGCTTAAGATAAAACCGTTGCCAGGATTAAAGCATTCGTGGCATATGTCCAAAGGTCAGAAAAGGCCATGCTGGAACCACAAACCAAGAAAACTCCTCCTGGCAGTTTCAGTGTAGTATTTTACCTTTAGGACAAGAAAAAACTTAGTAAAACTGTGAATTATCACACTCGTGGGAAGAGCTGGAGCCTCTCATTGCAGAATGGTGCCCCTCGAGCCAAACCCAGCCTCTGAATACACCTTTCTTCCTGTAAGGTGAGAACAAGACATCAACAGAAATTAGGATCAGGTTTTGCTCTTAAATAACTTGATTTTCTTGAGTATTTATGCTATAAAAGGGAATTAAGTAGTAAAGGATTTGAAGCCGTTAAACAATTACATGCCTGGTTTTCCATTTTCTCAGCTGTGGGTTAATTTGGTCTCCAGCACAGGTGGAACTTTGCAGTGGAGTACCAAATGCATTTGGAACATTTCTCAAGCACTTCCAGTTGGCAGCAGAGCAAGCTTGGTTCTGAAGGTCACAGTCGTACCAGCTCTGAGCAGGAACCAGACCCCGGAGAAGTGACAGGGATGCACAGTCTCACCTGTGAGATGCTCTGAGCAACACATCGGAATGAATTCTAAGTGGAATTTTCCCCTTTTTTGTGAGTCCCTCTCTGCGCCTTAAGAGTGACTGAAGCCAAGTGTGGCATCCCACTGAAATGAGAGCAGGGTCACCCTGCCACCCTGTGCCATGGCAGTGTTCTGGGGTGATGTCCAAGCCCCAGCAGAGCCTGGCAATGCCAGCCCAGTGGCCCCCAGCAGTGCCCAAGGCTCCGTGTGGATCCCAGGCACGGCCGTGCTGCAGCTGCTTACTGGGGTTAATGACAGTGAAGTGAGGAGCAGGAGTACAGTGTGAGCTGGTTTTCAGTTAATTTAGCAGATGATGTCAGCTGTGCAGGCTCAAGCTATTTCTATTCCCCCCATTAACCTCAGCTCTGACATATTGTGCTGCTGCACTTCGGGGACCATTCATCAATTCCCAACTCCCAGTGACACGGCTTCCATTTCACTGATGGGGACTGAAGAAAAATTCCATTGTTTCCGCAGGATCAGGCCTCCAGGAAGCCATAGTGCTGCTGGAAAGGGGGACTCAGACACCGGTGCTTGGCCCTTTCAGTTGGGTCAATATCTGAACCAATGCCTGCTATGAGTGGACACCAGGCAGTTGGGAAGGCCTCTTGTAGATGAGCTGAAAAATTGCTGTCTCAAGTCCTCAGGGTCTGTGAGAATTTGATTATTTGTGTTTAATTAGTTTTGTCAGAGATGGGCAAATCTTACAGTTCCACTTAAAATCTTGCCACCTTCCTGAATACTGAATTTCTGTTCCAGCAGGAATAGGACTTTCAGTCTGAAGCCCCTGTACTGTCAAGATGGCATGAGATATGTAATGTGGGAGAAATATTTCTGATTTTTCAGAGGAAGCTTCATTATTTCAATTTTCTCATGTTCTGGAGATGAAAAAGAACTCCCATACAGGGAGTCCACTGGAAGAGGGAAAATTTTGATTACTTCAAAGGCTCTGTTTGAACAAAATATAATTTCACTTGAGCCTGACTTGTGGAAAGTGTCAGAAAACCAAAATATTCAATTCTGAAAACACAAACAGGCACTCCTCCTTGAGCATCCCAGAATGAGGCTGGAATGCTGGCCCCTTCCCAAAGTGTTTTTTCCTTCCAAGTTCTCCCTAGAATACACAGTTTTTGGAACTCTGTGGCCTCAAACACCTGCAGTTACAATGATGCCACGGTTAAGAGCTGTGTTCCACAGGAAGTCAACCCATCCAGATCTGGGCAATTCAGCCCTTATTACTTATTTATGAGAGTTAATTTCATGTGCTGGCATTTCACAGGCCATATGGAGAAGCGGCTGCCCGAGCCAAGCTGCAGGCAGCTCTCAGCTGCCTTTTAGTTTTTGTTGTTGTTTTAAATAGTGCAGCTCGTGACTGAAGCAAGGTTAATCACTGCTTTTACTAAGAAAAATTACTTCTTGAGAAACCCCAAATCCTCACCTCCCAGGCACGATTATGCCACAGAGAGCTGGTGTGCCCCAGCCAGGGCTCCGGCTGCCTGGTGCCCCAGGATTTGCAAACCCATTGGCTTGGTAGGTACAGTTACAGATAATCAGATGTTGGGTATGTGCAGCCACGTCTATTAATTTTCCCAAGCACCAGTTCCTCCTGGTGTTTGCTCATCTGATGGTGACTGACAGGGGAACAGTCCAGAGTGATTTGCCATCACAGGCTGTGCGCTGCACACCCGGCAGCTCAGTCCCTGATGCTGTGTTCTGTGCCACCACTATCGCTGAGAAACCTTTCCTCACCAGCATCTTCTCTTAAATTTGGGGTCTTTGTCACTTTTGGGGAGCTTTTTGTAAGGGTATCAAGGCCCAGATTTGACCAGAAACACTTATTGTGTAAACAAAGCTAGATCTGTGCAGACTGGGGATTTGCATTGCTTCAGCTGCCTGATAAGCTGATCCCTGACATCCATCCATCCAAAAATATGCATCCAAAAATATACAGTATATTTCAGTGTTACTCCTTTTCAGATGAGGTATGTCTCCAAAGATAGCACTGAGATAGATTCACAGGAAGGTTGTGGCACTTCTGGTATTTGCTGTATGAGAATGACATTTATGATAAGAAGAATGGAAGACGTGGAGCAGTAATGATGGAAATAACACTTCACTGGAGACAGAGAAATTACATAAGGAAATGAAAGCCGAAATGGAGGGATGGCAGGAAGGGGACCAAGGCGGTTGGGAAGCAGAGGAGTGCTGAGGTGGGCTCAGGGAGCAGCTTTTCTCTGGGGTGGGATGAGGAAGAGATCAGCCCCTGCTGTTTGGCACTGGTGGGGACCTGAAGGAGTCCTGAGTGAGCCCCCGGAGTCTGAGCACGTGGGTACAATAATCAGCCAACTCATTCCCGCCGTGCGTCCTTCCTCATCACAGCACAAATTTCCTCTCCTTTTCCCCACATAAATCTCTTTTCCCCTGGAGATTTCCATGGCTAGTGGATCCTACACAAAGCTGTTTGTTTTCTTCATTTATGAGGTATCTTTGATCTATCTGTGAAATGCTACAAACACTGTAATAGAAAACTCTTCTCATTACAGTCTGAAATTAAAATTTAGTAGAAGATGCACAAAGCAGAATAAACTTTCAATTAAAATCTAAACACTGTATGGAGAAAGAAAACTGGAGGGAGCTCCTAGGTTTCTTTGCATTAAAAATGCCTGAGATTTAATTTCACTGTGACATCTCCTTGGAATTACACTGCTAATTGATCAAATTTTGTCTGTCTGTTATTTAAACTTTCAATAAAACTTAGATTAATGGAAGGTGTAATCCTCCCGGGCAGAACAAATAGTCCCATTGTTCATGTCAGGTATGGAATAGCAATGCCCCCACTAACAGCTTCTGCATTCAATCTGGGAACAAGAAGTTAATCATAAGAGTGTGGTGATTCCTTAATTGCTTGAATGAAATTTTCTCTGTGTGCCATTCTCCCCACCCCCAGTCTCCACAACTGCTGCTACAGATCTTTAAAACCACACAGGCAGCATTTCCAGGACTGACTTGCTTTGATCCTGATGCAAATGAAACCCCAACTTGCTCTATCCATGGTCTCCCAGAAGGATAGAAGCACCTTCGAGGGAAAAAAGCAAGCAATAGCTTTATGGACTCACAAAATAATGAGGTTGAAAAGGCACTTAAGATCCCCAAGTCCAATTGTTCCCCCAGCACTGCCAAGGCCACGACTAAACCCTGTCCCTAAGTACCAAACCTGCATGTCTTTTGAATCTATGCAGGAATGGGGACTCCACCACTGCCCTGGGCAGCCTGTTTCAGGGCTGGACACCCTTTCCATGGAGACATTTTCCCCAGTATCCAATCTAAACCTCCCCTGACACAGCCTGGGACTATTTGCTCCCGTCCGTTGTGACCTTCTAGAGCGGATGATCACTGCAGTAAAAATTAGCTCCCATCTCTGGAACCACAGAGAAAGAAGCTTGAGCCAGGAGCATCCCACTCTGCTGGAATGCCCAAGGAACCTCTGTGCATCCCTACAGCTTCTGGACTGGCTGAGGGGGACCCAAAATTCATATCTCGCTGTGTGGACATTACTGTTGAAGAGCCTCTTGGCCACACACCAGCTGGACCCCAACAATTGCTGAGAATCTGGCTTGCACAGGCATCCACAGGAGCTGCAGCTGTAAAGGAGCCCTTTGTTAGCGCAGGGGACCTCGACCTCCAGCTTTGGAAGATTTGGTGATTTTCCTACACAATGCACTTGCTGACACAATGTATTTTTGGATGCTTCTGGGGGTAAAACCGTTTCTCTATTTCAAGCTGAGTTTGAATAAATTATAGAAAGCCTCTCCAAGATGCAGAATGCTTTCCAAACTGCTTATTTTAGTTTTCCATATCAGTGAGGACTAAAATCTCTTGCATTTTTAGAGAAAGTGATCAACAGTCAAAGTGGCACCCGTGGGCTGAAATGGTTCTTGCTCCAGAAAACTGGGATCAGTCTTGGACAAGGAACACGCTCCACCAACACGACAACACCAACACTGTTCACAGATAATAATATTAACATACTGCAAAGAATTAGAGCCCATTTTTTACCATTCTTTTCCACTGTGAGAGCAATGTATCTGTGCCAAACTGTTAATATCCACAAGAGGAGGAAATCATGCAGTATTTTTTTCTGATTTCTGCCTTTCCAGCAAATTTCTCTCTGCCAGACAAAGACCTTTTGTACTACATCTAATAAAAGCTGAAGAGGAGCACTAACAAGAGGGAGGAAGAATTCAGGAAGCAACACCTAGTTTGTATTCCTGCAGTGGAATTTGTTTGTTGTGAAGTGCTAAATTAACTCGCATTAATTCATTGTGAAAACAAGCTGTAGAAAATAGCAAGGAACTTACAGTTTCTTCTGAATTAATGCTGCATGGTAGCACTTTATTTTAAGAATAATTAACGGTAACTCAATGGTGGAAAAATCAGTCTTTTGATGCCTCTGAAGCACGTCAGTGGTAGATGGCTATGGCTGTACCTGCTGGGAGTCCTGCGTAAAATATAGTCAAATATTTTCATAGCTGTGATTCATCTTTTCATCCTCCGAGTCCTGTGCTATATTTATTACACATACACTTTGGGAGGAGAAAAAGGAAAAATCTGGTGTAGCTGAAATAGGAATAAAAGGGTCAGTTTAAGGCACTCTGCTCCCACCAAGCCAGGTGTCACTGGGACATTACTGTGGACAAGAACTAGCAGGAGGGATGCTGATCCACAGCTCAGATTGTAGATCTCTGGACTTCCCTCTGGCCTGACAAAGGTGGCAGCCCTTGGAGCCTGAGGCCTCCATGTCTGGCCAGGGCTGTGCTGTGCTCCCTGCAGGGGCTGAATATTGCTCAGCTGAAACATGGGACCGTCTTCTTTGCTGGGTTGAGACAGGGCCTGTGGTGGGGGCCTGGCAGGAATCTGCATAAATGACTGATCCAGGTGAGTGGCACACACCATCCTCGTTAAACTATCAGTGGGGCTAGAAGTGAAAAAGATTCATGTCTGCTGCAGGAGGCTTTCAGGGATCAATATGTTCCAACATATGTTTTAATACTTCCTCTGTTCCCACACGTGTCTCATGGGATTTCTTTATTTATCTTTTTTTCCCAAGGTTATGAAGCCAACTGTTTTTTATGTGCTCCAAGGCAGAGACCTGATTTTCATAATAAATCTCCTTCCTAGAAGGTGAAAAGCATGAAGCTGTGATTCTTATCCAAACAGAGCATGATCAGATTATGCTATGACAGAGCCCCGGCTGCTCCCCGCTGCGTGTTGCTAGAGTGCTCAGCACACCTTCGGGGAGATTATTGTCCCAAAAGGGGCTAAACACAACTTTTGCTTGTCGGGCTTCTGGAACATTTTCTCCTCCCTTTATCCTTTCCCCAGAGGACACTGTGCTTTGATGTCTGTATAACACAGGCACTGAGAGGTGAGTGAGCTGCGCAGATCCATACTGGAAATAAGAAAAGCTGTCCTCTGCAGCACTGGAGGAGGAGGGAGAGCAGCCCAGGGAATGGGATTTGATAGGAAAGAAAGGGAAAAGGGCATGAGACTGTGTGGAAGCGCGTGGGAGATGCAGAGCAGCCCTGGTTGTGCTGGCCAAGGAGCACAAACCAGTTCTCAGCTGCTTGGTAACACAGCATCTGAGGCTCATGTGCTTGGTAACTAACCCAGCTCCTCATCAAACTAATTAATTGAGAGAGCCCAAGGGGCCACTCAAAGCCAGTTCATGGCAGGATGCTGTGAACAGCCCTCGTTGCTCAGTGCAGAACATAGGACTGGGCTCTCCAAAACCCAGTTCAGCTGTGGGTGGGTGGGGTGGGTGCGCTGGAGCTGTGCCAGGAGTGGGGTGGCTGCGACCCCCCGGCCCCTCGTGCTGCTCTGATGCTCCTGGGCCGCCTGGGGAGCTGGGATGCTCTGGCCTCCCCACCCCTGCTGGCTGGCCCCAGAGGCACAGTGGCCACTGCTGCAGCCCAGGGTCACCAAGGCCACACAAATCCTCTACCCGAGGTCATCTTGTCCTTCTCTTTCGTTCCAGGGAGGTGCGATCAGCTGCTTCGGCAGTAAATGGGGTGATGAACAAACCGTGTGTGACACCTCCCACGTCTCACGGTGCTGCAGTTCGCTGTGGAGTCCATCACTGCTGGGTGGGAAGGAAAGACAGGACGTTTTCACACCCTGCTCTCATTAGCTGTGTGTGTATGTGTGTTGCTCTTTTCTCCGGCACTTCTTCCCCCTCTTACAGCAAAACCATAGGACAGGAAAGGAGCACTGCTGGATTCAAACCTGGGCCTTTATACAAGAAATCTCTGTATTCCAAGAATCCTATCCCAGGGGCTGAATAATAGGATAGAAACAATGATTGCATGAAATCCAAAATCAACACATGAAAAGAAGTCTTTGCAATTGCAGAACCCTACCCAAGAGAGCTCAGACTGTCCCAGCACTGCACTGGAAATGCTATATATTTGTATTTACACCACCATATAACTGCCTTCAGGCAGCATGACAGCCCTGTCATTTTCTAAGTGTATAATGTATGGTAAATACAGGTCTCTGTCAGCACAGAAAGGCACACAAGCCAAAGGGCGGGAGGAAGCACATGCTGCTCTGGTCCCATTTCACATGCCAGGAGGAGGGATTTGGAAGGACCTTTGCTGTTCTTGCTGCAGCACATCCCTGCACTGACACCCATGGTACCTGTGCCTGGTACCATGCTGTGGTGGGGAGGACTTGAACTTGCATCTCCCAGCTATCCTACGCAAAGTGCAGAATTGTCATTTGTAACCTAAAATTCCCGCTGAAATCTTCCTTGGATAATAATTTCTGTGCCCTCTGCCCCTTTGCCCTCACTGAAGTGCGTGCTTTCATTGAGCCCCGGGGCAGGTCCCTGCTGAATGCGGGAGTGTGTCTGGGAAGCAGAGTGAGCTGCTTTCAGTCAAACAGCTGCTGGGCTGACTGGTTTGATTTCACCTTACAGCAGGAAGTGCTTGTGAGAACAAAAACATCCAGCAGGTGCTGAAACCTTATTCCTAAAGTGTGAGATCGCCAGGATGCAAGGCCAGCTCAGCCGGGCACGCCGCAGGCACAGCCCTGCCCAGCAGCTGGGGAGGATCTGTGAGCCCCCAGCTCTGACCCGCTGACCGAGTGCTAACGAGTCATCACCAATTCCTCATTTGCATCCTCAACAAGGGGGACTGGCCCGGGCTGTGCCTTTCTCTCGTTTGGACAGCAAGTGATAACTGAATCTGACATGATGACACAATTTCACAGCTCATGGGCCCTGGGAACAGGGACTTCTTTTTGGCCATCCTGTCTGAGAGACCATTTGAAAATAATTAAAAGATGGAACCTTTTATGTGGTTTGTGATGCTTTGCTCAAGTTTTTAATTAACCTATCTTACTTTCAGCTACTGCAAATTCATTTTACCCTCACTGGCGACACCATACTGGGATTGATTATAACGCAGTGGGGACCCAGCCACACGGCTGCAGGGCCCTGGCCGTGGAGCTCCTTTAACCCCTTGGCCACTGGTGCCTCCTCCCTAAGGGGACGTGGGGCTGCTCGGAGGGTGGCGAGGTGGCTGGGAGCAGGTGGCAGCAGCAGGCAGAGCACACTGTGCCAGATCCTGGCCGGGCACAGCCGGGGAGCCGGGCAGTGCATCCATCACCACTCCTGCCAGCGCTGAGGCCAGCCCATTCATCAACCAGGCAATTGGAAGCAGCAACGGGGGCACGGCCAGGACACGTCTCCGTGCTGCTGCCATTGGGAAGGGAAGTGCCAGGCTGAAATTAGTCACCCCGAACCCTACAGTCAGAGAGACACGGGTCCTTCGGAAGGGTAATTGGCTCCATCAATCTGTGAGGAGACGCTGAACCACTCAGACGGTGTTAAGTCAGTGGGGAGGGAGGTATAAATGTCACCTGGCATTAATGCTGCTGCCTCTAAACTGCAAGGGAAGCTGCTCTGCATCAGCTCAGGGCAGATCTGCAGTGGCAGAGAGTTGGGGAAGGTGGAAGACAAGCACAAGTCATGATGGTCCTGCCAAGAGAGGCTGTCAGAAGGACCAGGGCAGGAAAGGACTTAAAGCTCTCCTGTCTTCCCGAATCCTGCTTCCTCTACCAAAGCTGCCATCAGAATGAACTCCTGTTCCAACTGCTGAACATGGGGGTTTCTCCATGAAGGTGCCCAGGCTGAGCTGTGCATCCCCTCTATGTGACCACGGAGCACCACGATGCCCCTGGCCAGGACATGTGGCTGACTCCTGGCTGACCTCCCCCAAAGAAATTGCCCCTTCTGACTGTTCAGCACTGACTGGTAGAAGCAGCAACGCTGTGACTCCTGGCACTTCCACACAAGGTCACAATATGAACTTGATATTGAACAAGGGCCTAAAACAATTTTTGGCAAGTGAAGAGACTTATAGCGTGCTCTGCCAACAGCTTTCCAAGAGGCATTGGAATAGGCTGTGCTAATAAACCCTGTGGAGAGCCATTGCACGGGGGAAATGCTGAATCATTGCAGCTTCCTCTGAACAGCCACTGAGGCTGGATAAATCCATTCTCAGCAACTTCTTTAGGAAATGTTTCTTAGAAAAGTGTTTTTAAACAAAATTGAAATTTCTAGTTCACACCATTAGCTTCAGGAAAGGCTAATTAAGCACAAGCTCTTGGAATAGAAAGATTTTCTGAGTCTGTTTCCAAAACTGTCATAAAATTTGCATTTTCATGATGCTGTTCTTTTCTTAAAAAAACAAGAAACTTCTGCACTCCCGGTCCCACCGCCCTGGGACATTCCTGCAGACAAGTGGCTTCATCTGCTTTTTTTTTTTTTTTTTCCCCCAGCTGGATTTGCCAGAAAAATCCCAGAGGGGACTGGGCCTCCTGCCCCACTGTATTTTCATAAAACCTGAGCCACACCTTAGTAACAGCAATTCTAAAGAAAGTAAAGTGCTGGTGACAGGAAAGCACCTCAACTCCTTATTGAGGAAGGGAAGAAGATAAAAGCAAAAGATTCAGGGAAAGAAAAAATTAAGTTGTTTATAGCAGGAGCTGTCCCTAAAGACTTGAATACCTGTGGAAAACGTGAGAGTGAAATAAGAAAAAGATTTATTGAGTCTCAAAGCTTCCAGTTAAATGTGGTGAGAAAAGTGGCTTTCCACTTTTAATTGTCTTTACCACAGTAACTGTGTGTCAGTCTCTTCTAAGAGCCTATTAATTCTGTAATTTAGTGCTAGCAAGAGCTGGGAGACAGACAGAACCACCACTCCTTTTTTTCTGAATTCACTGACTAAATGTCATCGGGCATCAATACTAGGGGGGCTTTCTCCTTCAAGGCTTTAAATACTAAAAATTAAAAACTTTATTTATAGTTTACTGAATAAAAAAGTGCTGATGATGCCCTGATTTTTCAGCCTTCTGGTGTGCCTCACAGTTTTTAGATGTTTTCACAGTTCTTAGTCCTTTCTCACACACGGGTGTTATAAATAGAAGCAATGTTTTTGTTAAGACAAAGTAGTTTACATTCCTCCTCCTTGAGGAATGGACAGCTGCTGGACAGTTGTCTTGACCAACGGGATGGGAGAGGTATCAACCTTCTCCTCCAATCCCTGGTCTGTGTAGAAATACTATAGAAATGGAGTCAGATGTTGTAACAAGTAGTTCGTGCCTTTTCACCAGACAGTGTGTATGTGTGTGTGATTGTGTGTCCAACACAACGTGCTGGCACATCAGTTAACAGAAGGGGTGCTATGACATTGTATGTTGGTGTGCTAATTGTGGCTAAAAATAACCTGACAGGTCCGAAGAGCTGTTGAGTGAACCATTTCCCAGGCAGGAGAGGGAATTAGCTTGTTTAACTGCTGCAGCTAGATGCAATGTATGGGTTTAGCCATAGTTTTAGAGTTTATTCTGAAACTAGCTAGAGCTGGTAATAGAGCTGTTAAGATAGAGACAGGCCGGTAGGTGGATTTCTTGATGTTTGAGGTTGTATAACAAGGTAACTGCCAAAAAACCCCCATTACCTCAGAACCAGCAGCAAAACAGCGTTCATATTTGAGTCTTTACAAATCAGGAGGAAAGATACTTGAAGAAATAAGTAAATCAAAGCCATGGGTCCAAGAGGAGCAAGAGGACCTGCAGGAGCACTGATATCCCCCCCAGCCACTGGGGAGCTGCTGGCACCCACAGCTATTTCCGAATGGTCAGTTCTTCCAAATAAATCACTGGGTGCCCCTGGGTCACTTCTGTGTCTAAAACAGCATCAGCAACAGGACTGAAGGGTCACTTTGAACAAGCACTGGCACCGGAAACGAGAGCTTCTGTGTGCTTATGGAGGAATGCTGAGGGTGTACCTCAATCTCACACATCCATTCCAGCTCTTTGTAAATCATTTAATGTAAACCAGGATGCAATATCCCCATATCCCTCCTGCAATCCATAGGTGGAATCCTATAGGAATGTTTTCCATTATTTGCTGGCTCTTTCAATTTCCCAGGCCTGCTGGAAACCATGGGGGGGTTTCATTACTGGCAAAATCTGAAATCTAGATAAGTCATTTGCTTATCTGAATGTATTTCACGCAGTGCCTCAGCCTGATTCACAACTAAACTTCCTTTTTGGTACCATAATTTTCAGTGCAATTGAAGTGGAATTTTGTACGTACCTGTTGTCAGGGTGCTGCAATCCCATGGGCAGGACGGTGCCTCCTCCTGCTGAGCTCCTTCTGATCACCTGGGATGGTCCCTGTGCAGCCCCTCTGCATCGAGCAGGGCATGGGATACAGGGTACCCCAGTGCTGGGCACAGACACTGCTCCCTCCACTGCACTGGTGGCACACACACCTTGGCTGCACCACGTGTCACTTTGTCCTCCAGTGCCAGGTAAGCAAGCAGAACGCCTTATCCTGTCTGGCAATTTATTCCCCACTGATTCTGTCAGAAGCCCAAAAAAAAAAAACCAACCCACAAAAAACCCCCACAAAAAAACCCAAAACCAAAAACAAACCACCCCAAAAACCCAAAACACCCTTAGATTCAAGGTTTCAGAGTTCAGGACTGATTTTTGTGCATATACTTTGTTCCTCACTTTAGAACCATCAGGTTTTCTTTCTCCCAGAGAACATAAACAACTGAATTTTAAACCAGACTCAGCAACTAACGTGACATTGTGAAGGACACACCAGCACTTATCATCTCTCCAGATGAGTTGGTAAGTATTTATAGAAACATTTCCTCCCTGGCACAGCTTTAACTAAGCAATGTATCTAATTTCCTCTGGAGAAATGTGTTGGAGAAATCAGAAAGATAAGTCTCATCATAAATAGTAATAAATAACTACTCTGGTGTAGTTGCTTATTTAGTGAAGTTATTTGAATATTAATGGTTTTACAGGTACAGTCACAGGTTAAAAATCCATGACAATAATACCACAAAACTAAATCCAGGATTCTATGGCCTGAATCACAAGGCAGGATGTGGACGATGTTACTGGAGACAACAATATATGGAATAACCCAAACCTTGCCTTAAACATCAGAGACTGCATGGAGGGCTGCTCCTGGGAAGCACAAAAGCTCCGGTCACTCAGAGCAGACAACTCACTCCCATGGGCACAGGCAGGCGGAGGGGCAGGGGCACAGGGCCAGGCACGGGGGGACCTGCTTGGCTGGGGCACGGCTGCCCGTGAGGCAGCAGCCTCGGCTGTAGCACAGAAGCTGCAGGGCTGGGCTCAGCTGCAGTGACCCTGGGACAGGAAGGACCAGCCCCGGCGAGGGGTGGCCCTGGTGGGGCTCCCCCGGTCTCCCTGGTGCCGGGGTCCCCATCTCGATGCTGAGATGGAACTCCATGGAATGCACCCTGTCCTCTGCACACAGCAGTGATGCCTTTGGTTGCTTTGATGTTAGCAGCAGGAGACATCACAGCAGTGCTGAGATGCTTATTATCCCCTTGGGTTCTTTTCTTTTATTCATCATGAGTTTCAGCCTGTTGTATAATATACGTTTTTCAAGTTAAGCATCAAAACAATGAATACAAATGAGCAAGGAAGTGTTCACTTGCTGAAGGAGGAGAATTACTAAGAGCAACACTGCGCAGTATTATAATGCATTTCCACTACTACACTGTTTGTATTAATGTATTAGAGACATCTACAAAGACAAATTGCAGCTTAGTTCAAAGGGAAGAACACTCAAATGCCTGTAAAACGCTGCAGGCTGCTCTCAGAGATGCTCTCCCTGAAACAACATTTGGATTTCAGATCTCTCCTGGCATCAAGGACAATATGCTCCTGCTCCCTTTTCCCAACCACACCGGCTTATGAGAGCACGTGGGTGCTCACAGGCCCTGAGGAGAGGGATGGCCACTGTCCCCAGCCCAGGACAGTGCCGGGCTCTTCCAGCCTCACTGACCTGGATGCACAGACAGCCACGGGCAGGACTGAAAGCACTGGCTTATCCCAGTGAAGACTTTGTTGCTAAATATAAAGTAGCATCGAAAGCCGCATGAAGGTCTCCCTGGAACCGTCTCTCCCCTTCAGCATTTAGAGATTCTGAATTTCCCAGGAGAATGGACAGACAGCCCCTCAGACTGTGGGACACATGACTCTCCCCCTTTCCACAGTGCTGCTGTGGCTCAGGAGCAAACGCATCCTTTTGGAAATGCCATTTCTCACCAGCACCAGGGACCCTGCAGACAAAGAGCAGTAAACCCAGGCTGGGAACACAGAGGTCACTCAGTGCCATGAGATCTCTGGAGAGATGAATCAGATGAACCATTTTCAGGACATTAAGATGGTTTACAAATCCAGTCAATTTTTATTTCGTTTTGAATGAATTTGTGTACGTATTTTCTTTTGCCCTCTGCAAGCACAGTCATCCTTTCTGATCTCCTTCCATCTCCCCCTGGCATATGGTATTTTCATCTTGCTAACAGGATTACATTTGCCCTGCCAGGCTATAGCAGGCACCCAGTTTCGTCCAGACTTCTACTGCTTCTCTCATGAATGTGCCTCTATCAGCAAATGTCAGCCCTGGAGCAGGGAGGTGTGAGAGAAGGAAAGAGGAAAACAAGAAAGGGGGAGAAAAAATGGAAAGAAAAGGAAGAAGAGCGTTAATAGCAGCTGTTGGGAGCACAGAGTCGCTGGGGGGCTCCTGGGGCTGGAGAGTCCCCAGCAGCACTGTGATGCGAGGGGCAGAGCCCCGTGGCCACAGGGAGAGGGGATCCTCTGCCACAGCCCAGTTCACATCCTGCTGTGCCCTCCCGGCTGAGCTGGGGCTGAGCATCACCCACAGCGGCGTGGGGAGAGTGGGAGGGGGCAGAGGGAGCCAGGGGCTGGTCAGTGCTGCACATCCTGACACAGTGCTGGCTGGGAGCAACCAACTAAATAAACGGTTTATTTTTCCTGGCTATCTCATGTTCATGAAAACAGCAGAAAACCAGCTTTGTTATTCCTTAGGGTATCATCTCCCTCAGTGTTTGTGCCAGTTAAAAGGGACAGGACAAATTCAGCCAGTCTACAGGTATGTGTATCCCGGTTCTGTTTGCTGTGAGCCAGGTCTCCTCCTCAGCTGGGCTCACCCCTCACTGCAGGTACCGTGTATGCCCACCTGGAGACACATCTCGTTTACATGCCCTTCCCTTCCCTGTACATCTTGCAAGAAGAATTAATTAGTTCAGATGATAAAGCACCATGGGGAAGGAGAATCAAGGTTAATAACATATATTAATAAAATATCAGCAAGGAAAAATGACTAGCCGTGTCCCAGCTAAGCCATCTCCATGATCATAATCTGTCCCTGTCTTTGAAAGTGGTTATATCTCAATAGATCAGGAGGGAAAAATAATGGAGATGAAATAACACTGCAAGGTTTCAGCTCCACATGAATGCTCTGCTTGCTGCTCCACTGGCAACAACCTGGTGTGCCAAGGAGCAAACTGGGTGGCTGGCAGCACTCTGGCAGTTGTTCCCAAAATTTGCTCTGAGGGAGAGTTCAGCCTGGTGCAATACTGCACGCAGATGAGGGACAAAGGCAGCCCCCTCCATGCTGTTGCCAAGGTCCAGCCCTGGGCACAGTGCGGGGCTTCACACCAGCCTTCAGTTCTAGGTTGGGCTTTGCAGAGTTAGTGAGCTGCCAGAGAGCTGTGGTTGTCATGCTGCCTCAAAACATCACCCAAATTCCCCTTTCAGCTTGTTCAAATACATCACTTTATCATTCCCAGTAAGTTTCCCATTAAGTGTTCCCATCAGCAGAGAAGCCATGGAAGCACACCATTTATCTGAGGTTTCATCACTACTTCAACTAATTACCTGTCCCCAAGCCATGAAGCAGCCAGAGAAGCAATACAGGCACCTTCTGTGACAGGCAGGTGGGAAAAAACATTTTATCTTCCCTGCTGCCTCTCATTCTTGCCCGGGAGAGGAGCCAAAGGGCAGGAACACTACAATAACAACAACAGGAAATGCAAAGTCTGTGGAGATGTGTCTGCAAACTGCATTTGCCCATTAAATTGCACCATCAGAAGGGAAACTGAAATTCATCTCACCAAAATAAGAGGAAAGCCTCAATCCAGAACTTACTTTCTAGAGCCAGACCCCGGTCTCCAGCAGCTGGTAAGGGCAGGGTTTGGATGCATTGCTAGCCTAAGGGGATTGATTTGGACATTATAGGAATGGCAGCTCCTCCCCAGTGCAAGCAAAGCAGGAACCTGCTCTGTTCTCTAGCTGCTATTGATTTATAACACTTCAGAAATCTCTCACTATATAGTCTTTTAATGCTGAGCTGTGAAATTAAAAGACATTTTCACACCATTAAAGGGAGGTTAATGTAAGATGAAAAAAGAGAGTATTTGCATTTAATGAGTGAATTTGAAGAGCTCAGCTGGATTTCTTGCAGGTTGTCCCTGGAAAGCTGATTCCTGTACGAGGAAAAGTTTCTTCTTAAAAACAAGTGTGTTCCTCCCCTCTCCAATCCCAAAGCAAAGAACACTTTTTAAGTATACTGAAATACCTATGGTCTGGTTTCAGAATAAGAAATAATAGCTCCAGAGAGCTCCAGGGGGTGAGAAAGCACAAGGAGCCTGGCACGGAGATGACACACCTGTGGCTGCTCATGAGGCTCGTATGTTTCTTTTCACAGTTTTCCATTTTTCTCAAGTCCAAGTGCTGCAGCATAGCACGAATACATTAACTTTATGCATAACTGAATAAAAGTAAATTTTCCTTTCCCTTTGCTCTTCTATGGGGATGCTCCTGGGCACCAGATGTGTCAAGGACAGATGAGCCCAGCCGGCTGTCCAGGCCCTGCAGCCACAGACCAGTCCCCAGGGAGCAAAGGAGGGTCCTTGTGCCCCTGCCCCAGCCCTGGCAGCTGCACCATCACCCAACACACTCCTTCACTTTAACCATCGACAGCTCCTGACCAGCGTGCAACAGCTGGGAGTTCAGATTCCCACAGTGATCTATGCTCCCATTCATATCTTTTGATATCTGGAAGCAGAGAATTTCAGCGAGAAAGGGCTTTCCACTAAGATGACCATAAATCTCAATGTGTTTACAACAGAAGACTGACCAGAAGAGTTTATTAAATCTCTGAGGGATTTGATGTATATCAAACGGTTACATAAAGTCAATACTTTGGAAAGAACTAGGCAATAAATACCCTACAAGAGGCAATATTTCTATCACGGAGAAAGCAATCACATAAAGATTAGGAGACCAATTTCAATACTGAATGTCAGTCTGCTGTAAGAAGACATTTATTGTTTTTCTGAGTTATCACAGAAGAGCGAGATAAGCCATAACAATATTCTGAGCCCGGCTAATCATGCTATCAAAGTCAGAAATACTCTTTCACCTTTTAAAAATCACTTTTCTACCTCGCAAATAAAAGGAACAACCTCCTGCAGGTGCAAGGGGAGGGAGGGAAGGAGATTTATCACGGCAGGTGATGAGAAGTCTGGAACTGCTGCCCCTCAGCTATGAACACAACTCAAGGTCCCTCTGCAGGTGCACAGGGCAGGTGCTGAAGGGGGCAGCCCACCCCAGGGACTCTGATTCTGCCCCAGTTGCTACAATTGGTTCAAGGACCAAAGCATCACCTGGGACAAAGCTGGCTCCAGTGGAGGGTGTGGGAACTCTTTTTAATGACTGATAGATGAAGACCTATGACAAAATATCAATATTCAGCATGCAAAAATGCCACTTGTTTCATTCTTCCCCTATAAAGAGATTTTTCCTTTAACAGTTCAGATTAAAAGAAAGGAAAATCTCAACCAGTTCAATTTTAGCAGAAGCCAAAGAACAGATGTCACTGGGGAACAGTGTTGACCCACTGATATTCCAAGGGCTTGTTTCACTCTTTCATTCCCTATTTTTCCACTGCGAGGTCCTGCCTCCCCTATCAGCATTCTCCTCCCAGTGGTGCTGGCCCTGCCCCACGGCCCAGCCTAGGCTGTGCCCACACCCCTGCCCCAAAGCAGCTCCTGTAGCCACAGCACTGCGCTCAGGGTGACGCTGAGCTGAGTGTTGCAGCTTTCAGCCTCAGCCCTGCCCAGTGAGGGCCTGTCCCACTGGCAGCAGTGCAGGTGCGCTGTTCTGCCTCCCAACACTCTGGGAAGGATGTCAGACCAAGGACTAGAGGGTGGGATACTGTGGAAACTTGGGTTATTCAAGTCGTAAAAGCTAACATGGAAACTGCCAGTGGCTCCAACCACGCTGGTGGGATGAGTTTGAGAGTTTGGGTTTGTCTGGCTGAAGCAAAAATTTCGAATTTGAATAACAAAACGGGAGCTTAAGAATTAATGTCATTTTTGCACAGCACACGTTTCCCCTCGCCACTCGAAGACCCAAGCAGAGAGCACAGCGAGCAGCGCGTGCTCCCTGCACAGCACGGAGATAAGCCCCTTGCAGCAGAGATTAGCCGACAGCCAAAGCGAACACAGCAATTAATAATGACCTGGTCCAGAAGGGAATCATCAATTATCCTTATCATCTTCAGCTCGCATTTCTGGAAAGATGAATCCAGCAGATTGGTGTGTACAGGGAAGAAAGGAAATGACACGGGGCTGTTGCACATTGTTATCGCGAACTGAAGCGCAGTGAGACGGAGGTAATTATCAGCAATTTTAACACAACTGCACCAGATGCATCAATGCTGTAACATTGAGCATCGGTGGGTAGGAGGTACAGGATGTGCCAAACATGATTTTTAGTCCAAATCAACCTTTTTATCTCTCATAGCGTCCACACAGCACTGCTCAGAGGCCTGAAAATACATTCGAGAAGAGCAGTAAGTTAATTCTGCAGAGGTTGTTCCTTCACTAAGCTCTGCACTTTTCCCTTGTCCCAGAAAGAATAGTGAGTGGCTTTCTGAGAAGTTACTCTCGCAGTCTAATCAAGCCTGTTGTCTCTAACTGAAGTTAATCACAGGAAACAGGTTAGGGAGGACGGTCTTGGTGAGCGATGCCCATCGGAGGGGGACGTTACCTGGCACAAGCACTGAGGGGCTCTGGCACTGGTTTTATTTCACCTGTTTGCCTAAGAACTGCTCTGTTCTGTTTCTAATGGAACAATAATCTGCACTCTTATGGGACTGGAGAAATTGGGTTTCTAAGGGAATTTGACAGCATCTTTACTAGTTTATGGCAGAAAAGAAAAAGCACTTAAGGGGATTTTGTTTGTCACTTGAAAATTAGCCTAGAGCAAAAAGACTCTTCTATTCAAATTTAATTAAAAACTGATGAACCAAAAGCCTTGTAGTGGCTCTGTGAAGTCCTATTCTTACAGCACAAGAACATAGCCCTGATAAGCAACAAGAAGAAAATAAACACAACAGATTTAAAGCAAAGACCTGAACAGAAATGGGCCAAACTGTAATCCAGGGGCACCAGACCATTGCCAGAACAGAAACTGTCCCCCTGCCCTTAAACAGGGGCTTTAAGAGAACTGCTGAGCCACTTGTGTACTACTTGAAACATCCCATTAGACTTACTGGCATCATTTCATCCATGTCTTTTGGTCAAGACCTCCTGCCCCTGAGGGGAGGGGACATGTCCCTGGGGTGCACACATCCCTCTGCACTGTCACACACAGCACTGAGCCACAGCTATTGCACATAGCCAAGGTCAGCTTTGTTCCCTAAAACATTAGAGCATGTTCATAAACAGCTAATAAACCCACAGATGAGTGATGACTTAGCACAGGAAGAGGAGAGGTCAGTGATGCTCAGCTGCTCCAGAAAGGGAAAGCAGCGAGTCCCCAGGGTGGTTTTGGGGATGTCACTGGTGTTACTGGAGCTGCTGTGGGAAGGGCTGAGCAGGGCACCACACACATGACCTGTGCACTCACAGCGGCCTCAGAGGATGCAGGTAGATGTGACCCACAGCAGCAGATCTCTGAGGACAGAGTGTATGGCCTCACTTTACCAGCTGGACCAATTTAATTAACTATGGGAACATTAATTATTGGCTATTGCTGTTTTTATTTCAGAAAAAACAACTGGCATTTCACCAGGTCAATATAATGCAAAATTGCCACTAACCCCAGTCTGAGCTCAGGCCCCAGATGCTTTAGATTGATGGTAATTTCTTTGCAGCTCTTACTGGCAAAGAACAATTTTTAAAATGTTCCCAAATACCAGACCAGCCAGAGGAATGAAATGTCCTCAGATATTTAAGAACTTCTGTTTTTCACCCTCTGTAGCATGTGATATACATGGTTGTACATTTTCTGTCACCAATGGTTTATGAACAAAACACATTGTTCAAATAAGCTTAATATATAAAGAACTGAAGCACTCTGTGACATGGTCTTGAGGCAGCAATTGCCTCCCCTACCTCTGGACCACCTGTCCCATTCTGAAAGACAAGAGGGGCTGCAGAAGGCCAGTGGCCAGCAGCCACCTGTGCCACCATCGCTGGGACAGGGTTACTCAGGACAGGGAGGAATTTCAGCCCACTCTGCCTGTGGCACTGCCATGAAGTCATGTCTCTGTTACAAGCACAAGCCAAGAACTACCCTGACTCTGTAGAGGGTTTGGGCACAGCAATGTATTAGAATGAAAAAAATGATGAGAGTAATTCTATGACTCTTTGTGATTCTGATATTATGGTTTAAAACTCTTGGCCTGGCTTGAACAGCTTCTAAATTGCACTAAAAAAAATCTTTCCGAGAGAAAGGAAAAGTCAAAAGAAAACTGTGGTATTGAAAGCAGGGGGAGGATGGAACTTGGGTGGCTCCTCTGCAGCATTCAGACCTGGAAATGAACTGCTCCTGGTTCTCTGTTCCTTCTCCTGCTGATGGCCTCCACTGTTCACACAGACCAGCAACAACTGGAGTCACAAACAATCACCTGCAGCCCCCACACCCTGCCTCCATTGTCCCTCCCTGTTCTGAGGCTGCAGAGACCCACGTGGGGCTTGCAGAGGATCCAGCCAGCTCTCACCACCTCCTGCCCACCTCTCCCACTAATGGACACAGCACAGCCATTTCCCTGAACTCCTGCATTTTTCTTCCCATGATTATCTCCTTTAAAAAGGCACGAATTGAAAATGAGATGCAGAGCCAGCGGGCTCTTTTGAGCTATGGTTATTAGCTGTGTGGAGGATGAAAGTGGTACGACTCCCCAGATAAATATATAGTTCATTAAAAGTGTTCGGGATCACTCTATTCTGCTGATCAAAAGCCTAAATCACACAGTTAGCAACATTAAGGAGCTGTATTATGATTTGAGTTATATCTGGATAAACCCACTCGAGGACTGAGGGAAGCCCAGTGGTGCTGGGAGCCCAGCAGCCACACTGTGGCTGCGGCTCTGATCGCAGCATACGCAGCCCAAGGCAGGATTTTATCCTGTTTTCAACAGCTTAAACCATCCCAGCTGTTTGGGAGCGGCAGACTGCACATGTGAGTAAGTGCTTTCTTCCTCAAATCACAGCTGTCGGGTTCCTCTCAGGTTTTAACTGGGCAGCAAACCCAACCAGCACTGCCCAACTCCAGAGGTATTTTTAAAACCACACCAGAGCTCTGTTTTCAGTAGTGTTCCTGTGGAATGCTGTGAGGCTGGGGAATGGGCACATCCGTGTGTCCTGGGCCTCCAGCTCTTACAGTGTGTTTATGCTAAAGAACGTGTGGGTCTAGAGGGTGCAGGGAGGTTGCAGCCTGGCTCTGTAGTCATGGGTCAGTGAGGTGCTTAATGCCACAGTTCTGGGCTTACTGCAACCAGAGCTATGAAATACTGATTCTGGAGAACAACTGCACACTGAGTAACTCAGAGTTACCAACACTAACCAAAGGTGATTGTTCTATCCCTTTTGTGCAACTACTTCTTCTTCTATTAAGCACAGAGCTTAATAAAAACCCACAAACCCTCAGCATGACCAGGCTCCAGCCCTCTCAGGCAGAGGCTGCTGCAAAGTCCAGCCCAACCTCCTAAGTCTTGGCTCAAAACCTGCCACACTCTGATTTCCGATCATTTCAAATCTGGCTTAATAAAAGCTATCTGAGAAAGAGGACATGAATACTGATGACAAATTTTGCATCCAAATGATGTCTCAATCAGTCAATTTTAAAGAGAGTACAAGTCACTTGTTCAGCTTCAGGCTTTGTCAAGGACACCACAGAGTCCAGGTGAGCTGCTCCTTTGGAGGTGGTGAAGGAGTGCTGGGTCTCAGCACCTGTAGCAGCTCCTGTCCCACACCTCTGACACCTGAAGAACTCACCATTGTGCTCACCCTGCTCAAACAGGCCTTGCTCCTCTTTCCCGGCTGCCCTCACAGCACAAGCCCAATGCTTTGACAACTGGATGTTCCTGCTTACCCCACCGCTACCCCCTGGAAGCAGGACAGCTTGCAGCTGAAGGAATCCCTGCATTTCAGTGGGTTGCAATTAAACAACAGGCACAACAATCCACAGCAGGAGAGCACCAGTGGGAGAGTGCTGTTTTCCCCTTCCCTCTCTGGGAGCTTTTGGCCAGCCAATGATAAATTAAACTCGGCACCTCCTTTGACTAAGATGGATGGCAAGTTTAAATGATATCCACTGAACAAATGGCTGATTTGTGTATTTTTCCATTCAGGATTAGGCTAATAAGATGTTCATTTATGGATCTATTACTCAGTCATTTAACTGCTTAAAAGAAGAGGACCGGGCAAATTTCACTATCCAGGAATTGATTTCCATCTTTTTAGGCCAAATTTTAGTGGAGGGTTTGCAGAGGTAATTTAGTGGGATATATCTAAATATCATTAAGGTGACACAGTATTTTAAAATACACGAGAAAAACTAAGGGTGCTTGAAGCCTCCAGGTTTAAGGCAACCCTGCTCTTCCCCACCTACCTTTTGCTGTGGTTCCTGGAAGGACACACAATCATAGTATTTTAGACTGAGAGGTGGAAAGGGGCTTCCAGTGACCCTGGGGACCTCTGGGGCCCCCCGAGCCAGAGTGCCTGGTGCAGAGCTGTCCCCAGGCAGAGCAGGTCTCTGCGGGGCTGTTCCAATTGCTGCAGGCTGCAACCTGTAACCGCAGCGTCACCTCGGGGCCACATCTGCACCCGCGCCAGCCCTGGAGAGCAAACAGTCCGTCCTATGGGACTTTCCCGGCAGCAGCAGCATCCGCCTTCTTTACGCCTGTCATCAGCAGGAGAGAGGTTTGTACATCCCCCTCACACTGCCCATCGGAGCGCCTGCCAGGGGGCAGGAGTGCTGCCCACTCTGTTCCTCGACTCAGAGACTTCTGCGTCAACAGGGAAATTCCACAGCAGGTTTTTCAAAATGAAGATTTACAGTTGCTAAGCATCCACACCCAGTCTATGGAGGCTTTGTGTCCCGATAAACAAACCAGCAGGCTGGCATCTGTGTGGCCAGCCGCTGGGCTGGCATTAATTCAGGCACGGGGAAAGGCTTTCTGCTTGAATTAAAATAAAAATCATCAGCTGCCCGGTTCTGATTAATTAAACCAGGAAACAACTAAAGACACTGGTATTTGGGCTGCTGTCATTAGGATTCAGCATGAGCAGGCATTCCTGCACAAGCAGCTCTCTGCTGCTCTTTCCTTCTCGGCCCCATGCTAGTGTTCCTAACTCACAGCCGGGGTGCTCAGCCACTGGCCCGGGCTGGGGTTAATGGCTTTACCCAGTGCTGCTGCAAGCTGACAGGATCCTCCTGCTGAGCCCTTCAGGGCACCAAGGACTGAGCTGTAACGCTCTCCATACTGGTCACTCGGGGAACAGCTCATTACCCAGGATTTTGAAAACACTGCTGAGCGTTGGAGACAGGAACACAATTATCTTCCAACCCAGATTTACCAGCGCTCTCATCCTCTTGCCTCACTGAAGCACAAGCAGCTCTAATGGAACACTCTGCTGTGTGAGATCACTGGTGCCTTCTCAGAGACAGAGGACAGGAGGGCACACTAGAGTTCTTAATTCATAGTTCATCTACCGGGTCTTAGTTAATTTAACAGGTCCATACATTAATACAACAGATTATGCCTCCAGAAAACAGAGCTGGTGCCAGGATGTAACTGTTTTGTTTAATACACCCACCAACACCATAAAAACTCATCTATGTGTGTGCTGTCATGCACTCCACATTAACAGAAATTCTCATGCACGTCAGCACTCTGTCCTGCTCCCTGATGTCTTTTCATGCAGAGAGTTAAGAAGAAAATACAAATGTACTGTCCAGAAGTCCATTTCACCCAGTGACATGTTCCTCCCCTGCCTGCTGAGGATAGCAGGGGTGATGGGATTTAGCACAGGGTCAGCTGCACAGAGCAGGGGGCGATGCTCTGCCTCCCCACAGGGAGGAGAGCTGCTGGCAGCCATGGAGCAAGGACTCACAGTACTCTGTTCTTCTGGCTCAGCTTCCCTCACCAGGGCCCCTGCAGACCCATGGGCTCCACGGGGCACAGGTGAGCCTTCCTCCTTCCCAGGGCAGCTGCCTGCAGAGCCCAGCGGTGCCAGGGCACGGCCACTCCTTGCCCGGAGGAGCACAGGTCACGAGAGAGGAGCATGAGCAGCCACAGAACACCCAGTCCAGGTGGTCTGTCTATCCACCCACCAGCCCTCTGTGCCCTGCCAGTGGCTTTCAGGGGTACCCTTTCAGGGATACCCAGGGATACCCTGGGTGTGTCGCCCCAGGGCAGCAGCCCCTCCCCAAAGCCGCCCTGGGAAAACCCTTGCCAGGCTGGTTTCCCTGTCAATTCCACACTCTTTCAGAATCCAGGGCAGCACACTGGGCTGTGACCGAGTGAACAGCTCAGCCCTACATTCATCTCTCTCTTTTGCATAATGCATTTAGAAGTGGATCTATTTCTTTATTGCAGAATAATGTCTGGTTATATATTGGCATCTTTGTGATGTACTGACATTTTGGGCACATTCACTGCTCACCCCAGGAACATCTGGTAACTGAACACCACCATGGCTCTGTTGCACTGCAACCAATTATGATCTTTCCCAGGTACTATTTGCTTCATTATCGGAGGGAAGAGTTTTATCTTACCTACCAGGCGAACCTTCCAAATTCACAACTAGGTAGATATAACCTTGAATATTTAGCTCAGCCATAATGGCAGCTAATATTCCTCTTAACTGCTGCTCTTAAACAGTTTCATCCTATCATTGTTAATCACATTAAAAGGTATTGGATATGTAATTTCCTTTAATTATGTGAAAATATTGGTTGCTTCCTTTCTTTGGAGTGTTATGCATACAGCAGCAATGATTAATGCTAGGAGTTTCAAAAGGCAGTCAGAGAAAGCTCCTAATTGTTGATTTATGCCCTAATTAGAAGACACCTGTTTTTTTCCCATCCCTTTGATCTTCGCTTTCTGTTTGAGTCCAAAATTATTCTGCATGTATCATTACATTAATCGATACACGTTTTGTCCTTCACAAATCTGTCTAATTGCTTTTCTCATTTAGACAGTCATTTGCTAACGAACATCATCACCCACTAACACCAACAGGAGGATTAACCAGGAGCACTAAGCAGATTTTTAAGGGGAAAGACATCACTGCTATGGGCAGTGAGCATTTGAGACAGGACTTCAGATAGCCAGCAGGAGAAGGGAAAACTAAGCAGTTAAAAAACCACAATTTTGCATACAAAGCTAAGATTTTCTATTCCCCCATGCAGAGAAACATGGGCTTGGGTTTTCTGACTATGACTCCTGAGTTTTTTGGAAGCTGCAAATGACACTGAGCCTCCTGTGATAGTGAAATAGGAAGTGCCTAAAATGACAAATTAGGAGGAAGAGTGTTTGTGACAGTGATAAAGGGAAAGTTTAAGGCTTGTATTTAGATAAATTGGCTGGAAAATTTGATCCACACAGTCTTTCAAATATGATTATACAAACATAATTTGCATAAATATTATAATTAAAATTCTGCCTATGGCATAATAAAGAAGGGAAAATAGTATTAAATGATCAAGGCATTTGAATGTTTGAAATTTCACTGTGTGATGTTTCATGCTAGCCATTAAATAAGTAATTTATCGCAAAGTCTATCAAAGCAAAAGGAAATTAAGTCAGATAAGGCTGGCTTTTTACTTTGCATGGGCTTTTTTTCTGAGGATATCATTCCTTTCAGAGCACATGGATTTTTCCAAGGTGCTAACTATGAGTAATTATAATACTGGATCTGCTGTAGAGCTGTGACTCTCCAGGGGCTGTAACTGCAGCACGTGCCGATGTGCAGCTTATGGCAGCAGAGGACAGGACTTGTCATTCCTGCGTGGCAGGAAATCCCGTCCCGTGTCCCGCTCTGTGCCACCTGCTGCCACCTGAACGGCAGCACCGAACCTGGTGAAGCCTTGGGTGTCCCTTGTGGGCAGCGGGGACACGCGGGCTGTGTCCGTGGGGGCAGCAGGGACACAGGGCTGTGTCCGTGGGGGCAGAGGGGACACAGGGCTGTGTCCGTGGGGGCAGCAGGGACACAGGCTGGTCGCTGAGGCGCTGTCCCGTCCCAGGACCGGCCCAGCCAGGCTGTGGCGAGCAGCCTGCGCACACCTGGGGTGCCCCTGCCAGGTGCCAGCGCCCTCCCCTCCAGGCGTCCCCTCTTTCAGGCTCTACCGCCCTGCCATACCCTGACACGTATCATACAAACAACTGCTGAGCCCTCCGGGGTCTGGAACGCAGCCACGGGCCGCTGTGACTTCAATCGCTGTTTTCTCCTGCATACGCTGACTCCCACAGCCCCTGGCACCCTGCTCTTTTCCTCTCTGTGCCCCTCCTTGCCCTCCCTTTGCCCTGGGCAGGGGGCACCACAGCACCTCCCCTTTGGCGTGCCTTGCACGGCTGCTCGTCCCGGAGGGCTAACGAGGGATGCAGGCCGTGTGGTGGGCACGGGAGGGATCAGCAGCGACTGATCACACACGGGAAGCATTAAACACGGTTCCCAGCACCAAAGCAAGCTGGTGGACAGCAGCAGCTGACGGACCGCATCGCTGGCTGGACAAGCGACTCCCCATCCCCTCCGTGGGACCCGCCGGACATCCGTGTCCTGCTCAGCCGTGCCCTGTGCCCTGCTCAGCCGTGCCCCGCTCAGCCNGCCCTGTTCCCCGCTCAGCCGTGCCCTGCTCAGCCGTGCCCTGCTCAGCCGTGCCCTGTGCCCCGCTCAGCCGTGCCCTGCTCAGCCGTGCCCTGTGTCCCGCTCAGCCGTGCCCTGTGCCCCGCTCAGCCGTGCCCTGCTCAGCCGTGCCCTGTGCCCTGCTCAGCCGTGCCCTGCTCAGCCGTGCCCTGTGCCCTGCTCAGCCGTGCCCTGCCCAGCCGTGCCCTGCTCAGCCGTGCCCTGCTCAGCCGTGCGGCCGCGGCGAGCAGGGGCCGGACCCCCACACCAGCCTCAGCCCCGTGTGTCCCCAGACGCCTCAGAGCTCCTGCCGGGGGCTGGGACCACCTGTACACGCACCTTGAACACCCCATTCAGAGACCAGATCAGGCTGGTTAGTTACTCTGTCTGTTGGCTCAACCTGGTGGAGACCAAAGTATGAAAGGGCAAGTAGGAAATGAGCTTTGAAATGACAGGGAAACAGCCTTCCTTATCAGCCACTGCTTCGTCCCAGCAACTGCTAAGATCTTTTTTAAGTAAACTGGAAAGAAAAATAGGATAATAAAGGAATGAAAACTTACAAACAGTTTACTGAAGCATTTAGACTAAACTGCTGCAAGGCACATTGACCCTTTGATATAAATCCTCTGCCTTGTCCACCTCCAGGCCTGCAAACAAGGCAGCCTCACTCCTAATGTCACTTCTACTGCTGAAAATTTGTGACATCAATAAAATCCTGGTTTGTCAGTACAAATGGAATTTTAAATTGAATTCTTATCAAATTAGCCTTTCATCAAGGTCATGCAATATTGTGTGAATAACCTTTTGTGAGGCTGTGTACCTGGCTGCTGCCGGAGGTGAGAACGAGACAAATTCTAATGAGATTACCCAGCTGGAGCGCTCAATAACAGCCGTGGAAGAGATGGGGTGACATTAGGTTTAGTGATAATTTAAGTATATGGCTACACCAATGCTCGAAGCACAAAGCTTCACCCCCCATCTCGACTGTGAACCCCCACATGCAGTAAGTACCTCTCTCACAGGTCTCTAGCCTCAGAGCAGTCACAGCTCTGACATGCCAGAGCCAAACAGAATTTCCTGGAGGAACCAGAATGAATTGTAAATGCATCCCCTCTGCTGGCTCCGTGGTGCAATAAAACTTCCCTTCGTTTCAGGGGAATGGTGTTTTGCAACAGCAGCTGGAGGGATTTTTCATCAGCCTTGCACATCATGACCAAATTTGTGGGAAAAACCTGTTTTTCAGCATGAGGAGCTCAGTGCTCCAGGAGCGGGGTAGGAGCTGGGGGAATCTGAAATGTGCACACGCACTGTGAAGCAAGGACACAGCCTTGCCCCCTTGTTCCAGGCTGGGCTGCGAGCAGAGCCCAGATCCGTGTTGGACACTGCTGTGGCATCATGCAGCCAGGAGGGTTGAGCAGGCTGCCAGGAAGGGGTAACACTGCCCTGGACCCCCAGCACCTGCTGTGCCAGCCCTGGGAACTGCAGGACCTATCTGAGGAAGCTGTTCCCACCATGATGGAATAATCCTAATAAGTACGAGCTGCTGCTGCTGCTGCTATCCTTTTAGATAACATCTTATTGAAATGAAATATGTAGATCAAATTGCACAGTTGAGAAAGATCAAATTGCACAGTCAAGAAATATCTGGCTGCTAAAGCCTCCCTCCCAAATAACAACATAGCTGTATATTTGACAACTCCAAAAAATATTTCAGCAAACATAATAGAGAAGATAATGATAATTAGGCTGGTATTTTATGCCGTAACACTCTTGAATGCTTGCAAAAATACAATATTTTCAGCAAAAGATAATTGAAAAGATTATTTGGCTTATCTAAAAAAAGTTTTTCCAAGCCTCAGCACATCTGTTACAAGAATTCCTGCAAATACATGGTGCAATGCTGTTGGCTCAATGGATTGTTCATTACTTTGAGAAAGAGGCAGACAAAGACACAGTTTTGTTCATGACAGGTCCTTTTGACAGGAAACTGACATAATCACTTTTTATCGGACCTGTGGAAAACTGGAAGTGACTGAATAAGCCCAGGAGAGCAGCAGCTATCTAAGCTGGAGCCCAACCCAGGGCAGCCCCGGCACGGGGCAGACGCGGGGATGCCGTGGCAGAGCAAGGGGTCTCCTCACACAGGTACGAGTTGATGCGAACCCTGTGCTCTGACATTTCCCTGCAAACCTGCACCATTTGCTCTTTGTTGCTAAGTTACGTGTTTATCCAGCCCCACACAGATCCCTCCAGCACCAAACGTTGGGTGCTTTTTGCAGATGCAGCTTCAGTATTCACTCTCGGTGAGGACTCAAGCTGCGCATTTGTTTTTAGTATGTGTTCTTGCTGTTAGGATCTGCAGGCTGAACCTCTGAAGTACAGACAGGGGTAGTTGAAAGCTACTTTCTGTCTTTAGGGGCATGGGGGTACAGGAGAAATTCCAGGCTTGGCTGCAGCAACACAATAGATGCCAAGGGAGCCTGCGATACCAAAGGGCTGCGAATACAGCAAAGCATCAGTGCTGAGAATGTTTCAAAATTGAGCATCTCAAATCTGAGGGGCCACGAATTCTTTGTCTTTATCCTTCCCTGCTTGTCCCTCTCCCCAGACACTTTAGCTCCAGGCAGACTGGGCAAGACCTTTTGCTTTCAAGCAAGTCTGTACAGTGCTCTGGTGTTTGTACTGGCGGTCCCTCCAGCTGACAAGGGAGGGGGAAATGTCTTCATGCCTTGTTTTGGGGTCCCTCGGTTCTCTGTCTCATGGTGTCTACCACTCCAGCCACCTTGGCTGCACTCACCTCCCACTTATAAGGTCACAAGGAAGTCTTCCCAGTGATCCCTGGGTGATTTTGTGACACGAGGATTTTATAAGGCTCAGCATTTTGAAAAACATTTATTCCTGTTCAAACAGTAATTGTGACTGACTGAGGAGAATCTGGAAAACAAGAGTTTAACACGGGCCCTGGTAGGTTCAATCTTCAGTGCTGCTGTGACCCAGCCCCATAACACCAGAAGAGCCGTCAGTATCTGCCTTACAAGCTGAGCACGGAGCAAGAGAGAAGCAAAGGGGCTCAACTCATGCCAGTGAAGCGGCATCTCATTATTCTGGGGCAGAAGCCCAGAGCTGGTCCTCAGCAGCCTCTCCCCCAGAAGCTGCTCTGCTGGTACTAACTGGACTCCTGACATGAACCAGGTTTATCCATGGGCTGAGGGGCCCGTCCTCCACATTCAATATTCAGAATGCACTAAGCACAACATTTGTGAAAAGTGTCAAATGCAATAATATATTCCTGTGTTTAACTTCAGGCTACCCCCTCACCAACCACACTGAAAAGTGTTAGAATTGGACAAGATTTCCCAGGAGTAAAAGAAATTCATGTTCATATGCTTATAAAGGCTGACAGGTGAACAAACTCTTCTACAGGGCAATTGCAGATGCTCTAAGTGACATTTTAAATTCTTAAGAAATTTCCATTTGCAAATAGAAGTTGCCTTGCAAAATGACAAGCAAACCAAGCAGACTTCCCAGAAACGGGTCCTTTCTGTTGCCTTTTAGTGGTTTTATTTTCCATAAGAGAGAAAAATGATCAGTGGCCCCTCAGAAGTGGACTTTTGCATCTATCTTTTAAAATCTTTTATAGAAGAAGAGTAATATGCCAGATACAGCACTAATTTTTATTGTAAACTACTCTGGGAACATATTTTACTCAGAGCCCCTAGCACAGAAAGCAGATTAACTGGAAAAGCTAACGGTATAGTGCAATATAAATATTTAGGCAAATTTTTAGCTAAATCCTTTATTAACAGGTGCAATTTCCTCTGAATTTTCCACCTTTTGTTATGCGATTTTTAATGGGTTGATACCTTTCCAGGCTTTCAAAACTCCTCAAAGGGAGGAGGAGATAGCCCCCTAAAAACCCCAACTCTTGCTGCTGTGCTGTCTGCATCCCACTGGCTCTCACAAAGCAGAATTATGCCTAAATTCCTGTGCCCCTCCATGGGACATGAATGGTCAGAGAGTGAAGAGCGGCCAAGGGGACTCTCACAGCAGAAGCCCCACGGCTGTGTCACTGTCCTTGTACCCTCTGGCCCCATACCCACAGCACGATGGGACAGCAGGCGCCAGGAGCCTCTTCCCAGAACTGTCAGCCTTTTCGTTCAGCAGCGCAAACATTCTGTCTCTCCCTCCTTCCTTCTGTTTCTCATTTACCATCTATAGTTCTGAAGTTAATAATGATCATTAGCCCACTAAAGATCAATACCTTCCAAAAAGCTCTGAAAACCTGCTTTAATTCAAGGAACTGGAGGTTGCTGTGGGGTCCTATATAGTTTTACAGCCTTGAATTTATTGGAGATTGCTTCAAGTCAAACCAGACACTGACAGCAGAGAATGAGGGTCTGGGCAAACTCAATACATCAACTCTATATCAAGTGGATTCAGCAGTCTTCTCAGAAGCAGGATAAAAAGTGTGGTTTGCACTCATCAATTTTCCATTCTGTCTGTCCAGTAAAAAGAAAAAAACCCCAAAGGTTATGAGAAATCATCACCTCGGGTCACTTAGGACTTTCCCATTTAGCACAGCTGTGATGAACATCTCATACTCTCCTGGTGTCACAATTCATCCAGCTCAGCCTGCCAGTCCTGCCTGTGCTCAGATCAATCTGGTGAACAGGAGGAGCTGCCAGAGGCAGGGGACATCTGGGCCATCTCCCAGGCTGCCTGTCCCCCACCCCCCCGCAGCCCCCACCCACCTACCACCGGGGGTTTGGTTGGGGTTCTGTAGGGATTTCTTCCTTCAAAAATCCGGTCTTGAAGAATGGGAGCAAGGTGAAGGGCACATCTTAAACAGGAAGAGGTCTGTGGGAAGGCATCTGTTATCTGCATTGTCAGCAGACATGCCTAACATGTCAGCTCAGAGCCAAGGAAGAGAAGGGATTGTTCATCCCCTCTCCTGCTACCCCAATCTGTCCCCAGTCAGTAGAAGGTGCTCTTTTGCCCTGGACCCAGAACGGAGCTGGTTTACCCCAGCAACAGCTCCTACCCTGTAAATGTTCAAAAATCTGTCTCATGGTTCTCCAGTCATGTAGATAATTTTGTTCTTAATTAAACAAATGCCACAATGACAGCTGGGAATTAGCAGCTGTAGTTTGACCAAGGAAGTATGATACCTCCTTTTAATTAAAAGAAAAACTCAAAAGCTCCCTAATGAAATCTCCACTCTGATAAGATGGAGCAACTATGAACCCAGAAAGCAAGACATAACAGGGAAGCACAGGGATTCAGTTGATGCAGTTTTCTTGCAGGAAAATACTTCAACTTTGAAGGAAAGAAAAGAAGCTGTGGAAGTTGCAAGAAGTCAGCTTTCCAATTGATTTTCAGCTTGACTTTGTAGAGCATCATTCCCAAGTAATGACTAGGAAAATGTACAGCATCCCAATTACATCCAGGAGCACTAGACACTGGAGGTACTGAACATAACTGTGACAGCTTAGAGTGCGTTAAACAATATCTTTTATTTCCTAAGGAGGCAGGCATCTGCAGCAGAGGATATGAGGCAGCCAGATATTCAGATCTGTTTTTTTTAAATATTGGCTCTTTTGCCAGCCTCAGAGCAACTCAACATATTTACATATTCTGACACACCAGATTTGCTCTCTTGATAGATAAAATATGCAACTCTATTTAAAGATAAAGAATCTCTCTCTGCATATTTTCCTAAATAACATCAGATACGTAAGAGACTCCCACTGGTGTAAAATTTCCTCTTACTCATTTGACTCTGAACATTGCCCCTCTGGACCCAGCCCTTAAAATGCTCCTCACATTGGGCAAGGCAGCACCGAGGGCTCTGTGTCGCCTCTCCTGGAACACCTCTCCATGGCCATGGTGCAGGGACAAGGCTGGAGCATCATGTAGCAGCCAAAGCTGTGACTATTCAGTGGTTCAGAAAAGCATGGGGAGCAGAAACCACGGGGAGCTTATGCAGCATGGCCAAAGACACCAATTACTGCAGAGCTGAGGCTGCTGCCATCTGAAACAGGGCTTTTCTCAATCTTTTGCCGTCTTAGGAAATTATCAGTTGCCTCCAGACAATCACTTCACAACAAATTTAGAAGAAGATATGTACTATCTTTGATGTCTTGTGGACTCTGGGGTTTGCCATAGGGACTAAATACATGGAGTGGAAACTGGGTCAGGTTACTAAGGACGAGTGTAAAAATAAGACAAATGTACAAGGACAAACCCAGAAAACCAGTGGGTACTAAATTAAGTAGAAACCCAGGGTCCATCATCCATGACCAAGAGAAACCTGGGTGGTGTGGGAAGGAATAAGTACTCTGTCCAAAAAAGGGACAGCAGAGATGGAAGCCCAGATGCCCGCAGGCAACCCAGGCTTGCTGAGCATCTCCCTGCCCCACCAAGATGCTTGTCTGAGGCCACCCCTGAGCTGTGCTGGCCGTGGCATCCTCACGGAGATGCCAGGAACAGAGGCATTAGCCTGGCCATGGTCAGCTCTGGGGCTGACCAAAGTGGTACCAGGAGGGAGGAACCGATGGATTTTATTGAAATAGTTGTTTTGCAAAAAACAGTCTCTGCAGAAAATCATTTGTAAAAGATGATACTCAGCTGACACAAACTGATTTAGATCAATGAACTTTGATGGTGCACCAAAAATATTGCAAAAGCAACTCCCTGCTCCATTGGGGTGGCTGATAACTCCACGTGACAAACCAGGCAGTGACTGTCAATAATATATTGACTTTACAGGTGCTTCCAAGAACAGGGACTACACAAGTTTCCAAAAGCAGGGACATATGGTCCTCTGCATGTAACTACATACTAACAATACCTTGGTTGTGCCTGGAAGAACCACTCTTGTTTTGTAAAACCCATTCCTGGCTATGCAGAAGGCATTCTCATGCTTTTGCAGCACAGACACCTGTGAGCTTGACATTTTCTGAGTCTGAATTTTTAGCTTGCTAACCATTGCTAGCTCCTTTCCCAAGGGAAAGCTGTCCACAGCTTTCTCGTTTAGCTCCTTTCCCAAGGGAAAGCTGTCAACAGTTTTCTCTTTTTCAAAACATTTCTCTCCGTTTCTCAGCACAGGTTCAGCAAACAGTGTTCCCTTTCCCATAACAACTGTCCCCAGGGATTGTTTCCTATTCCTGAACCAATGGAGAGCAGTGTCAGTGCCATGGACCAATAATAGACCTTTTTACACTGCGTGTTCTAAAAGAAACTGTTGGGATTGTAAAAAAAGCCTTCTTTCTCTTCTGACAACTCTATGGAGTCAATCTATTTTCATGTCCTACCGTGACAGACACCCTTGGTGCCCATGCTGCCTCAGGTGTGCACAGTGACTTCCCACACCAACCAGCTCCCCAAACCCATGCTGTAAGCATCACACATGGTCCTGTCCTCTTTAAAGAGCATTCAGAGACCTGCAGTAGCCAAGTGCTGTTTGATATTTGAACTGCCTTTTGATCATCAAAGCACAAGCTTAAGAACAGATCAGCAGGATTAGGGCATGGGCCAAACCAGAACTCCCCAGGGCTCAGCATCCTGGCTTTGGCACAGAACCCTCCATCCTTCTGTATCCTCACCAAAGGAAAGGGGAGAAAAAAAGAACCTGCCAGCAAGGCTGCTCCGCTACAGCAAGGTCAGCCTTCCCCCTGCTATGATGAGAGGCTCCAGCTGTGCCCCAGCACCAACCAAAGCACAACAGTCCCATTTATCAGGGATGTTTTTTTCCTAAAGCAAACCATTCTGGCATTAGCCTTTTCCAATACCCAACAAAAAGTTTGCACAGCAATTGCAACCACCAGGGTAGAGGACCGGGCTGCACTTGACTGACTGGGGTTTGCTGGCGAATAATTACTCAAATGAGGACACCCAGGGATGCTCAGGATTCAGCTGTGAGCACATGGACATGGGCTCCCTGGAAGCCCATTGCGAACAGCCAGATTTCTCCAGGATCTCCTAGCCGGGCACACATAACTCCTCACTGGGGGAGAGTGGGGTTGGTCCCTGTCCCAGCTCTGGGGGACAGCACCAAATGCACTGCAGAGTGCTCCCAGAATTGGTACCACTGTCCAGCTGGAATTTAATAAACCAGTCTGTCTAAACCCCATCTCCTCCTTTTCTCTTTCTTTTGTTTATTTGTTTAATGTTTCTGCTATTTGTTGCTTCAGAATAACCTACTTTTCCCAGTGGAGGAGCTGCTGATGTGCTCACCTCTCAGTGTTGTTTCCCTCCTTCCCTCCCATCAGAGCTGACTGAGCCGGGGCCCAGGGGCTCAGCTTTTATCTTGTTTACTCATGCTGTGGTTGGCACAATGGGGCTGTGAGGTCTGGGGAGAATCTGTCCATTTTACTGGGCAAAAAGGTACTGACGTGAATAACTGGAGTTCCTCAGAGAAGCAACAGCTACCAGCACTGTGCTTCCAGCCCTGGCTCTCTGTCCCCATGTGCCAGCAGGATGGCAGCATGCAGCTCGTGCCTGTGCAGGGACGGAACCCCATCCCTGCTGTCCCTGCAGCCTGGCACGAGGCACCTGCGTCTGATGTAGGGAGCTGCTGCCACGTTCCCTCCTGGCTGCCTCTAGCTAGGTGAGCTGGTTTAGGGCAAATTTGGAAGGAAACTTCCTAAGGGGTTCCTCCAGGAGCAGAGAAAAGAGTTTTTCCTCCTCAAGCAGGCAGCAGCAGCAGGGCCCAGACACCAGCAGGGTCTAGTCAGCTGCGTTGGAGCCCAGAACTTGGGCAGGGATGCTGATGTGAGGGCAGGAGCCAGCCCCCGGGGCAGCTCTGCAGGGATGGAGCAGCTTTACCACCACATCCATTACGCTTGTGTATTCCTGCAGTTTGCAATGGCACACACAAAATCAGAGTGATGTATTAATTATGAGAAATAAATATTAATCAATATCAGTAAATATATATATGCCCTCATAAAGAGAGAATGGCAGCAGACGATGGCCACTGAGTGGTGGTGAACATCCTTGCACACAGGGACTTGGCAAAGAGCATAAATATATCAACCAGATATACAAATATACTCCCTCCCTCTCTGGGGTTCAAATACCAGGTATAAACATTCAGCTTTAATATCAGATAGACAACAATGTTTTTTTTTAAACTGCAGTAGAATAAAACCTTGTGATTCACGGGGCTGTGTAGGTAAATGGGATTTTAAATTGCTCATCACCCAGCAGGGATGGGGCTTAGGGGGTGCTGCTGAACAGAGACCAGCAAACTGTCCCAGCAGCAGGACAGTCCATCACTGGGGTTACACTGTCCAGGGCACTGTGCAGGGCTTCCCTGTCACAGCAGATTTACCAAGGGAACGGGGAGAACCAACCAAGCTGAGACTCCTTAGAAAAGCTGAAGTCAAAGAGAAATGAGGGCTCACAGCCACAGCAGGAGCTGTCAGTAATCAGTATGTGCCACCGTATGTTTTTATAATTTCAGATTTCTCACATGTCTCTAGGGGAGCCTCAGAGCGGTTTTCATGCTCTTCACTCAGTTTTCAAACTCATGGCTGTTCTCATCAATAAAAGATTTGGTTTACACACTGTTGTAACTCTATAATGAAAATCAGGTGCAACTATGTAATATTTCTTTTTAATTACTATTTGTGGCATGAAAAAGAAGAATTAATCATTCTGCATTGTTAAAACAGGATGAACCACCTACTAATCACAAACTCTATTTTCATTCAGGTAATGTTGCACAACATTCTATTAGTGCAAGTAAATATCAACACTAGTTTTAATTATTTCTTTGGTCTTTCTCCCTGCCTGACACATCTACCTGATGGGAACAGCTCCACAAGTTAAAGAGTTATGGCTCATCCCTCTCACACACCTGATCCAAAGACATAAAACACTTTTTCTCCACACCCTTAGAATGAGAGATGTCCTTGTCTCCCCCTCCCAGCTATATTCTCTAGCATCAAATTTGTTTTTATGACTTATGGGTGAAAAGAGTGAATTCAAGGAAAATGTAGTGTTCTATCATTTATTCATACTATCCTTCAAAGCCAACCCACTCAAGAATCCACAATCATTTCTTTATTTTGACTGTGGGCACACGTGTTAGTTAAGTGTTAGCCCTGCTACCATACTTCCTGATGGTCAATTTTTAATTCCTGGCAGGGGTCTGATGTCCAAATCTTACTGAAAAACAAGAAATTCACAGAAATGTCTATCCACAAAGGAGTTGTGTTAGCACTTACTGAATGCCATTTTGTGATGAGATGCGCAGAAGGCTCCAGCACTCCTAAATTATGCATGGCTGTGCATTCAGCAGATCCTTTGCTTTATTTGCAAGAGTCTCGCTTACCAGAGCACTCCAGGGAAGGAGGAGAGGCTCCTGTCAGAACGAATACAGTCAACCGGAGAAAGAGAATTTCACCAATTAACTGATCGGGTTTCTTTATTCTGGTATTTTTTTCCTCTCTGCCTCTCCCCAGCCCTGTTCCTGCAGCTCTCCAGGACAGCAGGGCAGGGAGCACAGGCTCCGCTTGCAGCCCGGATGGGAGTGCTGACCTGGGGCTGAGGGGCTGTGCCTGT